>VZTG01008719.1:0-19159 GCA_013397845.1 Melanocharis versteri | reverse complement strand
TTCACCTTCTCTCCACCAGTGTGACCTGGACACGTTGGTGCCATTTGGGAGCCAGCATTTTGGTGTAGGTGTGAGGACACAAATTAGGAGGGCAGCAATTCTTGGGCCTGTCCCCAGCCTTTCTCAACTTTTTTATCATCACAGCAGAAGGAGCTGAAGTCACTGGCAATTTACTGAGAACTATTTCCCACAGTGAGGAGGAGCCTGGGCGCAGCTGCAGCCTGAGCAGAGCCCCGTCCCTGCGTCTGGGAGCAGGAAAAACGTGGCTGCTTCGGGAGCCCCTGCCCATGGGGATGGAGAAGAGCCCTGCTGTGGGCACCTGTGTGAGGGAGAGCAGCTGGGGTCCGTGCAGGAGCGGGTGCAGCCCGTGTCCTCCCCGTGGGTGTGACAGGAGCGTGACCCACGCAGGAGTGACCCACGCAGGAGTGACCCACGCCCACGCAGGAGCAGCTCTGCGGCCGTCCCGGAGCTGCAGCACAGGTGGGCGAGGTGCTGCTCTCTGCAGGGGCTGCAGGCAGTGCCTGAGCCACAGCCCGTGTGCCCCCCGTGAGCCTGCCCTGCCCTGCCCCTGCTCCCATGGAAATTGGGACAGGTGGAGTGCGTGAGTCCCTGCTTTGGGAAGCACCTGGGCTCTAACGGTGCTGCATCACTGCAGGCTCTTATAATCACCTGGTGCCCGGCAGAAACCCCACCCAGAGCCGTGCCAGGGTAACTGGAGCTGCGGGGAGATCTCTCCTGATGGGCAGTGCTGCAGAGTTCGTGTGTTCCACGTCCAGGTAAACTCCCAGCCGGAGCAGGGCTGAGACAGAAACACAGAAAGGCAAGAATAACTCACTTCCCTGGCTCAAGTTACTGACAAAGGCATGAAAGCCTCAGCCTGGAGGATAAATTATGAGCTATCAACCCAACCAGAGCCATAATAAGAAGGGAGGAATCAGATGAGTAAGGCAATAGGGGAAAAGCAAACACTGTGAGTAATGGCAACACGAGGTTGGTTCCCTAGAAGTTGTCTGACCACATTAGATAGCACGGCCCAGTGGCTGGGGCTGGGCCCAGTGTCTAGAGAATAAATCAAATGGCTTTTTTGTTGTTGATAAAACATTCTCCCCACAGCAGATGGATTTAATATTTCCTGGATCCATACTGTTCAAGCCCAGCAGTGGGGATGCTTTTCCAGGTCTGCGCTGTTGATGGCTTCGTTTCCAAGGGGCGCAGACTCCGAGAGCTCTCCCAGGACTTGTTGCTATAAACTGTGAAGGGAGGATTTTTCTCTCTCTTTCTAAACTCTCTGCTTTGATTCCTTCCTCAGTTTGTTGACTTTGTTTGCTTTTGATCCACTTCACTTCCCTGGGCCCAGTTAATTCCTCCCACCTCCCTCTCTTCCCTGCTCCTCCTTTCCCAGCAGTTCCGTGCTCTCCCTGCTCGGGCTGTGGGAGCAGGGATGGGGAAGAAGTCCCTGGCTGTGGGAGGGTGAGGCGCTGGCACAGGGTGCCCGGAGGGGCTGAGGATGCCCGCTGGGCTCTGTGCAGGAGCACCTGCAGCTGCCCCGAGCTGCTGTGAATCCACAGGAGCTGCGGTACCAGCACTGCCAGGTTCCTGGGGAGCTGTGGGATCTGCCCCGGGCTCTGGAAGGAGGGGTGTGATGGGCAGGGCTGACCCCACCACGAGGCTTTTACCCACGGGGATTCGCATTCTGCCCTCTTCCAGCCCTGCCCGAGGGCCGGGTTTGCATGGACCCAGCCTGCCAAGGCCCGGCTCAGCCGTGGGCTCTCCCTCCCGCTCTGCCAGGCTGCCAGGGTGCTCTGGAGAGGGGCAGAGAGGCTGATTCGGTCTGGGGTTGTCGTCAGACAGGGAATTTTAATTCCAGACGAGGGTGGGACCTGGGACAGCCCATGAGTGGGAGAGCTGCCCCCTGCCCTGGCCAAGGGCACCGTTCCCACCCCAAGGAGCCCTAATTAGACAAGCAGTTAATTGAAATGGCAGGAGGACTGAGCCCCTGGGAGGGAAGGCCAGCTTTGGATGTGGAGAAAATACAAAATGGTCCTTAACTGGCTGTAAATCCTCCAAAGCCCATCTTTACACCCAAAATATATCGACCACAAGTCAGTCAAGAGGGGAGCAGCCTCTTCACAGGCCAAGTGCCCCAGCAGCTCTGCAGGACCAGTTCTGCCCTCATCCTGAGCCAAAGGCTGGGTTATATTTTTCAGTAAAAACATCTATACAATTAAGAATCAAGCTTTTCCTCCCCTGCTTTTTGCTGTCGTTCAACTGTAGGAAAGGGAATCACGGCACAATTTTTTGAGTAACGCAAGAAAACTTAGCTGTTAGTGATTAGTGGTTTATTTATTTTCTCAACTAATTCATTAAGAGAAGCTGAATTTAATGCCTTACTCAGCCTGTAAAGCCTTCCTCCTCATCTCCTCCAGCCCGCTTCCTCTGAGTCCAGCACTTCCTGCAGGTACATGTGCTCACTCTTGTTCCACAATGACTAAGTTCTCCTGAATTGTGTTATGGTTTAATAACAACAGGAATTAGGTTTGCTGCTACCAAAACCATTTTATTATGACACATCCAAAGACATGAAACCCTCTTGTGCAATAATAAGGGGAAAAAAAAAGAAATCTTTCCATCCACTTGTACAAAAGAAGCCTCAAGAGATCAGTGCTATAATAAGAAGAAAACAAACATGATTCAGTGTAGAAAAATGCAGCTAATATGTCTAAAGGAAACTGCAAGTGCTTAATCAGACAGGGGGATTGGGGAGGCAGTGCTGTTGGATGTGACCTGGGAGTTACAGGGAGACAGCAAATGAGATATTTAACAGATAATTAAGCTTTTTGCTGAAATGGCACTGTCAGCGTGGGATTTGGGATGTTGTGTTCACTTGTGTGCATCCCAAATGGATGGGAGGTACAAAGGAGTTGTGGGGATTGAGTAGCCATGAAATAAGCAGGTGAGGGAAACAAAATAATTGCAAAAGAACTGGGGGGAAATAATTCATAAGGAAGTACATATTGAGAGCTTGACTAAGGGATGGCACAAGGAAGGGTCAAGGAGTTCTGCTTTGGCTCCTCTGGCCAGAGATCAGAGATGAAGAGACAATCTAAAGTTTTTATTGATAACGAAAAGTTAATGGAATCTTTTCAAACCTTACGGTGAAAGGTTTGCTTTGATTCACGTCTGGCTTTCTCCAGCCTGTTTGCACAGCTTTCTCTGTTACCCGGGGTATCAGATGAAAAATGAAATTGCTGGTACCCAGGAGGTTTTGGGGCTGGTTGTGACCTCTGTTTGACCTGAGTAGGAACCACAGAGATAGAAAATTGAAAGTTTGCAAGAGCCTGAGGAGCGGAGTCACATTACCCACATGAGTCTCCCTTGGTGGCTCCTGGACCTGACAGTGGAGCAGAGGGAAGAGAACCAGCACATCCCCACACATCCTGGGAAGGGAGAGCTCCCTGAAACCAGCACATCCCCACAGAAGGGAGAGCTCCCTGAAACCAGCACATCCTGAGAAGGGAGAGCTCCCTGGGAACCAGCACATCCCTGAGAAGGGAGAGCTCCCTGGGAAGCAGCACATCCCTGGGAAGGGAGAGCTCCCCAAAACCAGCACATCCCTGAGAAGGGAGAGCTCCCTGAGAACCAGCACATCCCCACACATCCCCACAGAAGGGAGAGCTCCCTGAAACCAGCACATCCCTGCCGGGTGCAGGGTGCCAGCCCGAATTCCTGACATAGCAGCCTTCAGCTGCCAACGGAGCTCTGGCCCAGCCAGGCCAAACAAAAAGTTCCTCTTGAATATTAAAATTAAAAATGAGATCTCGCTCGGTTGGACATCACAACGAGAGCAGGGCTCACACTGCTGTGGGGTGGTTCTGGCAGGTTTAGGGCTCTGTCCCCTCCCTTCCAGGCCCTGTTCTGACCTGTCCCAGCTCTGCCAGTCCAGCACTGCACAGCACAGCGTCTGAACGGGGAGCAGCAATGCTGGCTCTGCCTGGGCTTGGAAGAAGCAAGAGGGAGCTTCATTTTTACTTAAAAGCTTTTTAAATAATGCTCTGATGAACCTCTAACGTACGTGTTACTTCTATCTCTTTGGGGACAGGGATGTAAAGAAAGGGGATGAGGAGCCTGGGGGAAGCCAAGCAGCAGAGCCTGGTGCCCTGTGGAGTTGTCCAGCACAACAAACAAATCAATGACTTAGAGAAGGGTAAGTCCTGACGTTTAAATACTGTTTGTAGAACAAAAAGAGTCTTTGTTCCATAACTCCCATCAGCAAAATGGAGAAGTTCTCTGCCTGGCTGGAAATGCCCCATGCCCTCAGACAGGATTTTGGAAGAGGCAGAGGGAGGCAGGCACACACTGGCAGAGGCCCTTGGTCCGTGCCTTACCCCAGCTTGGCTCCAGAGTTCTCCGCAGCACTGGTCACCACCTACCTGAACCAACAGGGCCTGGGTGTGGACAGCGAGTCTGCAGCTGGAAATGAAAAGCCAGGCCTGGAGCTGAGCCCTGCGTGGCTTTGCCTGTTAATGGGCTCGTCCCCGGGGCAGAGGAGCTGCCACACGCGCCAGCAGCAAAATTCCTGCTTCCACAGTTCAAGTATCTTAGCTTCGATGGATAACAATGCAGCAGGTTTCTGCATCCCAGCAGAGCCCGATTTCTCTGTCGCTGTGGAACAGTGAGCAGTTAAAGCTCCATCACCATCTGAGCCTGGCTTGGCCGGGGAGCTCTGCAGCTGCAGCTCTGAGAGCAGCGCTAAGCCTGGCTCTGAGATACGGCTGCAGTGGGACTCTGCGGGGTGGGAGGGGTGGCTGTTAACGTGAATTGCAGACTTCTGGGCTCTCTTCTCTTTGATTCTTGGTCATGAAATGTTCTTTCCTCGCGAAGCCTCCGCGCTGCTCCAGCCCAGCCCCAGGGTGTGCAGGGGACACTGCCTGCCCAGCGTGGTGCCAGCTCTGTCCTGCCACGGCTGGAACACTCCTGGGCACGCAGAACCAGCAGGGCTTGCCCCTGGGTGAGACTCCGACATCAAAGAGGTTCCTAAGCAGAGCCTCCAATGTGTTTGAGGTTTGCCCATCACTGCAGGATACTTCCCAAGAGCGTGTTTGCTCATTAAAAAGCAGCCAGACTTGTTCCTGAGTGCGTTATGGTTTGTTTGGATCCGAGGCTGCCTCCAGGATCAATGGGAGTGTGCTCTTGGAAAGGGCTGCGCAGAGATGGGGAAACCTCAAACATTTTGGAGGTTCAGTTTGGAAACCTCTCTGGTTTGGAAGTCCACCAAAAGCATGTCATGAGATGGTTGGGAGACTGGGTGGGGTTTACATCTGAGGATAGAGTGCAAAAGTGAGAATTGTTTAGCTTGGAAGAAGAAAGGGTTGGAGAGTATGGGAGTGAGGTGTTTAAGAAAGGTACTGTGAAAACTAATCCACTCCTCAAGTTAACTTTTCTCCCTGATATGAAAGCAAGGGGTCAGTTAGCAAAAAATGAAACGGAAATTATTTTATCACGGACCATTTGACTGGACTGCTTAGAAGCCCTGATCCCCAAAGGCAAAGAGAAGAACTGGTACAAACAGCTGGATTTAACAGAAATACCACTGAGTTTGAGATTTTGCTGTGTGTCCCTAAGCACACAGTGTGTGATCTGCCTGAGAAGGTTTTAAATGAATTGGGCTCCTCAGCACAGCAGGCACAGGGAGCTCCTGGAGCTGAGGAAGGGCTGGAGCATCTCCGTGCCCAGGAAAGGCTGAGGGAGCTGGGGCTGCTCAGCCTGGAGAGGAGCCCCAGCTGAGAGGGGCCCCAGCCCTGGCTGTCCCTGGCTGTCCCTGGGTGTCCCTGGCTGTCTGTCTGTCCCTGGCTGTCCCCGGCTGCCCCTGTCCATCCCTGTCCATCCCTGTCCATCCCTGTCCATCCCTGNGGCTGTGGAGTGTCCCTCCCTGGGGATATTGCAGCTATTCCTGTGCCCTGAGCTCTGGGATGGCCCTGCTGGAGCAGGGAGGTGGCACCAGCTGAGCTCTGGGGGCCCTCCACCCTGACCCAGTCTGGGGTTCTGTGAATTAGAGAGGAGAATCAGCCTTAACTGAGGGCTTTTACAGCAGTTCACTCAACAGGCTTCAACCCAAACATCAGGCTTTTCCTCAAGATCTGACCTAGCCCAGATTTTTGTGTGGCTTTGACAGAAACAGCTGGGGCAGCCTTGGGACTGCTCACACATTTACCAGTGACTTTGTGTGTCTGATGAGATTTCTGAAAGTACCTACTCGACAAAATCCAGTCAGGAATCCGTCATCCGGCTTCTTTTGAAAAGTTGACCAGGTGAGTGTTTTTATCCCAAGAGCTTATAAACCAAAAATCTCAGTTGTCTTCTAATGAGGCTCCTGATGATACAACAGGTAACGAGCACCCCCTGCTCTGAAGGGGATCTTGTGGTGACCGGTTCATTTTTAATATTATCAGCCAGCAAGGACAATTTTACAGTCTGCCAGGGCTGGAATAGCACATGGGTGATGGATACAGCAATGGAACCCGTCCCTGGGACAGGCATGAGCTGGGATTTCCCGAGCTCGGGCTCACGTAAATCCCTGTGATGAATGAACTCACCACTGGATGTCATTGTTTCTCTACAGGAAAGCGTCGGGGACACTTCTCTTTGGCAGTAAAATTGTTTTTATTGTCCGGGTTTTTTTTCTCCCCGAACAGCCAGCCCCACATATGGGATGTTCAGGTGTTTGGCACCTCTTCCACTTGGCTGCAGCCAGCCCAGGAACCAGATTACGCCTCTTGTTTTGCTAGGGCGGGGCGGGTTCGCAGCCCTGTGATGGATTCGGTCCCTCCTGAGCCCCGCAGCCTCCGGGCCAGATCGTCAGCTGGTGTAAATTGTGCTGCTCGGAGCATTCCAGCGGTAGTGCCAAGGCAAACAGCGGGGCATCCAGCCCGTCCTGCTGCTCCGAGTCCCCCTGCAGCCCGGCCGATCCCTCCTGCCTCCCCAGCACCTCCCTCGGGCTCCTGCTCCCACCATTCCCTAAATGCTCTCTACATCAGATGGAATCCTAAATGCCCTCAACAACACACCGAATCCTAAATGCCCTCTACATCAGACCGAATCCTAAATGTTCTCTACAACAGACCCAATCCCTCTACAACAGACCAAATCCTAAATGCTCTCTACATCAGACTGAACCCTAAATGTTCTCTACAACAGACCGAATCCTAAATGTTCTCTACATCAGACCGAATCCTAAATGCTCTCGACATCAGACCTGAACCCTAAATGCTCTCTACAACAGACTGAATCCTAAATGTTCTCTACAACAGACCGAATCCTAAATGTTCTCTACATCGGACCGAATCCTTTTCTCTCCTTTCTAGCTCAGTTTGCTGTTTGAAAATCCCACCCGAATTATGACNCACTGCAGCCAGTGATGGGTCTGAGTGCACCCTCCTTCCTGCCCCAAATCAGGAGCTGTTCTGCGAGCAAAAGCATGGAAGGGAAAGGAATTCAGGCATCGTGTTTCACTCAGGGCTCTGGAAGAGATGAAGAGCCTCGAAAAGAGGGCACAGAAAATAACTAAACACTTCTGTCAGACAGTCTGCACCCAATTCATGAGAGGTTTTTGGTGTAAGTGAAGGTAATTTGTAATTAAACAGAGAGGTGAGGGAGCTGTTTGTGGGTTACAGGAATTTAGGAAATCTGTGAGTTAATGAAACCATGCAACTTCAGAGTGTAAGGATAGATGAATTATAATTAAATTCTTAATTTCCCTGCCAGTGAAAAACAGAAGAAAAAGACTTGGCATCTCACACAGAATCTTTTGGGATTGGATAAACTGGAATTTTTTTGAGTTTTAAGGTCAAAGTGAGTTATAATCTCAAATGAGGATGCAATGACACCACCCCCTTACCATTTAAATTGGTGATCTGTGTGGGTTTGGGATCTTTGGGTTAAAACCAAACGAAGAAATATTCACAACTTGTGTTCCCGTTACCCGACTTTGTCACGAGGGCTGCAGCAGAGAGGGGGGCACTGCTCAGCCTTCACCATGGTAATTCATTTTATATCCTTTTAATAACTTCTATCTTTTATCTGGACGAATGGTGTCTCTGGCAATGGGATGAACGATGGACAAGGGGCTGCTCAAGGTGTCTGATGATCAGCAATTCCTGAATCCCTGATGGGTGAGTCTGTACCTCAGAGAGGCTCTCAGAGGTCACCTCCTGTAACAGGAGCACCACGAGCAGGAGAGGCTCTTGCAAAGCCATCTGTGTCAGGCATCTGCAAAACTCCATGGTCAGGAGCTCAGGATGTCTGGCTTTGGGTGCTGTGGGTCTGTTCTGCTCCTCCACAGTGCCAGGGAGGAGCTCACTACTGAATACTTTGGCTTTTCCATGGAGTGTGCCACTCAGCTCCTTCTGGGTGCCTTGGAAAATGCCCCTTCATGTCCTGCAGGGGCATAATTAAAAGCAATTTGTTAATTAAAGGCAGTTTGTCTCATTCTGTGTCCCAAATTCCCAGGCAGCACAGCTGCCCTTGCCCCAGAGCCAGCTCCAGGAGCCACAGTTCCTGCAGGATGCTCCAGGGAATGGCTGAGGCAGGAACACGCTGACAAAGGGAACAACAGCTCGGAGTCTCGGCTTGTTTGGTGGCAAAATAAACTCCTGCCCGTTTCCCCAAGTTGCAGCTGTGACCTGGACATTCTGCAGCTGCTACACCATTAACTAGGAGTTCATGGTGTTGCCAATGAAAGATATGAAAGAAATAATTTTCAAGTGGTAGATTTGACTTATCTTCTTGTTCTAGGGGCTCTAAAGTGGATTTCAGCCCTGCTCACTCACAGCCATGTCAGACTCAATTACCCAAATTAAGCCTGTTCCCAACTGCCTGGAACAGTTTCGGTGTCAGGAGGTCTCTGTAACACTTCTCAGAGCTCTGACCTAGCAAATGTGCCCTCTGGAGCTGCTCTTTTGATTTTTTCCCAACACCTAAAATCCAATTGCTTGAAGCAAGTGCTCGGTAAAAGACCCAGTGACCAGCAGGGTGTGGGGGGAGAGGCCAGAGCAGACCAACCACTGCAAGGTATTGACTGAGACAAAGCTGAGAGTGGCCCCAAATATGTTAAACAGGAAAAATGACTGTGCCACTCTCGAGGCTTAAATCCAGATTTTGATAATGACTGTAAAGGGCAACGATAAATTTCTCTCAGATGTAGAAGGACCAGACACACAATGCTCTCTCTGGCTTCTTTGGAAGCGCACGTAGGAGCTCTCGTGTTATGTTGGGGAACAGGAGGAGCAGTCAGTGCTGAAGCCAAGCTGCACCTCTCAGGCTGTGGTCCCTCACCAGCACAGACCCCTGAGCCCAGGTTTTACTCAAATCACAAAGTCTTGCTCAGAGTAATTCAGAATTGCCAGTGCAGGACCCTGAAATCTCAGTAACAGGAGGCTCTGACAGCACGATGCAGGCTCCCAGCCAGGCTCCCTGCCTTGCCTTTCCCCAAGGAACCAGACACATCTTCTGCTCTTCCAGGCCCAGTCTCCCATGTAGAAAATGTACTTTTTCATTTAGAAAATGTACTTTTTCATTTAGAAGATGTACTCTCTCATTTAGAAAATGCGCTTTTCCACTGAGCTGAGGAGCGACTGCCTTGCTGGCAGCAGGTGATGCCAGAGCACCAGGAGGGCACTTGGCCAGTGGGCACCATCCTCTGAGCCTCCCCACAGCTCCAGGCAGGGTGTCTGAGCCTCCCCACAGCTCCGGGCAGGGTGTCTGAGCCTCCCCACAGCTCCAGGCAGGGTGTCTGAGGCTCCTCACAGCCCCAGGCAGGGTGTCCAGCAGGCTCCCCTGGCAGCTGCACCTGCCCTGCACTGAAGTGCTTTGTCATGGATGGGGTCTGGATTTCTTTCTGATGTGATTCCATGCTCGACGCTCCCCTGATTTGTCAGGCTGGGCCTCCTAGGTTATCTCTGGACAAATGACCTGCAGGTGCTCTGAAGGGCCACCTGCTGCATCAGGTGGGGTTGATGGAGGTGTCTGGGCACGTGCAGGTTGTATCCTTTGGTTAAATCTGCTGCTCCTTCCGTGGCTGGATGTGCTGGTGTGTGTGCTGGGAAGCAGCAGACCTGGACAGCGTGTATAAGAAATGATGCACAAAGCCTGGGAGTTTATAAACTCCTTTTTGGGCCAAAGACTTCTCTGAGGGGGATTACTGTGAGTTTTAACTTCTGCAGCTGTTTCTCTGTGTTCATAAAAATTCAAAGCTCCGTCTCAGGTTACAGCAGGCTGAACCAGCTGCGTGTGTTTCAGGTACTGCCCGCTGCAAATTGCTCCTGGTTCACAGCAGCAAAAGCATCGCACAAGTGGGATGAATTTGTCTTTTAGTGAAGCTCCTGGTCCTTATCTCTCTGAGTAAGCAGTCCAAAACTCCTCCGACCATCGGCTCTCCTGTGATACTCATTCCTTCTGCTACTGCCAGTTCTCACAGCTTCACCAGGAATCTCCTGGAGCTGGATTTGCATTATGATGAAACACATCAGTCATCACTCCCTGCTCCTGCCTGGGGGAAAGCCCTGCCTGGGTTGGATCCCTTTCCTGCTTCCTTCTTCCAGGTGGGTGCTGGGGAGAGCAGGCAGTGCTCTGACCTTCCCTGGGGAGCTCAAAGGAAATGTGACACAGGAGAGGGGACAAGAGGAAAAGAGCTCTGGTGTAGCTGATAAAATACCTTTGCCTCTCTTTGGGCATCAGGCCATTCTGCTGTGTGTTTTGAAGGAAAACCAATGGTCTCTTGGAGGGACAGTGGCTTCGGGAAAACAGAAGCTCAAAGACAAAATGTTGGCAAATGATAGGAGATAATTAAGCAACTGTGAGTTTTGGGGACAGTAGCAGTCTTGTATCATCAGACAGCACCTCATGCCAAACCACAACCCTTCCTCTGTTCCAGTGAGGCTTTCTGTGAGTCTGGGAGAGCTGCCTCAAACTAGAGAGGAAGCAAGGAGAAGAGTCTGAATGTCAAAGTGCAGGGCACCAGCTATTTTGAAAATGCCTGGTTTTTTTCCAAGCAGAGCAGTGCCAGGTGGGAGCAGCCTGGGGACATCCCCAGGAGGTGTGTGGGGACCTGCCCAGCCTGTCCTGGGAGTGGAGCAGGAGCAGCCCAGGGCTTCCACCCTCAGCTCCCACTGCCAGGGCAGCCCCAGCACAGTGCCAGCACCTTCAGGCCCTCTGCGAGCAGGGGCATTGCAGTGTTTTGTTATTTACAGCACAGTGCACAGTGTGATGGGGGCAGCCCTGCCCCTCCGAGGGTGCCAGCCCTGTCCTGAGGGAACTGCCCTTCACCCAGAGCTGGCAGGGGACAGGAGGCTGCACGGGGCTGGATTCTGGTGGCATCTGTTGGAGTGGTGTAACCGCAGAACTTCCTGCTCTCTGCGTCCAGTGTAAGGCTGTTATCCTGCACTTAGTGATAGCAAATCAGTATTTTATGCAGATTTAACATCATACCCAATTTGTGTGTAAGAGCATCTGCCTGTGTAGACCTAATTGAGATTCTGTTTTACAGAAATGCACACACCTTCCTTTTCTCCTCCATTCCCCTCTCAGACAGTGCTTCCCTGCCCTGGTTTTTCATTTCCTTGTCCTGGTGCTGGGGTGGCAGCACAGCCATTCCCTGTGCTCGCCCTGCTGGGTGCTCACCGAGGTCTCCACTGCTGTGTTGGGACTGTCTTTGGGAAGGAAGCCCAGAACACTCTCTGGGCTCCCTCTTATGGAATGAGCAGATCCAAGGCCTGCCTCAGTTTTCTCTTTGCTGTCTGCACTTCAGGTGTTTCAGCCATTTTCAGCTTCCACCTCAAAACCTGCTGTTTTTAAAAACCTGTCCTACCCGCTCTCTTAAAAAATATCTTCTTATGTAATGTTTCTTTTCTCCATCTTGCCAACAATTTCTGCCTTGTTGCCTTCGTCCCTTCCACGAATCTGACACCTTTGTAATTTAATCTCGCCATCCGTGTCTTGCTTTGCTCACGTCTGGAACATGCCAATGACATTACACTGCTCCCTCAGCACATGTGCTTCCAATTCCCTGTATTGTCCCAGCCCAGCTCCAGGATCATGGCCGGGGTTCAGTCCTGCCCTGCCTGCTGCAAGGAGGGGAGGCAGCGAGCTGGAATTCCCTCGGGTGCCAGGGCAAGGTGACTCCGGCAGCACTGAGGGGGCTCTGTGACAAAGAACCCGCTCTTCATGAGCTTCTGTGGGGAAGCCAGTCTTCCAGCCAGGAGTGTGTAACCATTGTGGAATCACAGTCATAGGAGGGTAGAATGACAGAATGGTTGGGGTTGGAAGGGACCTCAAAGATCACCTGGTCCCAGCCCTGCCACAGGCAGGGACACCTTCCACTGTGCCAGGCTGCTCCGAGCCCCTGGCTCCACGGGTAGCAGAGTTATCCAGTCCAGGTCCTTAAGGATTTGTTTCCAGGAGCTGGGATCTTTGCTTTGTCAGAATGAACTGTGAGTGCGGTGTAATAAAGGCTGCACTGTGACTTCACCCCTCTGCCACAGAAACAATCTCTCCTTCCTGTCCAGCCTTGTGCTTTCCTGACTTTTGCAGGACAACCCGTTCAAAGTAAATCTGATAGAGACGTAGCAATGAATGACACAGGTTGTTGGGTGGAGCAAGCAGACTTTGTGGTTGCTTAAACCTTGTTTCCCTAAGAAAACAAACCTAAAATCAAATGCCTCCCGGTATGGGAGGACATATGAAAAATATTTGCATAAGGAATATACAGTTCCCTAATTGTGGCATTTTCCATGTCTCTCAAAACCATTTAAAAGCTCCTTGCTAACCACCAGCTCTGTGGCTGTGGCACACTGGCTGGGATTTTTGGCCAGCACTGCTGCTCTGCCTGAGGAGGAGGTCAGGTTTCATTCCCACAGCAGAATTACCCATCCTTGAGAGCCTCCAGAGAGATCCTGACTCTGGAAGCCTCTCTTGGCTTCTGAGCTTTACAGAATCCCAGAATCCCAGAATGGGTCAGGTTGGGTCAGCTGGTGCCACCTCCCTGCTCCAGCAGGGCCATCCCAGAGCTCAGGGCACAGGAATATCTGCAATATCCCCAGGGAGGGACACTCCACAGCCTCTGCACAATCTGGGCAGGGCTGGGCACTGCCCAGGGCAGAAGTTCTGCCTCCTGCTGAACAACAGCTTTCTTTGGGTTACTCCGCCCTCCATGGACTGAAAATTGAGAGGGATAATTCAGGGACCTGCCCTCAAAGGCCACAAAACCTGCTGGGTAAACACTGGAGAGCTGCTCAGTGTGTCCTTTGTGAGCAATAGCACATTAATAATATACATTGTACATTAATAGCACACATTTCTGTAGCTTGCAATACACATGGACGTGGCAGCCCCCTCAGCTTTGCTCAGTGTTACAAGATATTCCGAGTCTTCCATGAAATGCTGTCCAGTTAAAGCTGGTGGCAGTGTTGGGTGTATTTATTTTCCTGCATAATGAGCTCTTTCTCTCTCTTTGTCCTTCACCAGTTGATTGCTTTCAACCTGAGAACTCTGCCTGTTTGGCTTGGGAGAATTCTCAGGTGTCAGGAGTGTGAGATTGTGGTTGTGAGAAGGAGCATGAGGTTCTAGAGTGGATCTTTTAATTGCAGCAATAAATCTTAAGAGATAGCAAACAATGCTCATCCAGATTAAAGTCTGGAAATAGGAATATGGTCATGTTTGTCTTTTTTGATCCGGTGCAGTGTTCAGCTCAGGCAGGGACAGGCTTATCTCTGGGTTGGAAAGCCAGTGCCATGTTGCATTTATAGCTTAATACAAATAAGCAGAATTCTTTTGTGCTCCAGTGAGCAAATGTAATTGCTGGCAGATGTGAGTTTCAGGCTAGCACTCCCAAACTGCCCCACGTTCACAGAGTTCCCCCCAAAAGCAGGCTCTGGTTCAGCGATGGGAGAGCGAGGGCTGCACCACTGCAACACAAACGGGGCAGGGGAGGCAAAACTGCTGGGAATCAGGGAATATCCTGAGCTGGGAGGGACCCAGTGGGATCATGGATGCAGCTCCTGGCCCTGCACAGACACCCCAGCAATCCCACCCTGTGCATCCCTGGGAGCCCGGCAGCCTCTGGGGAAGAACCTTTCCCTGACCTCCATCCCAAACCTCCCCTCAGCCAGGTCTGATTTAAGACGTTGTTACCCCACCACAAACAAGAAAATTCTGAAGAAATCTGTGTGTATTTGTACACCAGATATCAAGGGCAACACTGCAAAAATGCTTCATTTCAGTTGAATACAGTAAGATCCCTCTGAACATTTTGATAAAATTGGGTGCTACTGCTCTTGTTTGTCTAAAGCTGGGTCGAGTCTCATTCCTTCAGAAACCTTCCCTGGAATACAGGGAGGGAGAAATGACCACTGTTTGAATTTTCAGAGCAGTGCTTTGAGCAAAAAAAACGTGCTGGGGTTCTGCAGTAAAAATAGGATTAGCACAGATTTTTAGGAGGGAGGATAATGGATATATCCATCAACCAAGGAAAGATCCATATGTGTCTGCTGTATATATAAAAACACAAGCTGGAAGAGTAGTAAGAATGTGCCTAATATCTTGGTGTTAGATATGAAATGAAATAAAATTATGAAATGAAATGATGAAATGAAATGAAATCCTCTGAGTTCGAGACACCTTGGCTGTGGCTCTGGCCAGGGTATCAGAGTGGCTCTGCCAGCCCAGCTTTCCTGGGAGGAATTGCATTTCTGTAACATCAGCCCATGGTGGTGCAAATAACCCAAAGAAATGCGGATGTTTTCTGTGATTTTTCATACAACTGGAGGATTTTCTCTCCTCTGAAGCAGCACACCTTCCTTCACCTGCTGAAGCTGAGCCCCCGCTGTCAGTGACAACTCTGGAGCAATTTTCACGTCTGCAGTGAACTGCAGGAGAGGCTCCTGGTCACGGTGGCTCGCTCTGGTTTGGGCAGACACCAGGTGGAATTTGCTGTTGTGAACAAAGCTCTTCCACATGGATGAAAACAAGGAGGATGCTGCAAAGCACAAAGCCGAACCCCAGCAGCAGTTCTGAACAAATCCTCGAGGTGTTTATGTGCAGAGGGCACCCTCAGCGTCCCACAGCGGGCAGTTGTGAGCAGCTCTGTGACATCATGCTGCAGGAGGGACGGAGGAAATTCCGTGCCAACATCACCAAGACGTTGTGTCACCGTCAGCTCCTCTCGGCAGCGCAGCCTCGTTGGCAAGGCCCCCCTGGAACAAACCTCCCCGAGTTATAAGTCACAAACATGAAGTCTTTAGGAAAGTTGGAGAAGTGCTTTACAAGAACCTTTATTTTTCCTGCCGTGGATGCCTTTCCTCACAGGATTCCTTTATGTCACTGTGCTGTGCCGAGGGGAATAAAGAACTCACTGTGCATTCAGCTGGGCAGAACATTTCATATAAATTTGGGGGTTTGCTTCAAAAGAGGCGAACTGAAGAAGCACCAAATAAAGTACAAATGCTTAATTAAAATGAATGGGGCTTAAATTTTGCTGAAAAGAAAGCATTTAATCAGCTGAGAGCCCAGAGAGCTGGGATTTATTTCTGCAGCAGAAGTACCTTGAAATGCCCCTGGGACTCGCTGCCATTGTGCAGGTGGCAGAAAACAATGTCCAGAACGAGGCAGTGCCTGCCTGGAAGAGCCTCCTGGCTCACTGAAAAGAGCAGGAGAACGGGGTGAGGGTGTTTACACCCGGGACATGGGGAGCACAGGCCTGGAAGAGGGAAATGGATGAGCCAAAGTTTGTGATCGGTGAAGAACCGGGAGCAGATCTCCTGCATCTCAGGGCTCTTCAGTGAGCCTCGGCCAGAAGCTCGTCCTGCTGCTTGTAAAGGCATTTTGATCGCTGGGAGAGCACAGCATCACTTGTCAGTCATTCATAGAAGATGTATTTTTGTGCGTTTTAGGACGTTATAAACCAGACTTCTTCCCTGTCCAGCTCTGGTTTTGGGCACTGCCAGGGATCCAGGGGCAGCCACAGCTGCTCTGGGCACCCTGTGCCAGGGCCTCTCACCCTCCCAGGGAACAATTCCTTCCCCATATCCCATTTACCCCACTCTCTCTCTTGGTTTGAATCCATTCCCCCTCGTCCTGTCACTCCAGGCCCTTGTAAAAAATCTCTCTGCATGTGATGCCAGATCCTGAGACATCAGGATGTCCAGCTGCCTGTTTGGAAATTAGTTCCTTTCCTTTTGAAATTCCGAGTATTAATTATTGAGCAGATCAGCTGAGAGTTCTGTATTAATAATTTGTTTTTATCTGGAAACCAACTCCTCAAAAAAAACCAACCAAACAAACAAACAAAAAACCTCAAAAAAAGAGCATCATTTGGACCAGCTCTAGAGTTGATTGAAATATGCAAACTAAAAATGCCCACAGAAATTTGAACCTTGTGTGGGTGCTGGGATCGTTTGAAAACCTGTGGCTTCTCCTACTCCATATCAGACAAGTGAGACCCCTTTTTCTCAGCAATGCCTCCTATTTCTGAGGGCTGATGCAAAGAACTGTGTTGTTGTTTTGGCCAAGTTTGTCACAGACCCCAGACTCACAAAGAGTCTGAAATGTAAAGGTATAAGAAGGCTCAAATACTTATGTACAGTATTCCTAGAAAAGCAGACAGGGCAAAGCCAGTACGAAATTTTAGTCTTAAATATATTATAAACGTTGCTGGTAGTGCTGCCTGTAATTAAGCTTGCCTCACATTTCCCACTATAAGCCCCAGTTTTCAGTGGCATAAATCTGTGCCAGATTTTAACTGTTTGGGCTGAAACTTTCCATGCTGAATGTCTGCCTCAGATGAATTGTTTGGAAAGCTTCAACAAAAAATGGTTTCACCATTTCTGGGAATGAAATTAAGAGAAAAATATTTTCTTTTGCCCATGCAAACTTAATTCTGGCATTTCCTAAGCTTTGAGTGCTGGGGCTGTAACCTTGATGTTTTTATATATGTATGTTTATGTTTCCTTCAGAAAGGGAAAGTTTATAAAATAATGCCTACCTGGGTATATTTGGATAGCCAGGCAACTTTGAACTCAACATGAAAACTGTAAATAATTTAATTAGCTTGGAAACAATCTAATTACATTGATTTATTGTTGATCCTTGGGCAAATTGCTTGAGGCCTGACTTCAACAGGCCCATCTTTCCTTAGGGACTGGACTGTGGATTAGTTTTAAGATTGGTCTCCTAATTTAACTTTGAGTTCAGTTCTTGGACACCACGTGTGGTGAATACTCTCTTCCTCCATGGCTGGGGGGCTGATTTAAGGTTTACAGGACACTGCTGATTTAAGGTTTACAGGACACTGCTGATTTGATTTGTGGGAATGCACCCATTATCTCCCAGTTCCAGTTCAGCTGCAGGCTCGGTCTCTGGCTGTTGGAAGGGGCATTGTGCCCTGCATTGCCCTGTGTGTCTGCAGATACAGAGACCAACACAAACCTGATTTTAGCTGGGTCTCCGACGATTTCTACCAGCCAAAATTTGACCCTGAGAGAAAGAAGGCCACCCCCAGCAGCCTGGACTATGCAGGAGGAGTTTTGCAGCAGTTTAGGGAAGGACCACAGGGTGAGGAGGGTGTGCCCTGGAAGGGCAAAGCCTGGCTCAGGGCTGGCTTAGCAGCGGCCCCCTCCCACTGCCTGTGCCTGGGCTGAGGACACCCAGGGTCACCCGGGGATGGGGAAGGGCTTGTGCAGGTGTGTGTGGGTCCATCCTGCCGAGCAGAGACGTTCTGGGCTCCTGCTGGCGTTGGGAAAGTGCTCAGAACCTCTCAGTGTGACCTGCACCTCCGGGCCACTGGCAGCCAGGTGATTCAGCTGAGGACATTTATATTACTGCTGCCCTCAAGATCACCTTTGTTTTTCTTCCATCTTTGACTTCACTCACTGGATAGGATTTTTGTACGGAAAAAAGAAACTTTCATCTTGAAGTGTTCAAGAAGTAATTAAGATGGATTGTGTTTTTTGAAGGGGAATCAGACAGGTGTGGAAATTATATCACTTGTTGCGTTAACGTTGTTATTGCCAGGGATTTTTAGTCGAACTGCCCAGGAAATTCTTTTGAAAAAAAAAATGGTGCCAGTTTGATCCATTTTTCTGTACTATTGGCAAGAGCTGTGACAACAATGAAATGATTTTCTGTCTCTGTGCTGCAGGCCCAAGGCAAGACTTTCTTCCTTTCACAGCTCCTTGTGTAATTGTCTTTAAGTGAAATTAACTGTGAATCGCTGTAGTTTGAGCAAAAGAACATTCACCTCTATAAACAACTTTATCTTCCCCTGAGGTTTTGCTTTGGATATGGTAAAATGCATCTCTTGAAGAGCAGCACAAAATGCTTCACAACACTCAATCGTTTGTTGTGGGAGAAAAAGTGAAGAAAAGCGATCTTGTAGGAGAAAGGAATGTAGGAAATAATATTCAGTTCAGCTTGAGGTTCGTGTCCTTCACTCACAGCAGACCTCTGACACGAAATGATGGCACAGGTCCTTGCTCTCCTGCTCACCTGAGGGTGCTCCTGGCTGCAGCTGCTGCTCCCATCACTCCATCCACATCCCAGCAGCAGCTCGCTCCTATCGCGGAGTTTTCAACCCCCAAAATTCATCCTGCCCTTCTCAAACAAAGCAGGAGGTCCTGCTCCAGCCACCCCCTGTCCTGGGGTGTCACTGTGGCAGTTCCACCCGTGACAGCCTGGGTGGGGCAGGACCGGCCTCCGGAGCAAATCGGGGTTTCCCATCTGTTTGAAGGTTTGGTTTCCCTGCTGGTGGAAATCCCTGCACTGCACCGCAGTCCAGTCCACTGCAGATCAGCCTCTGCATGTACATCAAGGTGAAGAAACACCCTGAAAGGCAGCATTAAACATTATTGTAGGAGGATGAAGCTCCCAGGCTGCCAGAGCTCAAGGGACGTTTGGACAGTGCTCGGGGTGGGATTGTTGGGGTGGCTGTGCAGGGCCAGGAGCTGGGATTGACAATCCTCGTGGGTCCCTTCCAGTTCAGGACATTCCATGATTCTCTGGTCAGCGAGTACCTGCCAGGCCTGTCCCCGTGGTGTGCCCACTGCTTTTGAGAATTCGGGGCAGGGACCCCACGTGCTGCTCTCCCCGTGTTGGTGTCCGTGCCCGTGTCCGTGCC
>VZTG01008716.1:15354-30389 GCA_013397845.1 Melanocharis versteri | reverse complement strand
CGGGCGGCGGGCGTGGAGAACGTGCTGCTGGTGCTGAGCCACGACCTGTGGGCCGAGGAGCTGAACCGGCTGGCGGCCCGCGTGGACTTCTGCCCGGTGCTGCAGGTGTTCTTCCCGTTCAGCATCCAGCTGTACCCGCGCGAGTTCCCGGGCCACGACCCCCGCGACTGCCCCCGCGACGTGGGCAAGGCGGCGGCGCTGCGCCTGGGCTGCATCAACGCCGAGTTCCCGGACTCGTTCGGGCACTACCGCGAGGCGCGCTTCGCGCAGACCAAGCACCACTGGTGGTGGAAGCTGCACTTCGTGTGGGAGCGCGTGCGGGCGCTGCGGGAGCACGCGGGGCCCGTGCTCTTCCTGGAGGAGGATCACTACCTGGCGCCCGACTTCTACCACGTCCTCAAGCAGCTCTGGGCGCTGCGCCAGCGCGAGTGCCCCGAGTGCCAGCTCGTGTCGCTGGGCACCTACAGCCCCGTGCGGGGCGGCTTCGCCGGCCGCGCCGACAAGGTGGAGATGAAGACGTGGAAGTCCACGGAGCACAACATGGGCATGGCCTTCGGCAGAGACACCTACCAGAAGCTCATCGAGTGCACGGACGCCTTCTGCACCTACGATGACTACAACTGGGACTGGACTCTGCAGCACTTGACTGTCTCTTGTCTTCCAAAGTTCTGGAAAGTGCTGGTTCCCGAAATCCCCAGGGTTTTTCACACGGGGGACTGTGGCATGCACCACAAGAAATCCTGCAGACCGTCCACCCAGAGTGCCAAAATCGACTCTCTCTTGAACAGCAACCAACAGTACCTGTTTCCCGAGGCGATGAGTGTCAGTAAAAGGTACTCCATGGCTCCCCTGTCCCCTCACGTCAAGAACGGAGGCTGGGGAGACATCAGGGACCACGAACTCTGTAAGAGTTACCGCAGACTCCAGTGAGGATCCTCCTCGCAGCCGCCTTTTCTCCTTGAGTTGTTCCATTGTGTCTTTTCCAGGCACACACGTGTATAAACAGCATTTATGAGTTGGTTTCTGCTTTAATATGAAATAAACATTCTTGTTAAAGGTGTCCCGAAATAGTAATCTCTCATGTTTGGCAACCACGTTATGGAAACGGGGGACGTGCTGCAGCCCCTACGCAAAAAGTGACCTGCTGCTGTGTTTGCTGGGAGGAGGAGGAGGAGGAGGAGGAGGAGAACACTTTAAAGTGCATCTTTTTTGGTGCTTCAAAGCTCTGGTGGTGCCTGGGGTCCCACCCGGGGTCACCTCACGCCCGATCCCCGAGTCCCGGTTCGGTTGCGCTGTGTCGATGAATATATGAAGGATGAAAAAAAAATAAATTCCATTGTTTTTACTACAATGTAGATAAATATATGATTTTTTTAGTTCTGCCGAAATAAAAAATTCCGTTGTTTTGTAAGCCTAGAGAAGTTCTTGACTGTCAGCAAAAAGATGATGTCATCTCGTGTTCCTAAAAAGTCAGGGTGGGAAGGAGGGGGGAGTTTCTCTTCTTTAATCCCAAGGGCTGGACACGTGCCATCAGCCCTTCTAACAGTGTGCATTTAACTTCATTAAATTTCTAATGATACTCATTAATTGAGGCAGAAAAGAGTAGCAAATCGGTGGCACAACACCTCTTTTGTTTGGATTTTTTTTTTTTAAAAAAGTTGCTTTCAAATGAGCTGTGTAAAAACTGCTGCTGTGTGGTGGGAAGGGGCCACGGAGCCGTCTGCGAATGCTACAGCTGCTTTAATGCCACTCCTCTCCGAACTCAACTGTGGCAGAAGCACCTCAGCAGCTTTTGTAGAACAGAGAAATATGTCAGAGGAAGAAAATGCTGCTTTTTTTCTTTTTCCAGAGGTTATTTAACCCCAATTTCGCAAGCTGATGCTGCGTGTTCTGTTCTGCTGGGTCGGGGCTGGTGCCTCGCCCTGGCAGATCTCTCCCAAAAAGCTGATGGGGTTAAGCTGAGCCCAGCAAAGCTCCAGCAGGATGTGCCACCAGGGAGGGTAGGGCAGGTGTTTTGGGCAGCTGTGGCTCCTGCTGAACTCTCAAACCACGCACCCAAACACGTGTTTCACAGGGAAATGTGACAGCAAAGCCAGAGCAGCCCTGAAACGAGGCAAATATAACTCTCCTCTAAAGCACCTCTCAAACGAAAACAGAAGTTGGTTCAGCAGCAGTGAGAAAGGGGAACAGGAAGTTTATTATTAGATGTGTTCTCTTGGTTATTGTGCTTTAGGGAGGTGAGAAACGCTGAAACTCGAGGGAAACTGTGAAAAATAAATCTAATCTGGATAGAGAGAATCCATTTCACCAATTGTAAATACTTCAGAGCAGACACGCACCCAGAGGATGTTCTTGTGCAATGGAATTTGTTCAGCTGGGGGATATCTGGGTGCTGCAGATCTGAAGCACAGCACTGGAATGGAATACAGGGTATAAATGTTGATTATTTCTAGGAGGCTAATTAGAACTTCTCCGGGTAATTAGAAATTTCATTTGATTGCTAAGAATCACTGCAAGTCTAATCCTGCAGTTATCACAAAATGAAAGGTTTGGAAAATGATGAATACTGTTCAATTCCCAAGGGAGCCATTAGACCGAGGATATATACAAATAATCCCTGAAACGTGGGAAGAGAATGATAAATTTATGTAAACAATAAAGATACATTTTTTTTTCCAGGAGCTCAGAGTCACCTCCAACTGCAACTTTTCTTGCAAGTAAAATTATTGCCATACATGGGATTCGAAAATTGTTAAATTGTTAACAGTGCAAGGTTTTGATGTTGCACTAGTTTCAGAGGGAACACCTGGCCTCCTCTGAGCCCTGAAATCATGCACCAGCACATGGAAGTCGCAGCAAGCATCAAACAACAGAAGGAAATCCTACAGTAATGAAACTAATCCAACTCATAGAGCAAAGAGTTCTGGAACAGGATGGGGCAGCGCGTTCGGTGCTCGCGGAGGATCCGCACGCTCCCGTCCTCGGGGTTCACCTCCCGCAGGAGCGGGGAGCCTGCCCTGCTGCCCAGCCCTGGGGGAGCCTCCTCATCCCCACCCCTCAGCAGTTTTCCTTGTTTGCCTTGTTTTCCAGAGCCTGGGGCCGGGGCTGTGTCTCCTGCTGCAGCAGCACTTTCTAAATCGGGCTCCTTTCTCCCAGCCCCGCCAGGAATCGCTGAACTGGTGGCAGGAGGTTCATGCTGCAAACAATGGTGTGAGCCACAGCCTGCTTTTCCTATTGTTCCGGCTGTGGGAGCTGGGCTGGATCCTGCAGCACGTCCCTCGGCTGCAGGACACTTTGTTTCTGCCTTTGTTTCGGGGTCGTTGCTGTTGGTCTTTCCAGCAAGGGCTCCCCCTGAGCTGCCAAGTGTTCCTTCTCCATCACGTTCCTGTGGCTGTCAAGGAAATAAATGAATTATTTGATAGCTGGAACAAACTGTGCACACAAAGACAGGAGAGATTTGTTTCTCCAACAGCTCAGCTCCACTGGGATAGTGGAAGGTGTCCCTGCCCACGGCAGGGGGTTGGAAGCAGATGATCCTTAAGGTTCCAAATCAGGTTGTGATTCCATGATTCTCCTCTTAGAAGCCAGGTGAGCGGGTGCTGAGGTTTTCCTGCTCTTGTCTGGCACGTGGGAATGAGGAGAGGTCGTTCTGCTTGCCCTGGCTTTTCCTCTGCCCTAGGAAACGGCGCTGGGCAGCGGCCACTCACCACACCCAGCCTGATTCCCAAATCCCAGCGGCCACAGAATCAGCCAGGAGATCTCAGCTCTTTTGCAAGGCTGGAACCTTGCAATTAGGGGAATTACCGGCCTGCAGAACTAATCCAGGAGCTGCCGTTTGCCTCGGGAGAGGAGGAACCCTGAGAGGTGCTGTCCAAACAGCACTGCCCCAGTTTCAGCATTACTGGGGGTTTTGGCAAAAAACTGCTGGTAATTCATAGGTCCCTGTCGGTGGAGAGTCACGATCAGGGAGGGATCTATCCAAGAGCAGCTGGATTCATGGATTCAGAGTCTCTTTCTCACACACTCAAACCACTGCTCACTCCAGCAGGAAACACAAGAAACACCAGTCAGTCCTTCCCAAACTGTACAATCTCCCACATGAACACGACCATGGAAAACCCTGAGTTGGAAGGGACCCTCAAGAATCATCGACCCCAACTCCTGGCCCCACACAGGAGCAGGAGTGTGGTGATTTAAGGTATCTCAGCTGCCCTTTCGTGTCCCCAGACAGACAAATCTGCTCTCCAACGCTTTGAATTTCATTTTCTTATGTACAACCCACAGCAGCTGTGAAAGTTAAGCTGGATCCACTATCTCTAGGAAACTCCTCGGGCCTCGAGCCCAGTTCCAGAGGTCATGTGCTTCATCTGCCTCCCAATAAACCAGCTACACATTAACCCCAGCTGCAGTCCCCAGTTCATGGCCACAACAGTGACCTACTTGTTCCTGCATTTTATATTTCCTTTAAGGAAAGTTTCATCTGAATTTCGGATGCAGTGCCTACCCAGAAATCCCAGTGAGTGTGGGGGGTTTACCTCACATTTTCCTCCTTAGAAAATGAACATTTTGATTTCTTCATCTGTCCATCTATTTTGCCAAGGGAGGACACTTTAATCCCGTGGCAGATCCCAGAAACAGCCTGTCTTGTTCTAGACAGAGGAGCAAGAGCCTGAATGAGGCCTGAAACTACAAGGATTGAATTTGAGACCAGTGTTTAAGATTAATAGCCTCATGTTTAATTATCTACACAACAGGAACCCACCAAGTATTCCAATACATGGATTGAATAAAGATGAGACAGGATTCTTCCCAGACAAAACCCTCTAGGATTTCTCTACCTGTACAAGGCTGAGTGAGTGAACTATTCCTGCACAGAAAAACCACTTTTTTTTAATGATTGGATCACAGTTCTCCATCTTCCAAATGAAACAGAGGAGGTTTCAATCCTTTGGTCACTTTAAATGGCACAAACACAGGCTTCACTTCTGAAAACCGACATTTACATTTGCAAATAACCCCGGTCTGTTTTCTCAGGACAAAACAGGAACAAAGCTGTTTCAGTGGGATTTGATAGGATCTTGCTGAAGAACATAAATCAGCCTGTGCTGCTCGCAGGGATCCTTACCTCCACCCTGATTTGAATTCTGTCCTCAGTAACATCCAGCACTTCAATTAATGGCTGGCTTTCCAGTGCTGATTGGGAGCAAGGGGAAGGGCAGAAAGCAGTGCCTAGAAATCCATCAACGTTCTCTTCACTGACAAACAATCTTTCCTAAAGAAAAAGAGAGAAAACAGCAGGTTATGCTCTTTTCGTGCTAAACTTCAGGGATATTGGGGCTAAAAACTCACTGCAAAGAAAGCCAGGACAGTGATTCCCAAGTTGCACAGCACACTCGTGTCTTGACAGAGGAATTCTAAGCCAGGCATTCAAAGAATGAGGTGAAATTAATTAAGACCAGTGCTTAGTTCATTTTGCTTGAAATTACAAATCTGCATCACATCATACATAAAATAAATATTATTTCTCTCTTTGGATGGGTGACTAATACATAGATTTATACATCGATTCAGACTCTCTCTGAAAAATGATTTGTACCAACCTCGTTCCACCATCCTCACCTGTCTCAACACCAGGGAGGTGTTAGACTGCTGTGGGTTTGTCTCCTGTCTTTAGGAAAACACAAACACCTCCTTGGAGAGGCACTGCAGGATCTCTGCTCCAAGATCAGATCTGGAGCACTCAGGGCTGGATCCATTTCACACCCGGCCACCGAGGCTGCTCAGATCTCCACGCAGACAAGCCAGTTGGAAAAAAATAAAAAAGAAAAGAAGAAAAAAAAAGAGAGGTATCCACAGGCAGAGAGACAGCCTGGGGTGTGTTTCCGGGCTGTTCATAAACAACCTGAAACATGTTGCTACAGGTTTAGAGATTTAAATCAGTTACAGGTAATTAAAGGTCCTAAAATATATCCTGGAGGAGCTGTTTCATAGGAACTGCAGAGCTTTCCCTGTCCTTGTGTTATTCCTAAATCATCTGTGTAGGCTGAGGGTAAGGACAGACACAACAAAACCAGTCTGACCTAGAGGAGTAGTTTAGGTTCAGGGAATTACCTTCCTTATTTAATTGCAAATAACAGGGACAAGTTGCAAACCTTCCACTTTATGTCACACTTTTAAATGTCTCGGTCCAGTTCAACCCTCTTGTCAATCCAATGAAAGTTAAATTCAATTATCACTGACATCTTGCAGGCCGAGAAGCAAAAAAGGCAATTCTGCACATTTTTGGCCCCCTGTGGATGGAGCCTTATGCACAGCCAGATGTCACATTGTGTCTGAGGTACAAAATTTAACTGTCATCTTGGAAAAAAAAAAAACCAAACAGGATTGGAAAAATAAGCCAGAGTCCTATTTTTTCCACTAGTTAAATCAGAAATCACAATATGGAAAGTCATAACATACGTACTGTTGGCTTTCCAAGGCAGAGGATTGGATTCATTTTCTATCCAGAAAGATTACAACCCAGGCAAAGAGCCAGCACTGGATGCTGGGATGGTTTGGGGAGAGATTAAAGTGCAGCAGAGCTGCCCTGACAGAAAACCCTCTCAGAACATCCCTACTTCTTGCAGTTCTGCATGCAAAGCCTAAAATTCTTATTCCCTCGTGCTGCATCCTCTCCTGCCTGCCAGGGAGCGATCTGCCAGAGCTTTAGGCTGTGCAAATACCCTGCAGAGTTCAGGGGAAGGTGTCAGAGAACAGGAACAAGGCAGGGGCTGCAGACACAAAATCCGTGCAGCACCAAAACTCCCCCAAGCGCCTGAACCCGATGCCTGGGCGGCTCAGGAGGAGAATTCCCAGCTCTGCCCAGCCTGCTTGGCCCCCAGAGCACAGACAGCCAGCTCAGCCTCCCCTGGAGGGGATTTGGGAACACTGCCGAGCGCTGCTGCCCTGCCTGCGCTGCCAAGGAGAGCAAAGCACAGCCCTCCTCACCCAGCTGAAAAATAAAATCATGGAACCACGGCATGGTTTGGGTTGGAAGGCACCTCACAGCTCATCTCATTCCAAACCCTTGCTATGTATTTCAGGACTTTAATTACCTTCCACTAGACCAGGTTGCTCCAAGTCCCATCCTACTTTTCCTACATAAAATGAGGAAAATAATCTCTTTTCCCTCTGAATCTGCATCTGGCACCCGTGGCTGTGTGAGGGACACCCGTCCCTCCTCAGCGCAGTCAGGACTTTGCAATTTGGCAACAAACCCACTGAATCTTTCTGGAGATTTTCTTCCTGATTAAAAGCAAAGGAATTTGTTTCCTTCACAGAAAATATTGTTAAAAAAGAAAAACTGAATGGGAGGTCTATTACCAGGGAAAAGTTCTTTCCCCAGAGGGTGCTGGCACTGCCCAGGGAATGGTCCCGGCCCCGGGGCTGCCAGAGCTCCAGGAGCGTTGGGACAGCGCTGCCAGGGATGCCCAGGCTGGGATTGTTGGGGTCTGTGCAGGGCCTGGAGCTGGACTGGATGATCCCTGTGGGTCCCTTCCCACTCAGGATATTTCATAATCCTATGATTAATCAGTACTTTAAATGAGGATCAAAAGTAAGCGCTTGTGATGTTGCTCCGTTAATTTTGACTCAGTACTGCAAACCAATTTGACCGAGTTTCAGCCCAGCCCAACACCAAATTCCCATAAGTTTTTTCCCATAAGTATTTACCATTTTATCCCATCCCTACCCCGTGGCCTGCCATAAATCATGGGCCTGGGATGTGTTTGTTGTCAATAAGGTGATTATCATTAGCCTGTTCTACCAGCCAGCCCCTGGAACTCAGACTTTGCATGCGCAGGGAGCACACATCGAGGCATTTATATTACTGCAGATGTTATCAAAGCACAGACCTTGGAAAAAAATGATTCAGGAATTTATTCTAAAGCTTGCTCTGCCTTCCAAGCCAGAGCAAACAGAGGACAACCATCTGCAGCTGATTTCAATGACCCTGTAAAATAATTCTTCAATTGAAGCTGTTTATTTTCTGGTATTTATGATACTCTCTTAGCAACTTTGAGTTTAATTTGTTTTTCCCTGCACATACTGTCATCTGCTGTTTGGTACACATTCATTTTTCCCTGTGACTAAACTGAGACCAAATTAACATAAACGTTAGCAGGGATGACTTTGGTTTCTAGAACACTTCATCATTCAAACCCGTCCTTGTGTCTCCCAGCAGCGACAGCGCAGAGCCGGTCCCCTCACGGCTGCCCTCAGCTCTCAAACAGGTTCATTCTGCCTTAATTTATCCAAATTGAAGACAGTTCCCATCCAGAGTTACCTCCCACGCAGGCTGCAAGTTTGAAAAGCAGGACAGATTTCAGGCTTAAATTATTTTTGTGGTTCCTGTAATGAGAGGATCAGGGAATCTCAGAATGGTTTGGGTTGGGAGGGAATTTAAAGCCCATCCAGTGCCACCCCCTGCCATGGGCAAGGACACCTTCCACTGTCCCAGAGTGCTCCAAACCCCATCCAAACCAGCCTTGGACACTTCCAGGGATGGGGCAGCCACAGCCTCTCTGGTCAAAACCCAACAATTCATGCCAATATGGGAAAGGACCTGGATTTCCTGACCTCTACATTTGTGGTGTCCCAGCACAAACCACCTCTGAGTTCTGAGAATTTGAAGCTCAAAGTGCTGGTACCTGTAGTGAACTGAAAACTTTTCTGAGGTGCTCATGACTGCAAAGATTAAACAGCTCCAAAGAAGCTTTGATGAGCTTCATCAGCAGGTTAATAATGTTTCCTGACATAACTGTTTTGTGTAGTCACGTTATTCCCAAAATGCAGCTACCAATTAAAGACTATTCAGAAATTAGTTTGTTTTATAGCAGAAGCAAACTAATTATGGTCCTTAATGTAGCTTGGGAAAGAGATTACTTTGAAAAATGCGAAATAATAAGTTTGTTGTGTTCTCCTTCTTCGTCCTTCTCTGACCTCCCAAAAAACTTGCCAAGAGTCTTGAAATGCTGAGCACAGAATTAACTGAACCAAAAATAAACTGTTGTAGGATTACATTCAACAGCCCCAGTTTCCAGCAGCATCTTCTTAGAAGTGACCCCTGACTACTACAATAAGTCTTTATAGTAGCTTGGAAATTGAAAATTATAACCCTGACTTTCAAAGAAACTGTGTAACAACTCCAAATAGCTTGGAAATGTGGGAGAAACAGCTCTCCAGGATGCATTTCTCACTGAAAGGCGGCAAAGGTTTAAAACATCCATGTCTCACACTTCCCAACTGGGCTCTCAAGGTTTCGTGCTTGGCTGGCTCTCCAACCAAGGAAAACATTTATGCACAAGAGCCCAAATTCTGAGCTCAGCGAGCACAAGGACAACCCAGCAGGGCCCACGGGAGCACTTCCAGCCCTGGAGAGCACTTCCAGCCCTCGGGAGCACTTCCAGCCCTGGGGAGCACTTCCAGCCCTCAAGAGCATTCCCAGCCCATGGCCTCTTCCACGTGTTGCCAGTGCCAGGAGCAACATAACTCTGCCACCTCGAGCCCCACAAAAGTGATGTAGGGAAATTTAGATGGGATATTGGGAAGGAATTCCTGGCTGGGAGGGTGGGGAGGCCCTGGAATAGAATTCCCAGAGAAGCTGTGGCTGCCCCTGGATCCCTGGAAGTGCCCAAGGTCAGGTTGGATGGGGCTTGGAGTAGCCTGGGACAGTGGAAGGTGTCCCTGCCCATGGCAGGGGTGGAATGGGATGGAATTTAAGATCTTTTCCAATCCAAACTGTTCTGGGATTCTGTGATGATTAAGGACCCTCTAGAAGACGATGGGATAAAATGATCTGGGCTGATCCAACCTGGCCTTGGAAACTTCCAAGGATCCAGGAGCAGCCACAGCTTCTCTGGGCACCCTGTGCCAGGGCCTCCCCACCCTCCCAGCCAGGAATTCCTTCCCAATTTCCCACCTAACCCTGCCCTCTGGCAGTGGGAAGCCATTCCCTGTGTCCTGTCCCTCCATCCCTTGTCCCCAGTCCCTCTCCAGCTCTCCTGGAGCCCCTTTAGGCCCTGGAAGGGGCTCTGAGCTCTCCCTGGAGCCTTCTCTTCTCCAGGTGAACATTCCCAGCTCTCCCAGCCTGGCTCCAGAGCAGAGGGGCTCCAGCCCTCAGAGCAGCTCCGTGGCCTCTCTGGACTCACTCCAGCAGCTCCACATCTTTTTATACCAGCTGCTTACTGAAGGAAAAAGCACCAGGAGTTTCCAAAGGATCTCCTTCACAAGGCACTGGTGGCTGTGCCAAGCAGAAAAATCACATCCATGTAGAACATCCTGCATGGAGGCCTCAACACTCCCAGAAAAGTTAAACAAAACTTCCCTATCTCTGAGCAATTCCCATTTGGATCCCTCACACACAGCGTAACTCAGACTCAGCTCCAACCATGAGCTCCTCAGGAATGTTCAGTATAATCCTTTTCAGCCTGTAAATGTTAAAAAAAACCCCAATGCATAGGAAAGCAGAGGAAATATTTCCTCTGTTTTCCTCTGCTCCCTGCTGTTCTCTGGAGCCCCATGGGGGTTTACGTGAGTTAAATCCTAATATTCTCCACAAGATCTGACGAGGGTTTTTAGGAAAGGGATGGGCTGGCTGCAATTCCCTGCCCAGTGAGGGGTACCCGGGGGGGAACTGACCAGGGACTGAGCACACATCCTCTGAACAAACCCATTCCAGGCCTCTGAGAAGGGCAGGAAGGGTGTGGATCAGCCTGAAAGGGAATTCCTGCATGAACCAGGCTTTTTCTCATCCCACGAAAACGAGCAGACACGACCCCAAAACTGCTGGCAGAATTAATTACCTGCCAAATGTGTTTCACATGCTCCGAGAACTGAGCCCCCAAGTCTCAGCAGCTCAATACACCCCCAGAAAACTGTTTTTTCTTTCTGTTAGGAATCGAGCCTTTAACCCCAGGAGGCCAAACATTCCAAGACAGTGCTTTCCAAAGGCACAATTTCCATAATTGCCCAGCTCCAGCACTACCATAAACCAGGACACACTGGGACATGTTCTCAGAAACCCTGCCTGGCAGGCTTACAAATTTTATTAATGGTTATTTAACTCCCAACCATTCTCCCTTCATCATTTATTCCCCAGGCTGTGTTGTCTGGAAATGAAGGGGAACTCTCTGATGCAGGAGTTTCCCAGGCCTGAATTCCCAGGATTTAAGCAAAAGGTAAAGAAGGTTAGAGTGGATGAACTGCAATGAAGAGTAATGGAGGGAGCACAGCCATGGCTGGAATTTTGAGGCAAAGAGCAGAGATTTTGGCCGTGGGGAAATCAGGCAGCTTCCTCAGGTCATGAGATTATTCCCTGGAAAAACAGGGCCTGGAGCAAGCCCTGCAGAAGGATCAGCACTGTGGTCTCTGGTGCAGTGACTGAGCACCAGGACAGTGACAAAAAGTGGCTTTTAAACCCCTGAAATACGTGACCCTAAGCCCACAACATCCAAAGTTATGGAATCTTTCTTTTTATAGGATTTCTAGTCACCATAACAAGTCATAGAATCATCAGGATGGAAAAGACCTCCAAGATCACCAAGTCCAACTGCAGTGTGGACATTCTGGTTTGGCCAAGGAGTGAAAGCTCCTCACAGTTCAAGGCCAGGGAGGAGCAGGGCACTGTAAAGATTTCCTGAAAAGAGGCATTTGCTGGGGTGGGAATTCCAACTGCTCGGCATCTATGGAAACTGAGCTCTAAATAGATCCTCTTCCAGCACAGGGATTCAGCCACAGCTGACTACAAAAGGAAAAGCAGCTCTTGAAGTTCTGTTTCAAGCATGGTGTTCTGAGGACAAGCTCAATTCATTCTTCTACCAATATGTGGATAAGACCAACTTCCAAGAAGGAATTAATTGGCAATTGATAGGAATGATTTGGGCAGGTGGCCTCACAGGCTGCTGGAACAGCCACCGTGGCACGAGGTACCAACGAGGGGCAGACTCTGAACTAACCCAGTGAGGAATCTGTTCTGTGAAACCACACAGCAACCCTCAGCCTCCTGCAGGAAGCAACTTCCCAGAACAGAGCAGAGCAGGAATTCCACAGCTGTTAAAAACACTGGCCAGGTCAGACAGAGCTTGGAGCAACCTGGGACAGGGGCAGGTGTCCCTGCCCATGGCAGGGGTGGAACTGGTTGAGCTTTAAGGTCCCTTCCAACCCAAACCATTCCATGGTTCACTTTTGCCAGGCACCATCCTCTGGCAACGCTGCTGTGGGAGAGGAGATGACCAACGAGCAGATTGGGAGGTGCAGGATAAAATTCCTGCTCCAGGATAAAGTTCCTGCTCCAAGATAAAGTTCCTGCTCACCTCAGCCCCAAAAGCTCCCTGAAGGCATTAACAGGGCACTGCTCTGCACTCTGCAGTGACTGATGCAACTCGTTATGGGGCTCAGTGCAAGAACCACTGCTCTGATTTATGGCACGAGACTCAAGGCAGAAAAACCCCCAAGGTGGCATCAGACAAATTGAAGGAATCAACATAAGTAGAAGAAAAGCGTCCAGGAACAAATGGTTAATGGCCAGAAGGCAGCATGTAATAGTGGCTCTAATTAAATATTCATTTTTCTCCCTTCTCTCTGAGCGAGCGCAGCTCTCAGGCACTTTGGGGAAATAGCACAGATTAAAAAAAAAGCAAACGGGACAAATGACTTCAGTTTATTTCTCCTGTTTTAATTTGCAGGCCCAGTGTCCAAAAGGACTGGAGGCCAGGAGAATCTCTTGGAGTCTGCTGTGAATGAATGGCTGGGAAGCTGATGACTAATGCCCAATCTCTTTCTCCTACTCCACCCAAAACATTTTGCAATATATAATAAAATCAGCACATTGAAGAGGTTTTTTTAACTCACAAAGCCAAAATCTCATTACTGGGTGGCCTTTTAACAACTTTCAATCATAAAATGTGCCTCCAATTGCAGTAACAAATCCATATACCAAACTTCCAACCATTAGTGCAGCCACCAACCCAGCACCACCATCATGTTCACCACCAAACCACGTTCTCAAGTGCCACATCCTCAGGTTTTTTGAGCATTTCCAGGGATGGTGACTCCACCAGTGCCCCGGGCAGCCTCTGTACCTGCACAGAAAACAGGCAGGAGTTTACACAGTGGCTTTTTTGACGTGGCAGCAGCAGCCAGTGCCAGATCACAGCAGTGAACAGCAGCACTGAGTGTTCTGTGGCCCCACTTGCACAGACTTGCAGGCTCCTGCTCCGGTGAAAGCAAAGGAAATGCTCTGCAAACAGCTCAGCGTGGGTGGTTCTCCATAAATTCATCATTTTTGATACTTCCCCGAAATGATCAGCTCCTCCTTCACAGGAATTGCTGTTATAAAAGGTGTGCGGCTGCTAAATGGGAAATGAAACGTGGTTTCAGCTGCACAAACATTAATTGGATAAATATCTTTCAAAATCATGCACAAGTCATTTCTAGTTGTAGGGATGGAGCAATTAAGCTGCTCCAAGCCAAGTCTATCCCAGTGGATACACTTGAAGCCTGCCAGCTTCCTGGACTTGCACTCCCACGGCACGTGATCCAAACTGCAGAGGATTTTATTGCTCTCAACTCCAGCCAAACTCCAAATCCCATGGCTGGAAGGTTACACAAGAACTGTGCAGCTTTAATCCCTGCTCATGAGAAACTGTCTGAAAGTCTGAGCTCACAGAGGAACGTGGTTCTCCACAAAATCTGTGTGAGTGGTTCTGGACAGCCAGTGTCACGAGGTGGGCATCCTTTGGGGACACTGCCAGCTCCCAGCAGGCGCTGTCACCTGGATGCAGCCACCCCACTTTCTCCCTTCACAGGAGCATTACTGCCCAGCAACTCATAAAATGATAAAATACTAAACTAGAATCATATTCCGACTGAGAATATGAATATATTTACCTCAGCAAACTGGGACAGTTCACTGCTGCTGCTTGCTGTTCTGCTCTGGTTGGACTAATGGGTGTTCCTGTGGCTGTAAATGGGAATTCTGTCCCGAAATACAGACCCAGGGACACTCCCCCTAACACTTCATGACAGTGTTTGCACACGTGTGTAAGCCTGGTGTATGATAAAGATCTTTCTTTGTGTGAACAGGCTGCATGAGATATTTACAGGGCTTTAAAAGTGAACACTAAGGACATAGAGGACATAGGCACCGTTTCCACTCATCACCAGAATTTCCCTTAGAAAAAGATTTGTATGGGAGGCAGAAGTAATTCCAATTCCAAGGACGAAGGCGTCAGCTCCGTGGTGTGACCTCGGCGCCGCTCGTACAAGACTCGCACAAATCAGGTCACCGCGCTGACACCCGGCAGCAGCTCTCGGAGGAAACAGCTCCCGTCACGGCCAACTTGGAGCTGCCCCTCGCACCTCCCTGCGCCACCGCTCCCCAAACAGCAGCGGCACTGGGCCAGGTGACACCCCGAGCGTGCCGCTGTTACCTGCAGCGCGGAGGGGTCGCGGCCGAAGCTGAACTTGTCCCAGAGCCCGGTGCTGCCGGGGGCCTTGGCGAGCCGCACCACGGCGTTGTGGGCAGAGACGCTGACGCTGCTCTCGGGGGGCAGCAGCGCGGTCGCGGGAGGGAACCGCAGCAACAGCGCGAAGGCGGCGGTGCGGGTGCAGAAGCGGAGGCTGTAGTGGTGGCAGCCCACGTCCCCGCGGAGGCTCTGCGGCTGGATGCCGGGCACGAGCAGGAGCAGCGTGACGGACACCTCGTCCTGCCGGGCACGGAAGGGAGGGCACGTGGCCATCTGGCTGGGGTGGCCCTCGGGGGCCTGCGGAGGGGTGTCCCCGGTGGGCATGGCTGCCTCGGGGATGGCGGTGGGGGAAGCGGCGGCGGAGCAGGGCAGTGGCGGATCCAGGAGCTCGGTGGGTGGTTCTGGGGCTGGATCAGCGGCGGGATCAGTGGCGGGTTCGGGGTCAGAAGGGGGTTCAGTGCTTGGACCAGTGGGGGATTCAGCAGGTGGGTCAGCTGGGGGTTCAGAGGTTGGATCGGTGGCAGGTTCAGC
>VZTG01008714.1:18662-70230 GCA_013397845.1 Melanocharis versteri | reverse complement strand
ACCCGCGGCACCACCCGGATCCCGTCACCGCAGCGGTGGGTGCAGAAGGGCGCTCAGTGAGAGATCGGGAGAGGGGTGTAAAGTCACAGAATCACAGGAACGTTTAGGTTGGGAGAGATCTCCAGGGTCATCGAGTCCGACCTGTGACTGATCCCCATCTTGTCACCCAGACCGGAGCACTGAGTGCCATGTCCTGTCGTTCCTTGGACACCTCCAGGGATGGGGACTCCAGCACCTCCCTGGGCAGCTCCTTCCAATGCCTGACCACCCCTTCCGTGAAGAAATTCCTCCTGATGTCCAACCTGAACCTCCCCTGGCACAGGTTGAGGCCGTTTCCTCTCCTCCTGTCCCTGTTCCCTGGGAGCAGAGCCCGACCCCCCTGGCTGCCCTTTCCTGTCAGGGAGTTGTGCAGAGCCAGAAGGTTCCCCCGATCCTCCTTTTCTCCAGGCAGAGCCCTCCAGCTCCCTCAGCTGCTCCTCATAGGATTTTCAAGTCACTGCGAGGTCGTTGGGGATGGGAAGGGATCTCCAGAGGTGAGCTGGTTCAGCCCCCTGCTAAAGCAGGGCCAACCAGTTGCCCAGGACTGTGTCCAGATGGGTTCCAAAAATCTCCAAGGATGATCACTCTCAAAGATGGAGATTCTACTTTTAAAGTAAAAAACACAGGACCAGAGGTTACGGGCACCCACTGAAGCACAGGAGGTTCCTCTGAACATCAGAAAATGCTTTTTTACTGTGAGGGTGGCTGAGAACTGGCACAGGTTGCCCAGAGAGAGACGTCACCATCCTCTGAGATTTTTAAAATCCATCTGGACACGAGCCTGGGCAACCAGCTCTGTGTGGCCCTCTATGAGGAAGGGGGCTGGACCAGATGACTTCCACGGTGTGCGGGGGAACCCCCTGATTTTGGTGCTGTGGACATGCAAGTGTGGAGGAGCAGATGATTTTCCACAAGATTTCCAGGCTAAAGGCAATATGGCCTCGAGCCAACTGCCAGCACCAAGATCTTTGGGCTCCAGAAAACAGGCATTTGCGCCCAAACGGCCTTTCAGGAGCAGCCTCTGGGCTCCTGAGCTATGCCTGGGAAATGTCTGGGAGAGGCTGATGCATCCTGGATGGAGCTGTGCCAAAGCTACAGTTCAGCTGTGGAGTCACCGTGACCCCAGGAGCAGGTTAATTTATGAGTACAGAGTACCCGTTTGCCCTCCCCAGGCTCTGCCTCAGCTGGTTCATGCGGGTGTTGCTGCTCCAGCCTGTCAGAACTGCTGGGTTTCGATGGGTTTATGAGGGAAACAGAAGGGACTGCTTGTTCTGCAGGGAGAGGATCCACGGAGAGGCAGCCCAGGAATGTGACTTTGTGGCTCTGATAAGATCTCTGCAGCCTGGGTGAAGGTTCTGAACGTCCCAGCACAAATCTCATAGCATGTGGGAGAGCCAGTGCCCCCAAAGGGAGGAGGGGAAACATCCAGGGTGAAGAAGGTGGGAGGGGACCTCAATTTTTCCCTGTCATTGCACTCAGGGATGTGGGTGGGATACAACTGGCAGCTCCCAACCCCCTCAGTGACATCTCACACTCGTTTTCTGTCCCTCTAAGAACTCTCCTGAAAGACCCATAATAAATACTGCACCATCCTCCTCCTCCATTCCTTAAACTGGGAGGGGATTCTGCCCCTCTGCTTCATTCTGGTGAGACCCCACCTGCAGAGCTGCCTCCAGATCTGGGAGCCCCAACAGCAGAAGGACGTGGAGCTGCTGGAGTGAGTCCAGATGAGGCCATGGAGATGCTCCAAGGGCTGGAGCCCCTCTGCTCTGGAGCCAGGCTGGGAGAGCTGGGGGTGTTCACCTGGAGAAGAGAAGGATCCAGGGAGACCTCAGAGCCCCTTCCAGTGCATAAAGGGGCTCCAGGAGAGCTGGAGAGGGACTGGGGACAAGGGATGGAGGGACAGGACGCAGGGAATGGGTGATAGAGGGCGTAGGAGGTGGGACATAAAATACAACCCAGGCAGATGGGGATAGTGGGGGGTGACGTCCCTGCTGCAGTGTGGGCATTGCAATGCTGCCGAGCCACCTGCATGCCTGTTTTGCTCCGGTGAAATGTTTTTCCCTCATTTAACTTCAAGGCATGCCCCAGGGCAGCCACGGGAAGGGCAAAGGGCAGCTCTGTGTGGGATAACTGCTCTCCTGGGTGGGTGCTGACAGGCTGTTTTGCACCCCAAGCCTGGTGGATGCTGCACAGTGAGATCTCTGATCACTGGCTCTCAGGTGAGTGGTAGCAAGCCATGCTCTGTAGTTCATCTCAGACTCACCCTGCTGTGCTGCAGTCCCTGTTACTCTCTACCAGTGACATTTTAAACCCTGAAATGAATCACCCAGCTTCCTTCAAGTCAAAATGCAGGTGTGGTTGTGTTTGCCCAGGAGATTAGTCCCACAGTTAAGACTGGGTTGTACCAGGCTGGGCTCTCCCTACCCTCTACAGTCATCTGATAGGACTCAAACGTGCTTTGTGCCCTCAAACATGTCCTGATTGCTTTAATTCCCCACCCAAATGTGCATCATAGAATGGCTTGGGTTGGTTGGGTTGCCCTGTTATTTTTAGGTGCTTTGAGTTATTACTCAAAAAAAGGAGCTTCTTTTGTGGATCAGAGTCTCCCTTCACCAAGATACATCCAAACACTCCATGTCCACACTGTGCTGCTGAGGAGGAACATAGCAGCTTTGCACCAAAGACAGCTGAGGTATTCCAAGCACCAAATGAGATCCAGGAAGTAGGATGAGTTACCTTTTCCCTGTATTTGCCTGTAATAAAGAATAATGACATATTGTTATTGTAGTTGGGTAAAAGAAATTTTTTTTTGCCCTGTCTGTGCCCATATGGGCAAGGATTGATGCTCATGGTTTGGCAAGTTTTAAATAAAATTCTGTGGATGCAGAATTAGAACACTAAACACATTAGAACACTAAGGCTTTCTTTATAATTCAGAAAAAAAAAATCCATAAAAGCCCTGGGTTACCCATTTCAGCCTCTGCAACCAGAAAGAAGCACTTGATACAGTTAATTTTGGCACCATCAGCTGTTCCCCATGTGTTGCACAAGGATTGTGTGGCAATTTGGGGTCAGGACTTTCCTGCCTCCTCGTGGTTTGCCCGCAGCAGTGACAGCCCATTGTGACAGTCTGATGGGGGTTACTAATGTGCTTCACACGGAGTGCTGCAGCTTCCCAGCTTCCCGTCAGGGCAGGGAATGGATGGAGAGCAGCTCTTGGAGAAGGATTTGGGAGTGCTGGTGGGTGAGAGCTGGACATGAGCCATCCCTGAACCCCCCAAGTCCTGAGCAGATCCCCAGTGTGGACAGCAGGGGAGGAGGAGATTCTGCCCCTCTGCCCCGCTCAGGTGAGACCCCACCTGCAGAGCTGCCCCAGCCCTGGGGCCAACATCAGGAGGACGTGGAGCTGCTGGAGAGAGTCCAGAGGAGGCACCAGAGATGTTCTGAGGGCTGGAGCCCCTCTGCTCTGGAGACAGGCTGGGAGAGCTGGGAGTGTTCACCTGGAGAAGGATCCAGGGAGATCTTAGAGCCCCTTCCAGTGCCTAAAGGGGCTCCAGGAGAGCTGGAGATGGACTTGAGACAAGAGATGGAGTGACAGGACAAGGGGGAATGGGAGGAAAAGGGCAGGGTTGGGTTAGATACTTGCAATAAATTCTTTATAATGAGGGGGATGTACACTTCTCTGGAAGTGTCCAGGGTCAGGTTGGATGGGACTCGGAGCAACCTGGGATAGTGGAAGGTGTCCCTGCCCATGGCAGGAGGTGGAACTGGATGTTCTTTTAGATCCCTTCCAGCCCAAACAGTTCTGTGATTCTGTGATTCTAAAGCTGGACATCACTTGCTGAACTGACCAGTGGATCCTGCCCCAGGGCTGAAAGCAGCTCCCAGAGATTCTGAGGAAGAGGCAGAGATGTTTTGCATACAGATGGGTGATTTCCAGGCTTGAGGGTAGAGAAAATGAGAGAATAGGGGAAAAAAAAAAAGGGAACCAGCTGTCACTGTCTTTAGTAACAGCCGGAAGTCATGAGAGCAGATGAGGAGACCGAAATAGCAACACCCAACCTCAGCTCTGTGTCTGGGCCCTTCAGACTTCCCTGGAAATGTGGTTGGGTTGCCCCATTCCAGAGCTTTGTTATTGATTCAGCCACTCCTCTGATTTCATTTGGAATTCAGCTTTCCTTATGCCTGCAGGCACGGCCTGTGTGGGTTTGTTTTGGTTTTCTATTAATTGCTGTATTTTCCTCCTGCACAGCAGGAAAACAGGATGAATCTCCACGGGATCTGGAGAAGCTGTGCATCAGGAGCAGGACCACAACAAGATTTTATGTTCCCATCACTGTGCTAGGGCCATGCTAGAGGCATCTGGGAGGAAAAACAAATCCATATGCTCTAGGCTCCTACTCTGGGAAGCAAGAAGGTGGCTGCAATCCATCCAAACACACCGAAGGTCAGAGCTTTAACTCCTTACCCACTTTCCTGTGCTCTCCTGGTGAGACACCAGCAGCTCCCCATGCCTTTAGGTAAAGAAATTCTATTCATACACACTGATAGTAGTTTTCCATGTTTTTCTCCTCCACAACTAGGAAAAAAACCCAGGAGCTAGAACTGTTTAAAGATTTACCAGAGTGCGTGGGAATAGCAAATACTTCAAGAAAATGATGTCAGAAATACCTGAGCTGGGTGAAGATGTGACAGGGTGAAATTCTCCAGCCTGTGTTAGGGAAAAGGTCAGGAGAGAGGATTAAGAAGGGCTCCTTCAGCATTAAATTATTTGTGATGAGAGTCAGGACAACACTCTGCTTGTGAGAGTGAATTCACCCCCTGGTTAGGGCTCAGCTCCTGCAACTGCAGCTTCAGGAGAGCCCAGTAAATATAAACCCCTTTAATCCCTTGGAAAACCTAAAATTTACCCTGATAAAAACATCTCATAGGTGGTCTCACTTCTCCACATCATTTCAGTTCTAAAAAGTGACCTTTTTTCATTCCAAACATTTTATTCCACGTTATTATCCTTCTATTTTATTACAAATAGATTTGAAACCTCCACTCCAGTGTGTTTCTTGATGATCAGGTGACACCCCATCGAATTTGGGATACTCTCCCCCTGTTTTTGGAGCTGTGAATGAGCCACAAGCCTCTGTGGGTGAGGCAAGGCTGCTCAGCAGCGAGGAAAGTGAATAGATGGCAACTTGAAAATTGAACTGTGGATTGAAAATTGACATTTAGTTGAACTGAGAGGAAAAAAATCAACAAAACCCAACAACAACAAATCCGAATAACTCTCCAGAATCTTGGAAGGATCACAGGGTACCCATAAACCTCAGAAAACAAGTGTACAGGTGGCTGCTGACACACAGAGGTGTGAGGAAGGGATGAGAAATCCACACTGAGAGCTGTTGGGGTGCTCTGGCCAGCACCCCTTGTGTGTAATTCACTCATGGAAATTGCTCCTGCATCCACCCCTGATCCTTCTGTTTCTCTGCAAGCCCTGCAGAGCTGGCCCTCTGTGTGCTAAGTGCTGAATTCCTGTTTTTCTCAGTGGATAGGGAGTGCTCAGTGTCCCTGTGAGTTGTGCTGCCTTCTCACCCCGGGATGTGGCAGGGAGGTGAACCCGGGGAGAATCCTGGGCACAATCCTGGGGAGTCCCAAAAGGCAGGGAAGGCGTCTGCCTTCTTCCCAGCCTTCTCCATCTCTGTCCATCCCTCCGTCCTCCTCGGCCTGCCCTGCTCGGATGAATTATTCAGGCACGCAGCAGTTGCTATAGGGCGCTGTCATGAATAACAACAGCGGCTATTTTTATCCCTAACTCCTGTTACCTTGCGGCCAGGAGCGGTGGGGCCCTGGCAGGAGGAAAACTGCAGCCATGCTCAACGTCTCCGGGGGCTGGGATCCGCTTTGACCACCCNTCATGGATGATGTGTCCACTTAAAGAAAAAAAAAAAGTAAGTATAAATATAAATATAAATATAAATATAAATATAAATATAAATATAAATATAAATATAAATATAAATATAAACAGAAATGGAAACATAAATAGAAATATAAGTGCCGGGGGCACACCAAATGTTTTCTCTGTTCACCCTTTGTGCTTTCCCCACTCATGAAAACAAGAAATGTCCATCAAATCAGGGGGAAGGGCTGGATTTGAGGAGCAGCTGGAGGGAAATGGGTGCTGCTGAGTGTGCAGGAGCAGGGAGGGTATTCCAGCTGCAGGGAACATCTCTGGAGCTAGCAGGGCAACCTGGAAGATTAAANTCTCACTTCTCCACATCATTTCAGTTCTAAAAAGTGACCTTTTTTCATTCCAAACATTTTATTCCACGTTATTATCCTTCTATTTTATTACAAATAGATTTGAAACCTCCACTCCAGTGTGTTTCTTGATGATCAGGTGACACCCCATCGAATTTGGGATACTCTCCCCCTGTTTTTGGAGCTGTGAATGAGCCACAAGCCTCTGTGGGTGAGGCAAGGCTGCTCAGCAGCGAGGAAAGTGAATAGATGGCAACTTGAAAATTGAACTGTGGATTGAAAATTGACATTTAGTTGAACTGAGAGGAAAAAAATCAACAAAACCCAACAACAACAAATCCGAATAACTCTCCAGAATCTTGGAAGGATCACAGGGTACCCGTAAATCTCAGAAACCAAGTGTACAGGTGGCTGCTGACACACAGAGGTGTGAGGAAGGGATGAGAAATCCACGCTGAGAGCTGTTGGGGTGCTCTGGCCAGCACCCCTTGTGTGTAATTCACTCATGGAAATTGCTCCTGCATCCACCCCTGATCCTTCTGTTTCTCTGCAAGCCCTGCAGAGCTGGCCCTCTGTGTGCTAAGTGCTGAATTCCTGTTTTTCTCAGTGGATAGGGAGTGCTCAATGTCCCTGTGAGTTGTGCTGCCTTCTCACCCTGGGATGTGGCAGGGAGGTGAACCCGGGGAGAATCCTGGGCACAATCCTGGGGAGTCCCAAAAGGCAGGGAAGGCGTCTGCTTTCTTCCCAGCCTTCTCCATCTCTGTCCATCCCTCCGTCCTCCTCGGCCTGCCCTGCTCGGATGAATTATTCAGGCACGCAGCAGTTGCTATAGGGCGCTGTCATGAATAACAACAGCGGCTATTTTTATCCCTAACTCCTGTTACCTTGCGGCCAGGAGCGGTGGGGCCCTGGCAGGAGGAAAACTGCAGCCATGCTCAACGTCTCCGGGGGCTGGGATCCGCTTTGACCACCCAAATGTAGGTGAGATCTTGTGCAATCCGCACAGATGTGCCTGAATCCCACCCTGGTACTGCTCTGGGTTGTACTCACATATTTTATTTTTTCCACCCACATTTTATCTACAGTGGAGCACACAGACTGCCCGTTGCTGGATTTAATATTCTGCCTGCTGCAGAGGGAGAAAAAGCATCTCAGAGGTGAAATCTCGCATCGGGTTCTGGCAGTTTATATCAGATAAATCATATTTCCTTTGGGGACTTACATGGATTGCTCCAGCTAGTTTAGGTCCTCATGGATGATGTGTCCACTTNGAAAAAAGGAAGAAAACAGCAACAGAGCATAGGATACTTTATTTCTGCCAACCTGCCAAACTGAATGCTCCATCAAATTATTCCAGAGGAGAGCTAAAAGGCCTAAAAAGGAAACTCCGAACTTTCACTTTGACACAGAGCGATGTGAAAAAATCTCTCAGGAGTGGGACAAATATCCAGGACTTGGGCTACACTTATCCCAAACCGGCCACAGAGTTACCAGGCACTTCCAGTGACTGATCTGATCCAGGCTCACAAACAGAAAACGGGAAACGGGGCAAAGGCTGTTTCCTGCTCCTCTTCCGAAACACGAATCACAGCTGCTCCCCCTGGAGAGATCGGGAAGTGGGAATTCTGTGCCTCGGCGTTTGCCCAGCCCAGCAGACCCCGGGGTGAATATTTACTCCCAGGACTACCCTGGAAAAACTGCTGTGAGCCACAATATCCGGGGGACACGGCCAAGTTTGGGTGCCCGGTATGCCTTGCTGATCGAAATATGTTTGTCATGCTTTTTATTCTTTTTCTATTTTTAAACACAGTTTAGATAAAGATTTTTAAGGGATACCGAGATGGTTTTTTTTAAGGGGGAGCAGCAGGTTTCCCTGTGGGCAGCGGCATCTTTTGATTCCTGCCTGCAACAGGCTGCTAGGAGACTTAAAGGAGGCCTGGAAAAAAGAGGGAAAGAGTTTTTACACAAGCAGATAGTGATAGGACAAGGGGTACTGGTTGCTAAATTGCCAGAGGGCAGGGTTAGATGGGATATTGGGAAGGAATTCTTCCCTGTGAGGGTGGGGAGGCCCTGGCACAGGTTGCCCAGAGAAGCTGTGGCTGCCCCTGGATCCCTGGAAGTGTCCAAGGCCAGGCTGGACAGGGCTTGGAGCAACGTGGGATAGTGGAAGGTGTCCCTGCCCATGGCAGGAGGGGTGGAAGTGGGGGATCCTCAAGGTCCCTTCCAAGCCAAACCATTCTGGGATTCTAAGACACATCCAAAATCATCTTTTCCATTCCAAATACCACGGGACCTGCCGCTTTTGTGTGTTCATCCCCAAACTGCTGGAGTCACACCAGGGCCACGCTAAAGGAAAAAGCAACCTCCACCCAGCCTGTACGGGGTGAAAACACGCGGAAACGGGACTCTCCAAAAAACAATATAAAGAACAAAACCCCAAACTATTTCTTGTAGTGTTTTTTTTTTCGTTTGGGATTCTGTTTGGGTGTTTTCCTTGTTTTCGGGTTTGCTTTTTAAAATATTTTTTCCCCTAAAGTGGCATTTTCAGCCGCTCGGTGACTCCCAAGAGGCGGAGCCGGGATCGAATCCCATCCTCTGCTTCTTCTGGCTCTGACCCTGGCCCTGGCCCCGCCCCGCCCCTACACCGCTCCGATCTCTGATAGGCTGCGGATCTTGTCTATCACTCTTTTGCCGAGCCATTGGCTGGCGCTGTACGCTGCCGACCAATCAGCAGCGGCGTGGGGCGGGCCGGGGGCGGATTTCCCGCGCGGTGGCGGGAAAGGAGCCGCGTTTGGCGCGAAACGGGAGCGCGGCGGGGGCGGATCGCGGCGTGTGAGCGGATCGCCGGTTCTGATCGCGGAGCCAGCCCGGCTCCTCTCGGCTCTCACCGCCTTCCCCGGCAGCAGCAGGAGCGGCAGCAGCGGCGGCGGGATCCGTTCCAGGGCGGCCGGCAGCATGGCGGCGCCGGCGGGCGGGCTGGAGGATGCGGAGCTGCGGGAGGCGCAGCGTGACTACCTCGATTTCCTGGACGATGAGGTGGGGCGAGCTGGGGGGCGCGGGTGCTGCATCCCCTCCAGGGCCCCCGAGGTTGGGGACCACCTGATCCGTGTCTCCGTGTCCCCTCCCCCCTGTATCCTCGGGGAATGGGGAGCATCTCGTGCCTGTGCGTCCCCGCCCCACGTGTACCCCCGAGGTTCGGGAACACCTGGCNATCCTCGGGGAATGGGGAGCATCTCGTGCCTGTGCGCCCCCGCCCGGGAACACCTGGGGCCTGTGCCCGTTCGTCCCCCCTAATCCATGTCCCCGGGAGCTGAGAACCACCTGATCCTCCCCGCCATGTACCGCAGGGGGTTGGGAGCACCTGGTACCTCCTAGTCCCTGTGTTCCCCCCATTCCTCCCAGGGGTTTGGGAGCACCTGGTCCCTCCTAGTCCCTGTGTCCCCTCCATTCCTCCCAGGGGTTAGGGAGCACCTGGTCCCTCCTGGTCCCTGTGTCCCCCCCCATTCCTCCCAGGGGTTAGGGAGCACCTGGTTCCTCTGTTACCCCTTCCTGCTTAGCTGGTGGGATAAAGGGAGTCAGGCTCTGCAGGAGTGGGCTCCTGGAGGGTTTCTCACACAGGCAGGCATGCAAAGTGACTTGTTTTTTGGGTGTCTTTCCCCCGCTCCCACTTGCAGGAAGACCAAGGGATTTACCAGAGCAAGGTCCGGGACATGATCAGTGACAACCAGTATCGGCTCATCGTCAACATCAATGACCTGCGGCGCAAGAACGAGAAGAGAGCCAGCAGGTGGGTGTGGGGCACTGGGGTCACCTGGGGCACTGGGCCTGAGAGGGGTTTTAGAGGTCCAGCCCTGGTTCTGCAGGTCACAAGAAAGCACCAAACCTTGTCCTGTGGCGAAAGCCAGGGTCTCACAGCCCTCACAGGGAAGTTTCTTCCCAGTATCCCATCTAACTGTTCCCTCTGGCAGCATGAAACCATTCCCCCTTGTCCTGTCCCTCCATCCCTTGTCCCAAGTCCCTCTCCAGCTCTCCTGGAACCCCTTTAGGCACTGGAAGGGGCTCTGAGGTCTTCTCAGAGCCTTCTCTTCTCCAGGCTGAGCAACCCAAACTATCTCAGTCATTTTTAGGATGCTCAGACATATTCTGGACCAGGCTTGCCAATGTGCCCAGGGTCATGTGAGGCTTTCTAGATATGCTTGGAATTGTTCTTCTCCTGGCTGTTGGTGCCAGTGCACCTCACACAGAGCTGTGATGGACTTTGGTTTTTTTCACTTCCTGCTCCTGGTAAACTCGTGGAGCAAGCGGGGGCGTGGGAATAGTGTTGAGGAGGAAGGGGTTGACCCGTCTGCTTTGTCACCTCCCCGTGCTGCAGGCTCCTGAGCCACGCCTTCGAGGAGCTGATTGCCTTCCAGCGCGCCCTGAAGGATTTCGTCGCCTCCGTCGACGCCACCTACGCCAAGCAGTACGAGGACTTCTACATCGGGCTGGAGGGCAGCTTTGGCTCCAAGCACGTGTCCCCACGGACACTGACAGCCTGCTTCCTCAGCTGCATCGTCTGCGTGGAGGGCATCGTGACAAAGTGTGAGACTGGGGGCCACCCAGGGGCTGTGGAGGGGCCAGGGGTTTGCTGTGGAGGAGCTGGAGCCCTCCAGGAGCCGTGGCGTGAAGAGCACTTGGGACAAGGGCCTAGAGGGACAGGACAAGGGGGAATGGCTTCAGATTGACAGAGGGTAGGATTAGAGGGGATATTGGGAAGGAATTGTTCCCTGCGAAGGTGGTGAGGCCCTGGCACAGGTTGCCCAGAGAAGCTGTGGCTGCCCCTGGATCCCTGGAAGTGTCCAAGCCCAGGTTGGCCAGGGCTTGGAGCAGCCTGGGATAGTGGAAGCTGTCCCTGCTTGTGGCAAGGGGAGGAAGTGGGTGATCTTTAATGTTCCTTCCAACCCAAACCATCCTATAATTCTGTAACCTGGCAACCTGAGCCAGGGAATGGGGAGCTTGGCTGAAGATCTTGTGTGTTGGGATGCTCTTTAAAACCAGCAAATCTTATCCATGTTTGAGAGTGAGTTGTGACACAAGTAATTTTAGTGTTGGAGACCCTTTTGGGGGGTTGTCTGCTGACGGAGGGGTGGGACATCCCAGCCCCTAACTCCTCTCTTTTCCAACCCCAGGCTCTCTGGTTCGTCCGAAAGTCGTCCGGAGTGTCCATTACTGCCCAGCTACCAAGAAGACGATTGAGCGCCGATACACGGACATGACCTCCCTGGATGCTTTCCCATCCAGCTCCATCTACCCTACAAAGGTGAGGTGAAGCAGCAGTGGATTCCTCTGGGGAGAATATGCCAAGTTCAATATGGAGCTGGTGAGCCCCAGCCCCCAGTCCTGCTAAAACAATCCTTTCCAGCAGCCATGTGCAGGTTGGGTGATGCAGCCTGTGTCTCCCCACCTCTCCTCCTTGCTCTCCTGAAAAACCGTGCTCACCTTTCAATTTGGGTTCCTGCTCTAGGATGAAGAGAACAACCCGCTGGAGACAGAGTTTGGCCTCTCAGTCTACAAGGACCACCAGACCATCACCATCCAGGAGATGCCCGAGAAGGCCCCGGCGGGGCAGCTGCCACGCTCGGTGGATGTGGTCCTGGACGATGACCTGGTGGACAAGGTGAAGCCTGGGGACCGCATCCAGGTGGTGGGGACGTACCGCTGCCTGCCCGGGAAGAAAGGGGGCTACACTTCAGGCACTTTCAGGTGGGTCTGCTTTGGGTTTCAGCCCTCTCACCCTGTTTGGCTGGGTGATGTCTCTGAAAGGAGAGATCTGGCAGGTGGCCATCACAGAGCTGGGTCAAATGGTGGCTTAAATCACTTGGAAGTGGTTTGCACCTTGATCCTATTTACCACATATGCTGAGTTGGAAAGGACCCACAAGGATCATCGAGTCCCAGTCCTGCCCTGCACAGGACACCCCAGCAATGCCACCCTGTGCATCCCTGAGAGCACAGGGATGCATTGAGAGCATTGTCCTAACACTCGTGGAGCTCTGGCAGCCTTGGGGCTGTGCCCATTCCCTGGGGAGCCTGTTCAGTGCCCCACCACCCTCTGGTGGAAGAACCTTTTCCTGATATCCAGCCTAAACCTCCCCTGACACAGCTCCAGCCGTTCCCTGGGTCCTGTCCCAGATCTCAGAGGAGGTTGGTGCCACTTCTCCACTTCCCCTCGTGAGGAAACTGTAGACTGAGGCGAGATCTCTCCTCACACTGCGCAGCTGTGGCTTCCAGCTGTGCCCAGAAGTGTTTGGATGCTCTTAAAAGATGCTGCACTGATGGCCCGGCACAGTCAGATCGAGGGTGCTACAGCTGTTGAAGCTTCCCACCCCCTTCCAGGGCGTCCTAGAGGAAGTGATGACCCTGTGGAAGCTTCTGCTGTGTCTCTGTGGGGTTTGCAGAGCTGACCATGGCTGTGTCCTTTCCCCAGGACCATCCTCATTGCCTGCCACGTGAAGCAGATGAGCAAAGACGTCCGGCCTCTCTACTCTGCTTCAGACGTGGCCAAGATCAAGAGATTCAGCAAGAGCCGCTCCAAGGTATCTGAGTCTTGTGTCCAGGCATGAAATTTCACCTTGTCATGTGGCCAAGGAGGTTCTTGTTGGGTTGCAAGTAACTCTTCAACCCTCCTAGCACATTGCTGAATTTTCTAACTAATTTTCTTTGAATTTTCTGCTTAGACTGTGATCAGGCCCTGTTGTTTTTCTTGCTGCTTCTGTACTGCTTGCAGAGCATCCTCCCTTCTGGCAGCTCTGCTGTGTCCTGACCCTGCCAGCAGGTCTCCTGGGAATTTCCTCTGCAGGAGAAACACCTCTTTTCTCACCCCGGACTGAGATAATGGGGTTCAGCCTATGCTCAGAGCTTTCCTTTGTAGCACAGAGAGGAGCAAGCATTGCTCTCACTGCTTCCAGTGCTTGTTTGGGTGACAGTGACGAGATGGTCCAGGACTTCATACAAATCCCATTGAAAGAAAACTCTGGCCAACAGTCTTCTTTCCAAATAATTTTCATCCATGTGGCTCTGTGATAGGAATAGGCTGAAATTTGGGCTGAAATGGTCTTTTGAAGTATTGCTTGTTCTTGCTTGCTCCAGTCCACGTGACGAGCCGTGCTCTGCCTCTTCTGCTTTAGGATATCTTTGACCAGCTGGCCAGATCCCTGGCTCCCAGCATCCACGGGCACGAGTACATCAAGAAGGCCATTCTCTGCATGCTGCTGGGAGGGGTGGAGAAGATCCTGGAGAACGGGAGCCGCATCCGAGGAGACATCAACATCTTGCTGATAGGTCTGGGAGGGCTGGGCAGAGGCACCCTCGCTTGGTGTTTTTGGGGATGAGGTGAAGGATTCTGGATTTAGTTTTGTGGAGTAACTGAGGTTAGACAGGACATCTGGAGGTTCCTGGTCCAGGGATGTGTGCAGGGCTGAGCCAATGTCAGTGGTAGGTCAGGTTGCTCTGGGACTTGTCCAGTTGGTTTTGAACACCTCCAGGGACGGAGATGTGTCCAGATGTGGAGCCATCAGCACAAAAAAGATGTGGACCTGTTAGAGTGAGTCCAGAGGGGACCTTGGACAGGAGTGCAAGGACTGGACCCCCTCTGCTCTGCCAGGCTGGGAGAGCTGGGGGTGTTCAGCCTGGAGAAGTCTCCAGGGACACCTTGGAGCCCCTTCCAGTGCCTATAGGGGCTCCAGGAGAGCTGGAGAGGGACTTGGAACAAGGGCCTGGAAGGACAGGACAAGGAGGAATGGCTTCCCACTGCCACAGGGCAGGATTAGATAGAATGTTGGGAAGGAATTCTTCCCTGTGAGGGCGGTGAGGCCCTGGCACAGGGTGCCCAGAGAAGCTGTGACTGCCCCGTCCCTGGAAGTGTCCAAGACCAGGTTCGAGGGGGCTTGGAGCAACCTGGGATAGTGGAAGGTGTCCCTGCCCATGGCAGGGGGTTGGAATAAGATGAGCTTTAAAGTCTCTTTCATCTGAAACCGTTCTGTGATTCTAGGGGATCCTATGACCACTATCCCAGGTTTTGCCCACCCTCAAGGAGGTGTTTTTTTTTCTTTCCACTGTCCCGTTGGGATTTCCTATGTTCTGAATTGTCCCCACTGCCTCTTATCCCATCCCCATCACCTCAAGTCTCTTATCTCCATCTTCTCTGTTTCCTCCCATGGGATGACTGATGATGGTGGGAGGATCATCTGCTCACCTTGTTTTCTGAAGTTCGAACAAAACCCTTCTGTCCCCTTTCCCCTCCACCTGCCCTTGCTCTGAACACCCCCAAACCAGACATGAGGTGATGGTGCAGTTGGTATCCAGGTGATGTGTGATTCCTAAACCTCCCATTCTCCATCCCAGGAGACCCTTCTGTGGCCAAATCCCAGCTGCTGAGGTACGTGCTGAGCACGGCACCCCGGGCCATCCCCACCACTGGCAGGGGCTCCTCCGGCGTCGGCCTCACCGCTGCCGTCACCACGGACCAGGAGACGGGTGAGGAGCACTGGGGTGATACTTGTTAACCCCTGGGAGGGACTCTCTGACATCCAGGGCTGCTGCTTTTGATGATCTGAGAGGTTTTTTCCAACCTTAATCAAATTTATAATGTTTGTTCTGCAGTGACTCTTGCAGGACTTGCTCCACCAGAAGCTTTATGGTGATGATCATTCAGGATCACAGGATCCTGTGTTTTGGGATATTTTCTCCACCTCTCTTTGGTGGTGATCTTCTTTACTCCTCTTCCACTTGGTGCCACATCTGAGATCTGAGGGCTAGCACCAGCCTACGTTTTGTCTTCCTCATGGGAAGACGTTCCTAACCCTGATCCTTACCCTAAGCGTTCTCTCTGCTGTAGAGTTGGGTTGGGGAGCAGCCCAGAAGGATGCTGCTGCTCCTTGAGGCTCCCTCTCATGCCAGAGGTGATGGGGATGGCAGGGCAGGAGATGTGCAGGGCCAGTGGGTGGCGGTTGACCCTGTTTTCCCCCGCCCCATCCCAGGGGAGCGGCGCCTGGAGGCAGGAGCCATGGTGTTGGCCGACCGGGGCGTGGTGTGCATCGACGAGTTCGACAAGATGTCCGACATCGACCGCACGGCCATCCACGAGGTGATGGAGCAGGGACGGGTCACCATCGCCAAGGCCGGCATCCAGGCCCGCCTCAACTCCCGCTGCAGCGTCCTGGCCGCCGCCAACCCCGTCTACGGCCGGGTGAGTGCTGGTGTTACCCTTCCCTGGAGAAGGGAGGATGCTGGGAGGAGGCAGCTGGTGAATCCCAAAAGATCCCCCAAACCAGTGACTTGGATCCGTGGCACAGCGAAGACCTCGTTGGTTTGCCGTCTGTTGTGGTCATGGCTTTCCTGGAGGAGAGAGGGGCTCCTGGGGTTTTTCACCCTGTTTCGGTTCTGCCTGGGTGTTGGGGCAGCCCAGTGCACCCTCATGCTGGTGGTGAGCCTCAACCTTGGTGTCTGATCAGGGATCGCAAAAAATACGTGTTTTCCTTGGAAATAAGAGCCTTGCAGGATGGGGAAAAGCGGCTGTACTGCTGCAGCAGGCTGGGTTTGGTGTGGTGTCCAGCTGCCAGGACATCCATCCATCCATCCATCCATCCATCCATCCATCCATCCTTTCAGCCCTGGCCCAAGGAAGTCCCCCCACCCTCCCTGGAAGCCAGGACTGGCCCGTGAGGCTCTCCCGTAACCTCTCATGTCATCCTTTCCCAGTATGACCAGTACAAGACGCCCATGGAGAACATCGGCCTGCAGGACTCTCTGCTCTCCCGCTTCGACCTGCTCTTCATCGTGCTGGACCAGATGGACCCCGAGCAGGACAGGGAGATCTCGGACCACGTCCTGCGGATGCACCGCTACCGCAACCCCAATGAGCAGGATGGGGATGGTGAGTCCCGTCCCTCCTCAGACAGGTGTCACCCCTTGGTGGCAGCTCTTGGGGACTACATTTTGGGGATTATTAGAAGTTGCTCCAAAGGGTAAAATCCTATTCTCTGTACATTCCCCTTTCCAGCCATGCCCCTGGGCAGCGCCGTGGAGATGCTGGCTACGGATGACCCTGACTTCATGCAGGAGGAGGAGCAGGAGCTGCAGGTGTATGAGAAACACGACGACCTCCTGCACGGGCCCAACCGCCGCAAGTGAGTCCTTCATCCCCCGGAGCTCCCCGGGGCTGTCCAGCACTGTGGGTTCACGGGTTTGGCCTGAGTATCCAGGCAGTGCCAGCGATGCTCCAGGTGGTCCATGGATAGGATGCTAAGGGAGCCTTGCTTGGTCTCTTGTGCCAGGCAGGTGGGGAACATCTGGAGCTGAATTCCCTGCCCACCTGGCTGCCCATGAAGGGGTGTAAATGGATGGGAAGCCCATCCCCAGTGTGGTTAATGTGGGGGTACGTGCATTCCCGCAGGGAGAAGGTCGTCAGCATGGAGTTCATGAGGAAGTACATCCACGTAGCAAAGATGATCAAGCCCGTGCTGACCGAGGAGTCGGCGAGCTACATCGCTGAGGAGTATTCCCGCCTGCGGAGCCAGAGCGAGATGAACTCAGACGTGGCCAGGGTGAGCCCTGGGAGCAGCTCCCTCTTGGGCCAGGAGGAGGGAAACTGAGGCACAGGCCTCTCTCCTTATGGGTGTTTTCCACCCTGGATGTGACATCTCTTGGTGAGGGTCACACAGAGAACCCCTCTCTCTGTCCCCCCAGACCTCCCCCATCACAGCCCGGACCCTGGAGACCCTGATCCGCCTCTCCACGGCCCATGCCAAGGCCAGGATGAACAAGACTGTGGATCTGCAGGATGCTGAGGCAGCTCTGGAGCTGGTGCAGTTCGCCTACTTCAAAAAGGTGGGGGGAAGGTGTCCCTCTGTTCCCAGGGGATCCCAAGATGGTCATTGCTAAGGTTGGGCTTGGTGCAGGCTGAGCACCCTGGGCTGCTGGTGGGAATATTCCCGGACACATTAAGGGATCAGGCCACCACTGTGGGATCTTGGGTGCTTAGGGTTGGTCCCTAGAAGCAGCTTGAGTGGAAATGGGGTCCGAGTCCATCCTGCCTTTGCCACACAGGTGCTGGAGAAGGAGAAGAAGCGCAGGAAGCCGGTGGATGATGACTCGGAGACTGAGAAGGAAGAAGATCAGGAGTCGCAGGACAAGGAGGAGCGCAGGACAAGGAGGTAGGAGCCAGGGCAAGGGAGTGGGAGGGACGTGGTGCAGAGGGCACCAGCCTCTTCTGAGGTTGCCACAGATCTTGGGGAGATACTCCACGTTTTGCTCAGCCAGGTGGTTTGTCTCACCCCATTTGTAGTAGAGGGACATCATAATTTCATGGACAAGGAACTGGCTGGATGGCCATATCCAAAGATTTGAAGCATGGCACAGGTTGCCCAGAGAAGCTGGGGCTGCCCCTGGAACGCTGGCAGTGTCCAAGGCCAGGTTGGATGGGACTTGGAGCAACCTGGGGTAGTGGAAGGTGTCCCTGCCCATGGCAGGGGTTGGAACAGGGTGATCCTTAAGGTCCCTTCCAACCCAAACCCTTGGGTGACCTCTCCTTCCCCCTCCCAGAAGGAAGAAGGCGCGCACAGAAGGCGAGGAGGGCTCCTATGACCCGTATGACTTCAGTGATGCTGAGGAGGAGATGCCACAGGGTGAGTCCCTGGGTTTGGTGACACCTGGCTCCTGAGGGTGCTGCTGCCTTCAGCCCTGCTGGGTCTGCACAGCCTGGGGACCAGCAATGCTGCTGTTCTCTCTGGTCCCTGGCGTGGTGCAGCACCATCCAGAGCCATAAATCCAGATGAACTTCTCCATGTGGGACAAATTTAGATTAAATATCAGGAAGAAATTCTTCCCTGGCACAGGGTGCCCAGAGAAGCTGTGGCTGCCCCATCCTTGGAAGTGTTCAAGGCCGGGTTGAACAGGGCTTGGAGCAACCTGGGATAGTGGAAGGTGTCCCTGCTCATGGCAGGGGCTGGAACTGGATGAGGTTTAAAGTCCCTTAAAACCCAAACCATTTTGCGATTCTATTGCTGATTAATTTTTTTCCATCCACCTCCAAACTGCACCATAAATAACAGTATTGGGAGGCAGTTTGGCATCACCCCCCCATCCTGAGCCCAGTACTTTTCCTCTCTGGGTGCCTGGACACCAGGCACAGGGTGAAGGTAACTCTTCCTTCTGCTCCAGTTCAGGCACACCCTCCGAAAACACCCGAAGCCTCGGGAGCTGGCGAAGGAAAGAAGCTGGAGTTGGCTGAGCCAAGGTGAGTGGGGGCTGTCCCTGTGTGTTCACCTCCCTCAGAGGCTCCGGGCTGTTGTCCCATGCTGGAAATGCATCTGTGATGCTCCCAGCTCTGGTTTTTGGCTTTCCTACTGGGTGCTGCTGCTGGAATGGGGAAGGGCTGAGGCCTCCTGGGCTGGGAACAAGGGGAAGGATTTGTGTGTGGTCTCCAAGGGTGATTCCCTCTCCCCTGACCAGGTTGAAAGCGTTCAAGGCTGCTCTCCTGGAGGTGTTCAAAGCTTCCCACGCCCAGTCCGTGGGCCTGAAGACTGTGATGGAATCCATCAACCGTGACAACCCTGAGCCCTTCTCGACGGCCGAGGTGAAGGTGGCCCTGGCCCACATGCAGGATGACAACCAGATCATGGTGTCTGATGACATTATCTTCTTAATCTGAGCCTCTGGGTGGAGGAGCCTGAGTTTTCGTGGACTCTCAGCCTGGAGACTCTTTGTGTTTGAATGCTTCATGTGGCTGAGCTGGATTTTGGGGAGCTCAAGTCTGTGCACTTCCTCGCTGTGCGTTTCTGGCACCAAAAAAAAAGAGCCAGGAGCTCTGGAAGTTCTTGCTGTCCTCAAAGTGGAGTATTTGGGAAGAGCTTTTTGCAAGGAGACGAAAGGAAAAACTTAGGAGCAAATTGTCAGTGTTTTTAATGTATTGTTTTTAGCTTTGGTGTTAAGAGTTCCAGCTTTTAAATAAAAATATCTGGATTTAGGAATCCAACATTTAGTAGTGGTGATGAGAAGCAATATGAGAGCTTCACTATTAGTGAAGCTTTTATTTTTCCCATTTTTTCCATTTTTCCCCAGTTCTGTAGCCTAGATCTGCTTGTCTCACAGGGAAAGGTGCCTGAAGCCTGTCCCGTTCTGCTCTTCCCACCCCTCTTGTGGAGGATGATTCCTGGCAATGGAGGCGCAGGTGCAGTCTGGCTGGCTCCACTGCCCATGGGTCAGCTTGGATTTCCAGATTTCACACCCCTGATGGGGGTTTGTCCCTAGGGAAGAACCTGGAATGCTCAGAGCTGCCCAAGGAATTTGCCCCTGGCACAGATGGATTCTATCTCCTCCTTCTCCAGCCTTTAGCCTGGGCTCATGCCCTGGGGATGGCTTTCAAGACAAGCTGAACACACAATCAGACCAGTTCTGGCTGCTTGTGATCCAGAGCTGCTGAAGGTTTGGTTTTTTTTTTTTCAATATCTTTTTCTTTTGTCCTGGTGAGTTTGAGGTTAAGCTTTGGAGGAGCCCCTGAACAGGTTTGCTGTTGTTCCTGCCCGTCTCCAGACACCTGCATAGCTCCTGCTCCCTTCTTTCTGGGTGCCATAAATCTTTATCTGGGTAATAAAAATGTCTGTTCTGTTCACCCCATGACTGGCTGCTCAGGTGGATGTAAAATTCCCACTTGTGGGGATACAGCTGAGTTACACGGGTGGGATTTGTGCTGCTGTGGGAGGACTTCAGCAGCCTGGTGAGCTCTAAAAACCAGATTTCTGAGCTCCTCTCATCCGACACAGGCATGACAGCAGGATTGGAGGGGATTTTGCATGTTTGCAGCCTCCTAAAGGTCTCTGGGTGGGTGTATTGTGCTGGTTACAGAGCAACCTTGGACCTTCAGGCAGGGTCTGGCTCAAACCTGCAAAGATTGGTGAAAGCTGAACACAGGTCCTCTGCTCTGGAGATGGGATGGGAGAGCTGGGATTGTTCAGCCTGGGGAAGAGAAGGCTCTGGAGAGACCTTGGAGCCCCTTCCAGTGCCTAAATGGACTCGCAAGAGAGCTGGAGAGGGACGTGGGATAGTGGGGATAGGGAGACACAGGGAATGGCTTCCCACTGCCAGAGGGCAGGGATGGATGGGATACCGGGAAGGAATTATTTCCTGTGAATTCTTTCCCCACCTGTGAGGGTGGGGAGACCCCTGAATCCCTGGAAGCGTCCAAGGCCAGGTTGGGCGGGGCTTGGAGCAACCTGGGATAGTGGGAGCTGTCCCTGCCCATTCCATACGTCCATGATTTTGTGTTTTCCCTGCCATTACCGCTGGGTAACCGCTTAATGCTGAATTTCCCGTGAGAGGACACCAGGAGGAGCTCCAGGGTGGAGAAATCTGGTTATTTCCCTGTCCTGTAGCCGGGGGCTGTAGGATGTGTGTGAGCACATCCCCCGTGTGCTGGTGGCCACCTCGGCACATCCTCCACAGTTGGGAGAGGGGTCTTTGGTGACGAGGGAAAAACTACCGAAGGTGGCAGGAGCAAGCTGCTGGAAGTACAAGCCGTGTCCTGTGCTGCAGCTGAAATTTTTATTTGGCCCTGTCGTCTGGGGATTTCGGAGGCTGCAATTCCAGCCCTTTGCTGCTGCAGGCTGTGGAAGGTCCGCTGAGCAACCTGGTCTAGTGGAAGGTGTCTCTGCCCGTGGCAGGGGGTGGGACTGGATGGTCTTTAAGGTCCTTTTCAACTCAAACCATTCCATGATTCTATGATCCGTGAAAACCTGAACCTAAGCATGTAACATATCCTGCAGTGCAAACAGTGCTGTTTCCTTGTAGGAACTCAAGAGCAGAAGACTTCTTGTAAATGGAATTAAAATACTCTTTTGTCTCCAAGTCCCCATCCCTGCTCTGAGCCCTTGATGTGTGAGAGGGAAAAGCTTTCTGAGATAACTTTATATTTCTATACAGAAAGAAAAAAATCTTCCCTGTGAGGGTGGTACTCAGAAACTGGCACAGGTTGCCCTGGAAAGCTGTGGCTGCCCCATCCCTGGTGGTGTCCAAGGCCAGGGTTTGGAGCAACCTGAGGTAGTAGAAGGTGTCCCTGCCCATGGCAAGGGATTGGAACTGGATGATCGTTGGTCCTTTCTCACCAGAGCCATTCGGTGATTCTATGAATAAAAGTATTTTTCTTCCCTTGCAATGATTCATGTTTGGTGACCTGCTTGCGATTACATTTTTTAGTGAACTTCAGCTGAAGACAAGTTCAATTGTAGGAAATTCTGGGTTAAAGAGGGAATCTCTGCTGAAGTTACAAGCTGCTGAAGACACAAGAAGTGAGTGGAAAGTGGTGGTGGGGGTTCCTAACCCGGTATTTGGCGTGATAACATCATTGCTTCATCGCACGTAACCGTTTCCACTCAACCCCGTTCCTGCACAATCCAACCCATTTTCATGGCAGGGCCCTTTCCTTTCACGGCGAGCACTCGGGGGGAAAAAAAGGAGGTCAGCTTCTGGGCTAAAAATGTGGATTTCTGGTAATTCTACCCTCTCTTGTTCTTCCACACTCCGTGTCACATCTCAGGAGATGCGCTGGTGAATATATGGGACAGTCAGAATAGGAACGTGTGTCACAGCACTGGTTTTGCCTCAGGTGGACTTCGTAACATGAAATGTGACAAATGTGCATGAGGAGAGTCGCTGGGCTCTGAGCTGTCGGTTGAACCAGACCACAGAGTTATGACAACATCCTGCAGTGATGTAAAGCATCAGTCGATGGAGATTTCTGCTGGTGGTTGAAAAGCTGTGACAGAGCAGCGACCAGATTAGTCCCTTCTCGTTGGAAAGTTCTGTGAATTTGTAAGAGGTTTCTGATTTTTTCGTAGGACTGAAAATGTCATGAATCTGTTGATTTCCTGGATGACTGAAGATGAATTTGTGTGAAGAGTCTTGCACTTCAGTCCTTTGCTTCCAGCTTGGCTACGTGGCTTTGGGAGAGGTTTCTCTCAGGGCTTTTCTCCACAAATAAGCTCCATAAAGTGGTTATATGAGGGGGTTTTTTTCTGCCATAAAAATAGTTTTTACTTCCAAAGAGACCTGCTGGTGTTCCAGGGGAAACAGCACATGCACTTGTCTTTCCAGTTGGGGGCTGGTCCTTTCTGGATCACAGGATGCAGAATCCTATTTCCACTTCTATTTTCATGCCTCTCTCTCCTGTTAATTATTAAGTGGGGATTGTGTGATTGAGAGGGATTAAAGCTTCCATGAACACAAAGGAGCAGGACCAGGCGGAGGAACTGATATGAAGCTTCTGACCCAGCTCTTTCAGGGATGTTCAAGGAGGATGGTCAACCCAGATCCCTCCATGTCCTGTGTGAATCCCACCAGACAAGTCAGGAGAGGCTTTCCTCATATCACCTTGCTGGCTACAGGGCCGTGGGACTTATTAGAGTGTTTTGGGATTGTGCAAGATTTATGGGATGTACAGGAGCAGGAGCAAAGTGTGCAGAGGAAAAGATAAAGGTGAATCAGTAAGAAACTATGTGCATGGGAGTGCTAAAGGTATCAAGATGGACTAGCTCCAGATTATTCCATAAGCCTGGGCCCCTCCTGGTGCTCCAGCTCCTTCCCCAGCTCCCTTCCACAGCTCCATTCCCCCCCATACATGTCCAAGGAATCCATCCAGGAGAAATACTGCTCCAAGGTCCACCCAGTTTACAGGGCCAGAGAAGGGACAGGAGACCAGAATTCCAACAGCACTGCTCGGGCAGGGACTGGGAGAAAAAGCTGAGCTGGAATAGGACTCCTGATGATGGTGGCCAAGGCCAGTGAAGGTGGTCAGAGCCCTTACAGGGCGTGTATGACTTTTCAGAATTCTCCACAATGTGGCACCGCAGTGGGGAAGGCATCCCAGCTCCTGGTGCCCTGATATCCCCCAGAAGAAATTCCCCACGGCGCTTTGTTCTTCCCCTGCCCAGCCCCTGCAGGATACAGGGATCCCTGAGATGAGGTGGGGCTGGATTGTGCAGCTGGAGGGAGGTTAAATGGTGAAGTTCCATGTCCTGCCCTCATTTTGAAACCCTTGTTGGGTGCCTGACTTTGCAGCTCGCTGATCTCTGCTGTTGGGTTTGTTTGAGGCATGTGGAAGTGCATCCACACGTGTTTGTGGTGAAAAAACACTATTATTAGAAAGAGGGGGGTGGGAAGGAGTGAAAAAAACCCAACCAAACACCTTCCTGAACAGTTTTTTTTTTCTTTCTCTTTCCTTATCTCTTGATCTGCCTGAATAAAGGGTATTGGCTGGTTTGGGATGCTGGTGGTAGTATCTGCCCTTCCCTTTTTTGGAGGTAGATAGGAGGAAGTGGGCTAAAAATTGCAATATCAGCTCCTAACCTCGGGTCAGGTAAGCCAGCTGTGCTGCAATGGAAAGGGTGGCAGTGCCCCAACTTTGCTATAAAATGGAGAGCACAACTGGCTTTGAGACACAAGCAGGGTCGAAAGGGTCTCAGAGAAGGAGAACTCTCGTGTCCTGTCACCCTGACATCCACCCGGAGCAGCAGGGAGGTTACCATGGCTTTCACCAGCTCTGCTGGGGTGAGTACTTACATTCAATATAAAGGATAAGATATATTTGCTGCAAGAGAGAAAGCAGAGTGCAGATCCCCTGATTTGTGCAGAAAACCCTTTCAGTCTTGCTGGGAGCTGAGTGGGATGCTGGGTGTGTCTGATGCAGCTCTTTGGTGATTGAGTGACAAGGGTGTGGTGGACGATCCATTATTTATTTATCTCATACTCATCGGTGCTGCTGATGTGGGATTGGCAGAGTCCTTTTTGCAGACATCTTATCAAAATGGCTGAAATTTCACTGTGGATACCTATGCATTTGAATTTCAACCTGGGTAGCATTTGCAGCACTGTCAGCTCTTGTGGTTTTCTTAAAAGCCCTGCATTTATTTTGTCTTCTTTTAAGGGACTGGACTTAATGATCCTCGTGGTTTCCTTTCAGTTTAGGATATTCCATGATTCTATTATTTACTAAAATTCTGCTTACTGGAAATGGCCCAAGAATCCCAGATTTTCTTGGGAAAGGGGTATTTCCAGCAGATGGCTGTGGGTGGCAAATTTTTACTGTCCTGATAAAGCTGTGGCTGGGCAAGGTTTTAAGCTTAGGCACAGGGTCAGCTGAATCTGCACCCCAAGTTTTAGATGATAAGACGGTGCTGTGTGACTGCAGAGTAGGATTTTCATAGCTTGTTGGAGAGATGCTCTTCTTGGTGCAGAACCAACCATGAATCAGAATTTAAATCAGAGTTTAACCTCTGTTAACCTGATAACCTCTGTTAACTCTGATAACCTCTGTTAACTCTGATAACCTCTGTTATGATGAGTTTTATTAACATCATTGTGCTATTTGCTCATCTTGGCCCGTTTCACACAAATATAAATACGAAGATGGTCCATTGATGGTCCAGTCTAACCAAGACTTGGCTCTTTGTGCTCTCTCTTTCCTGACTGGGCAGAACTAACGACACCTTCCTCTCTCCCAGTTCAGATCACTGGTTTTGGTGCTGGTTTTAGCCCTCACTGTGAGGAGCTCACCCCACAGAAAGGCTGGTGCCTCTGTGAGGCTGCGTGAAGGTTGCCTGAACCAAAATGATCCCAAATTCCCCACAACGGTGACAGTTGACATTCGTATCAGCAAATCAGACCGCGCCTTTGGGATGGTCCACGATGTCAGGAACCGGTCTCTCGCTCCTTGGGATTACAGGTAACTGTTCAGTTGTTCTCTGAATTGTGAGGGCTGTGTCACAGATGGTTTTTTGTGGTGAGTGGTGGTTTGTTCTCAGCATACGCCCAGAGCCCTGTGAATATTGCAAAGGCTTCTTGACACACACTGAGATTTTGATGTCGGGTGAGATTTCTCCAAGAGAAGCTGTTTGCGGTGCAAAGGGATGTCGTTGGAATGGTTTCTGATCAGCTTGTCAGTCTTTGTCAATCACAGGATCATTTAGGTTGGAAAAGCCCTCTAAGGTCATTGAGTCCAGCCATTCCCCCAGCACTGCCCCATGTCCCCAAGTGCCACATCCACACAGCTTTTAAATCCCCCCAGGGATGGGGATTCCACCACCTCCCTGGGCGGCTGTGCCAGGCCTTAACAACCCTTTCAGGGAAGAAATTTTTCTTAATATCCCATCTAAACCTCCCCTGGAGCAACTTGAGGCCATTTCCTCTTGCACTCGTTCCCTGGGAGCAGAGCGTCACCCCACTTGCCTTCACCCTCCTTTCGGGGAGTTGTGCAGAGCCAGAAGCTCCCCCCTGAGCCTCCTTTTCTCCAGGCTGAGCACCTTTCCCAGCTCCCTCAGCTGCTCCTGGTGCTCCAGACTCTTCCCCAGCTCCTCTGAGCAGCTTTCCAGCCCCTCTGCCCCAAGCCTGCAGCTCTGCATGGGGTTGAAATAATGATTAAACTAATTACTCTAGGAAAAGAATGGTGTGAGTACATTGTAATTTCACATTTTCCTAACAGAAAGAAACTTCCAAATGCTGAAATTAAAACCAAACAAAAATCGATAGGCCAGTTGTGAGTTCTGTATTATATAACCCAGCTCCGCTCCATTCATCAGCTCCTGAAGAATGGTACAACAGTATTACCCTCCCAACGCTGATTCCATTTCTAAGAAATCATTGTGAAAACGTTGAGGACAGGGAAATCCTTTGTGTCTCGCAGTAAGAATGCACAGGCAAACAGGACGATCCTGCCAAACCAGGCTGTCCAAGTGCATAAATCAGTTTTGTGTCCCCATCCCCAGGCTGGACGAGGACCCCGACCGCTTCCCGCGGGTGATCGCCGACGCCCGGTGCCGCCTGTCGGGCTGTGCGAGCCCTCTGGGGCAGGAGGACCACAGCCTCAACTCCGTGCCCATCAAGCAGGAGATCCTGGTGCTGCGGCGGGAGCAGCGCGGCTGCGTCCCCTCCTACCGCCTGGAGAAGAGGGTTGTCACCGTGGGCTGCACCTGTGTCACCCCGGTCATCCAGCACGAGGCCTAGGAGCAGTCATTATTAGGGCTGGCAGCACTGGGAAGAGGAAGTGTTTCCCATAAAAATCCCTCTGGTGAAACCCCACAGCCGCCCGCCTCGCATCCCAGGAATTCAACACGCCGTTCCCCTTCCAAGCCTGAGCAAATTACCTCCTTAAAGTCGTGATTCTTGTTGTTGTTCATTTATGGATTTTAGGATGGGAATCACTGGTGGCTGGTGATGGAGGGAGGAAGAGTTTTATTTGTTTGCAGTGCTTTTTAAAATTTATTTTTCGTTGTGGTTTATATCAGTTTGGTGACTCAAATTAATAATGGTTTCCAAAGTTGTCCTTGGCAGTAAATTGCCCTAATTGAATACATACCCACCAGCACTGCCACAAAAAATTCCTCATCCTGCACCTTCTCTCTCCCTTCTTCATCCCTGTCCCCTTTCCCTTCTCCGGCCATCCCTGCTCACTGGTTTATTACTGGTGTCAGTCAGACATTGGTGCCACCAGGCCTGGTTGTCACCACTTTCTGGGTTTATATCACTGCTGAAATTGATTTATTGCAAAACATTTTGGGAGGTAATTGAGTCTACTCATTGAGTGTTAAAGTGGTAAAGGACCAATGGATGTCTATATTTCTATTTATGTCTTCTATTTATGGCTGTATTTATGGCTCTGTGTGTGTTCAGAGTATAAAAAAGATTGATAAATTTAATCTGTATTTATTCAATAACTTATCTGCTGAATAAAAATAATATTTTATTTTAAATAATGGTTTTTCATGGTAGCTCAGAATGACAACAGACGCAGAGAATGGGTTTGTGCTGCAGTAGCAGTGAGAGATTTTGGCACAGATCGGGCATTTCGCGGTGCAGTGAGATGAGTAAGAGGCAGCAGAACTTGCAGCCTAAACAGATGAAAAGATGCAAAGAAGAGGCTGAAAGCAGCGAAGGGAGGTTCTGCAGGCAGCAGTGGCAACGGAATGAGGACAAACCTGTGCAAGCCTTCTCATGTTTCAATTTGACTACACAGAAGCCACTTTAAATTAGATCCACCTGGTCCAGGTAGACCTGGGTTTCTTCCCCAGGGTGGGCCAGGTAAGTTGTTGGGTCTAAACGACTCAAGGCCAGGTTGGACAGGACTTTGGGCCACCTGGGATAGTGGAAGGTGTCCCTGCCCATGGTAGGGGATGGAATGAGATGGTGTTTGAGGTCCCTTCCGACCCAAACCATTCCCTCATTCTGTGATTCTGTGATTCTATGATGGCTCTGTTCTCTGGTGCTTTTTGTGAGTCAGGTGTGTTCTGTGCCCCGTGGGTCACTGGGAGCCACTTCAACAATCCACGGGTGCCCTTCTCATTCAGTTACAAGCACCTGCACTCATTTGTGGCAGCAGCTGTTTCGTTATGACCACCGAGCTCTTCATGTGGTGCAGAGCAAGCCCAGGGAGGCGTCTCCAGCTCTCCTCTTACAGTAACCGCTGACCAGGAAATCGCAACCCGCTTCTTACTCCTGACCTACTTCTCTCCACAAACCTGCCTTGTGGGGCTGCCCTCCCCTGTTTTTCAGGGAGAAAGCTTCCCTGCATCTCTCCTCTCAGTCATAATTACTTTGACACTGGGTTCATGGCAGCGTACGCCCTGTGCTGATGCTCCTAAACACCCACCAGCTTACCCCAAGAGCGGTCCTAACTAGATGGATAATGAAGTAGCTAATTAGGAAAATAGACAGTTGGCTAATTAAGGATGTCTCACCCATGGGTCATGAGGTTTTGCAGGCAGAGCTCTCAGCTGCAAACCACACACCACTCAGGGAGGCATTGCTTGTATGTGGGGTTTGTTTCCTCCTAATGGCATCATTCTTAGAGTGCAGCTGCTTGTAAATACAAGCCCGGTTATTTTTTGGGTGCTGGCTTTTGCTGCCAGCAATCTATTAATTTGGGGGTTGGAACTAGATGATCTTTAAGGTCCCTTCCAACATAAGCCATCCTGTGATTCTATGAATCAGAGAGCACGACAAACAAATTTATGCTTCTTGCAAACAGCACAGTCATATCAGCACCGAGAGCAGGCACAATGCACAGCCTTTGCTAAAGGCTTTGCTTGGTTTGTTCCTTTTGCAGCAGTAGACCCAGACCCTGGGTGCCCAGCTGGGCATCTCTGGCTCTGAAATGTGGCTTGGAGCAACCTCCAGGTTGTTTCACCAGGAGGAGAAGACACAGCTGGAGGTGTAGCAGCAGTGCCACAGCGTCTTCTTGTAACCTCCGGGCTAAGCAGCCTCCAGTCACAGGTTGGTATCTGAGCCTCATGGCCTTTCCCATTCCTTTTCTCTTCTGATTTCCTCTCACTAACCTCCTCCCTTTGTTTTTTGCTCACTGCTGCCCTTGGCTGTGTGTGTTCTGGCAGCTGATCCTGGTGTAGCAGCTCCCGTGGGATGTTGGATGGAGCCCAGCTCAGACCCCTCTTGCATTACCGTGGGCTGGGGGGCACAGCAGGGATGTCAGCACAGGCAGATGCCTCCTCCCAGACCCGTGCTGTGACCTGTGAATGTGTTGACCAGAAAGTATCTCAGGCCTCTCCGGACCCCTGACCACAGGCAGGTGCTCCTGGGAGTGTTCAGAGGGACTGCGGGCCACGGCAGCCTGTTCCACAAAAATCATTGCTTTGGAAAGTGTACAAAATTAAATACGTAAAGATTGCAAAGGTTGCAAGCTAAAAGGTTGAAAAAACCCAAGATTTATCTGTTTGGTAAGCCAGAGTGTTAATGGCTGGAAAGCCGACATGGTTTATTGGGAGTTTGACATTACAGGCAAAATTTTAAGGTGACGAGCAATTTTCTGATCAGTCCAGAAATTCTCTGGAAGAGCAATTTTCTGGTCAGTGCTATGGGAATCTGTGGGTTGGTGCCAACATGATGGGCATAGACGATGGGGTGAGTTTCTGTACCAGCTGCAGGTTCTGGAGATGGCCCAAGAGATCAGACCAGAAACCTGCTCCCATGTCACCATCACCTCCAAAACAGGAGACTTGCCTTGATCTTCCCTGTGAGGGCGGTGAGGCACTGGCAGAGAGAAGCTGTGGCTGTTCCATCCCTGGAAGTGTTCCAGGCCAGGTTGGATGGGGCTTGGAGCAACCTGGGATAATGGAAGGTGTCCCTGCCCATGGCAGGAGGTTGGAACTGGATGATCTTTAATGTCTTTTCCAACCCAAACCATTCTGTAATATCAAAATCTCCCTTTGCCTCCATCTCCTTCTTCCTTTTACTTCTTTGCTATTATTTTTAACCTTGTGCTCAAGAAGAATGAGTGGTCTGATTCTGCATTTTCTACAGAACTGTTGCAAGGCAGTGACAAAAAAAAAAAAAAATCTCAAACTTGCTTAAAATATCTGTGATTGTCTGGTACCACTCGGCAGAGCCAGAGCTGTTGGTGGGGATGGGTCATGTGCTGGTGCTGGCTCTCAGGAGCTGAGAAGATGCCAGCCAGGCTCAGCACCAGACACAAACTACACTTTCTGTCTTTGCTGCTCACAAAGAGGAGTTCCAGTAGCTGGACTTCAGTGGTCTTTGTGGGTCCCTTCCAACTCAGGATATTTTAGGATTAAAAACATTTTTCGTATTTTCTAATTATTCCCCATACTTCCAGGGCAAGATAATGGGAGCAGGTTCAGGTCCTCAGCTCTTCAGAGAAACCCCTTCTTGCTTTTGGTGTAACTTTTTCTTTATTTTTCCTCTGGAAAAATGGCTCAGCTCTACTACCTTTTTCTATAACTTCAACAAAATATTAAAAATATGTTTGATGCTCTTTGGGGCTCATGGACTGACAAAATACTGTTTTCTGGGCACAGCTTTCTATGAGTGAGTAAAATCAGTACAAACCATCATGTTTCTGTTTTATCTGCATTCTTAGTAAGCACAATATATTTGTATCATCATCAAGGTTCCCTGTTCTGGTAAATGAATAGAGATGATTTATCTCCTCTGTAACTTCACCCCACAATTTTTCAGGGTGGCTTTTTATTTCAGACTTCTGAAACTTGTGTTCTTGGCCTCGTTACAGCTGAATCTGCAGCACCTTTTACAAGCATCTGGTTTCTATCCAGATTGCTTTGATAAGTGAGAATGATGAGCATGATTGTCTGCAAAAATCCAATCTCAAACTTCCCTTTCTGGTGGGTTTTACAGGTTGCCAAGACACTGCTGCTCAGATTTTGCAAACTGACATGAAACTGAGATGGGGAGCAGTGCTGGGCTGGAAACTTTTATGTTGGAGAGGGTTTTGCAGCAATTCCGCCACGTCCCTCCAATGACAATATCATTTAAGAGCATCAAATTAGCAGAAATTTCACTGAAGCTCTTGAAAACAAGAAGGAACAACCTTTACCTGTTGAACCTCACACTGATAAGAGCTGTGCATGGGTGAAAGAGGAGCTCTACTCTCTTTGGTCTCCCATTGTGATCATTACTGACTGTAGAAAAATAAGGATGCTGATGAGATGACCCTTGTCAGGATGCATTGGTTTGGGATTATTCTGCACCTTTCCAACTGAACACAGCAAGGAAGGAAATCAGTGAAGGAAAATCTCTTGGCTCATGGTGCCAGGAGTTAGGAGAGAACTTGCAGTAGGAAAGAGAAGAGTCCTCTGGCCCTATGAATCCAGCTTGTTAATTAACCTATTAAATGCTTCTGCAGGAGCATGTAGAACACCCAAGCAGCCTGTAGGTGTGAGCACAGTGTTGTCCAAATAAATAAAAAGTGGTTCTGTCCTAAGTCACGGATTTAGCTGGGTTGGTAAATGGTTCGACAAAAATCATGCTGGTGGAAGGGAGACTGGAGTATCTTCACTAAGGCCAGGTTGGATGGGGCATGGAGCAACCTGGGGTAGTGGAAGGTGTCCCTGCCCATGGCAGGGGGGTTGGAACTAAATGACCTTTAAGGTCCTTCCAACCCAAACCATTCCATGATGATGATGCTGATCTGTGAAGTCTGTCAGCAGAAAGCTGTTGGCTTTTTATGCTCCAGCTGTGTCATCTCTTTCTGACCTGGTTCTGAGTTTTTCCACCCGAGCGTAGCTCTCTCAGCATTTTCCAGTGCCCACTACACATGTGCCAACTCCAGCTAGTGGCACATGACTTCCAGGGAAGAAAGGGTTGGACTTTCTGTGATTTTAACTATTAGAAGTTACTTGGGCTAATTGCAGACAATTTGACAAAACTTCTTCTACGAGTGGTAGGACATTAAGAGAGTATCTAAATGACAAGGAAGTCAGTTCTGTTTTGATCTTCCTGGACTGATATTTATATAAATCTTTGAAAACCTTGAAGGATGAGCATTCCTTGATGGTTTTTGGTTGGGTTTGTTTTCTTTATTTTTTTTTTAAGTCCATTCACATGCTTAATACTTGTGGGGTGGTCAGCTAGGTTAAGCTTCAGGACCTGCAGGAGACCTTAAGGAAGAATAACTGGAGACAAGGTCAGAAACTAGCTAAGTTAGGATCATACACACTCCTAGATTCCTATGTTTGGGCAAGGTTATATCAATGTTTGACGGTAACTAAAGGTGTGGACAGGAGTTCATTGTTGTGATTGCAGGTACTGTGGTCAGCCTGAGTTAATCAATGTTTTCTTGGTCCAGTGTTTATCTGCCAGGTCAAGGAGTGGTGTGAAACCTGTGGCTGTGCTGTGGGTTCAGGTTACAGGCTGCCCTGCCTGGAGTAGGTTAGGGAGGGTTTGGGCTCACTGGAACAGCTGGAGGGAATAATCCCCAGTAGCAAAAGTTGGGATGATCACAGCTGGATCTGGAGAAGATGCTTTCACATGAGAGGATCTTCCCTTCATTAGGGACTCTCAGCCCTGAGCTCTGTGTCTCTACAAGTTCTGTATTTGCTGTTGCATTTGCCAGTGCCTGAGCAGGGCCACACCTCCCCGAGACAGCAGCAAACAAAACATCCTTATCTTCACCAGCCAGCCTTGCCCTCTGAAACATGGAACATGTTCACTGGAGCACTTTTAACCCAAGTGTGCTTTAAATAAACCCACCTGCTGTGCCAGACACCCACCCACGCAAGCCCCATCCAACCACAACCGAGGTGCTGCGTCAGGGTGCTCCACATTTGAAGCGCTGAAAACATACTGGAAGGACATAAACACAGAGAAAATCATGATTGCAATCAGCCAGACGTGGTTAACTGCTTCATGATGATACCTGACTCTCGTGAGTATACCCACTTCCCCGAGTGTACCCAGGTGGTGCCTCTGCTCCACGGAAAATGGGCTGAAATGGGTTGGGCTGAGACTTGCAAATAATGTTGGAGTGAAGTTACAGCTCAGCAGTGGAAATGCACTCGCTGTTTTAGGGGAGGGAGCTTCTTGGAGTTTCTTTCCCCCCAGAGAAGTGTTCAAAGTGCTGTGTTGAACCCATCTTTACAAATCCTTTTCCAATTGGATGATTAGGTGGGTAACTGGGTAGTTACCCAGTAGAATTTTTTTTTTGCTTGTCTCTCCTTAATGTGGGTCTCTTTGATGCCACTTTATAAATAATTTTCCTCCAGGTATCTTAGCTTCTCTATTGGTAAAATGGTGTTTTCTCTATTTGTTTTTCCATGGGCTTTACATTCTACTGCTGCAGAGGTAGATATTACCAAGAGAATTTGAGGCTTTAGCATCATGTAAATCCCTTTTATGGTCATGATTGAGAGATTTATTGCCTTATCAAGATGAATGCTTTAGAAAGAAGGGAGAATACCAGAGTTTTTCACTGAGTTTTTTATTACACAAAGATAAATAAACATTACCTTAATACTTAAAAAATATATATATTAGGACAATATATCATTACTATTTTTTTCCACCAGCATAAATAGATTTACATAAATAAACATTTCAAAGTGTAAACTAAGGATGGGTAAATTTCCCATTGTTTTTCAGCCCAGAGCATGAAGATGTCTGGATTCTGAATTTGTGTAGCTCAAGGTTTTGGGGGAAAACGTTAAATTTTTTTAACAACCGAGACACCCAATTTTCAATATATTCTGATGTATTCTAGCTAATTTTTATGTCTTAGCATTTTGGAGGCTGGATCAGGCCCCTTCCACACAAGGAAGTTCTCCGTGGCTCCTTGCGCTTGCAGCTCCGGCTCCCTTCAGGCCTGGTGCTGGACCAAGGGCATGACACACGTGCAGCCCACGGTGATGGTTTTCTTCTCCAGCCTGTAGGATTGCTGGCAGCCCCTCTGCTCCCTGCGCAGGACCAGGATCTCCTGCGTGATGGGGACGGAGTTGAGGCCGTGGTCCAGCTGCCCCTCCGGGTTCACGCACTGGGAGTGGCGGCACTTGGCGTCCGCGATCAGCCGCGGGAAGCGGTCGTGGTCCTCGTCGAGCCTGGGGGTCAGCAGGAAAGGGAATATCTGAACCCAAAGGCACGATAGTCTGGATAACTATGGGCTCCCTGCTCGGGAACCTGTGCATTCCGGGGTATATTGCCTATGGAGGGACAGCAGATTCTCCAAAACCGTGGGTTTTTCAGAAATAAAATGTAAGTAACTAAATACTGGATATTTTTAAATGTATGGCTGCATGCAACTGCCTTTGCAAAGGACTTGCTTCAAGCAGGCACTGACTTTGAAAGGCTGATCGGAAAGGATTTGAGCTTCCCAATGTCACTCCAACCGACAGACCCCAAAACCTTCAGTTCCTCCCCAAAACGTGAAACGCTGATGTTATGAAATCACCATTCAGTTTGGTGCAATATTAACCCTCTGAGGTACTTTTTTATGATGTTTTAGGTAAAGAATGCTTTAGAAGATAAAGCTTGCCCCAGTATACGAATTAATTAATTAAATTATTAAAGTAATTTGCTTTGCCTTCTGTATATTGCCTAGGCCACGTGTTTGCTTTGTGCTGCTTTCTGCACTGTTTCTCTTTCAAAGAGGATTATAGGGACTGTGGATACCCTCACATTTCCAAAATCTCTCAGTTGTGAAGCACTGAAAATAGAGATGAAGGCATTTTTCTTGGCCAGGGCATCCAGTGTTTTTCCAGGCCACAGGGACGGGGGTCATACCTGTAATCCCACGGAGCCAGAGAGCGGCTGCTGACATCTGCACTGGCTTTGGTGTCCTGGTTCATGTTGATGATGCTGAGGTTGACTCTCACAGTCTGGGGGAATTTTGAGTCTTTTTGGGTCAGGCATCCAGCAGATGCTTGCTTGAAGGTATTCTCTGGCTTGATCACCTTCCCGTGGGCAGGACTGCTGGCTGACAGCACGGCCAGCAGCACGAGGAGCAGGGGCCTGAGCTGGAGAAAATTGGTACATTTAGGACACAAGACAGGTGTGAAATTCATCCACAGTCAGCCTAACTGGTGGTTAAAGCCCATAGTGCAGGTTGGAGAAATTATGGAAAAATGTGCCATATGTTACATCCGCTTTTGCTCTCATTAACTGATTCTCACAGTGCTGACAGTTATATATACACCCAGTCATAATTTGGCAATTCAGAAATGTTAAATTATAGAAAATAATATAATACAGAAGATAGCAGATAGGATATAACAAAAAGAAAGACACTCTATCTAAGGTTGAGTTTTCAATGTATTTCTTACCTCAGAGTATGCTTTGGGACCCCATGTCACTAATGCACAGTCTCATTGCTGCCCCATGAGCATTCTCACATTTTAGTTATTTTTAATTATTAGTGATTCAAACAAGCATTTTAGAAGTGGGTGCAGATCCCACTATTAGAATTTAAATACGTGTCTGTCAAAGTGGGGGAAAACAGACCCAGAATTCAAGTTCTTACCAGAGAAGCGCAAAAAGTTGGAGACATCTTCCTTCCTTCTCTTACTGCTTCTGATGCTTGTGCTGGGCTCTGCTGAGCTGAGGGTGTCTGGGCACTTCTGCTGCTGGACCTTTTATAAGGGTTTCTGGGCTGCGCTAAATAATTTGTAGTAGGTGTTTCTTTCCTCAACCTTAACTGTGGTTTCTGACCATAACCTAAATTAAGAAGTGTATGTATATAGGTTCCATGAACACAGGTGGAATACAGGATACATCTTAGATCTGTAGATGATGTCATTCCTTCAGCCATGTCACTCAAACGGTGACAAAACCACAAATCTGTGGGTGCAAAGTATTCAATTTTAAATTGTGATGTCGTAAGTATCAAACCCAAATGTTGCTGGCACAGGTCTGGATCTGTTGGCCCCTAGGTCGGTCTGATGTCTTTTCATCCCAAATTGGGCAGATGTTGGACAGCTGGCCACCATCGAATTGCTCTCATATTCTTCCCATGGGCTGTAATTTGTCTTGATGTGTGAGGAACAATGTCCCTGCTCAAGCTCAATTCTTCTCTGAATTCGGCTATTTTTATTCACGGTTAAACCTCAGGTGTGATATCTCAGTGTTGATCAGAACGCTTGGTGATAATGGGTTCCCAAAAGTCAGTCATTCTCCACGTAGGAAAACAAATGAGTAAACTTTGTTTTGAGCTTGCCACCTTTTCATTTTCCTTTCATTTTTCTTCTCTCATGCTATGAGACACTGTTTTGTTCCTAAGGAAAGGAGTTTGGGAAGTGTGATGGATGTAGTTAAACTTACAGTTCCTAAGTTAGGGAGAGGACAGAGGGGTTCCAGAGAAACTTTGTGAAGGCTGAGAGATGCAAAATGACACCCAGGCACAGGTTACCCAGAGAAGCTGAGGCTGCCCCACCCCTGGAAGTGTCCAAGGCCAGATTGGATGGGGCTTGGAGCAACCTGGGATAGGGGAAGGTGTCCCTGTCCATGGTGGGGGGTGGAACTGGATGATATTCAAGGTCCCTTCCAACCCAAACCCTTTTATGATTCCACGATTCTCTAACATCAAATCTATTCTCTGACAGTTCTTTTTTTTAGGAAATACTCCCATCACTTTGCTCTGACGGTGGGTTATGAGCAGCTCAGATGTGCCCTATGAAGTGACACTCAGTGTAACAGCCTGGAGCCGCTGATCAGAACTTTTCCCAGGTCTAATATTAGCGTCCTTTTTAATAAAAATGATGCGGAGAAGGTATAGATTTTTCACATTTGCTTAATATTTATACCTAAGTCCAAATTTTACTCACCTCGTGCCATCCAAAGGAGGATGCAAATAAGGGTAGAATTCAGTGTGCGGTTTCTGGGATACCCATGACCTACATCTGATGCTGATGCTTCAGAAATTAAATGCATATTTCAGTTTCCCTCTTCAAGTTAGAGGTGTACAGGTTAAAGGAAACAGTCCCCTCAGAAGGGGTTTTCTCTAATGCCATTTACTGAAATATCCTTTCAAAGTGGGTCAGTTAAATCGCCAATTTTAGAAGCAAAATACGTTTTCGAAAGCCTACAAGGTAGCGGAAGGTCAGATTCACCCAGCCTGACCCTAAATTGTCTACCTTAACTGCGTCAGTGGTTTGGGTTGCCTAGGTAGTTGAAAGGTGAATAGTTTAGCGTTCGAACATGGCTGATGCAGCGCAACATCGCAATGGCAAAAAAAAAAAAAAAATTTCCATGGTTTATATCGAGGCATGAACGGATTTGTTGGCAGTTGTCACAGACAAGACGTGAAGGTCTGAGGAGAAAATGTGCCTCTTGAAATTTCTGATTTCAAGATTTTTCCAAGTTCAAAATAATGATTTTGTAATTCTTAGTGCTCTGAAGTGGGGAAAAAAAAAGGATTAATATGATTTTCCCCATGAGATTACAATTTACCCCATAGGATTTGTTTTATTCTGACACAGAGTCCTCCCTTACCTAGAGATCTGGAAACTGGGACACTTACAAAGGCTTACTGAAACAAAAAAAATTTAAAGATTATCAAAAGCCTCTTGAAATGAAACCTACCCCTTCTCTTTGCTCTGGTGAAAGCTTTGTTGAGAGTAAGTTGCTATTTAAGTGCTTCACCCAGCTGAGATTTTCAGGCACTCAAATCTCAGCGTGCTGGCATGGATGACACTTTCTCCCCTCAAAGAGTATATTAGAATCACAGAACGGTTTGGGTTGGAAGGGACCTTAAAAATCATCCAGTTCCACCCCCTGCCATACGGGGTGGAGTCAGGAGTCAGGACTCCAGAGCTCCAGCTCTTGGATGGTTGCTGTGGCTGCCCTTGGATGCCTGGAAGTGTCCAAGGCCAGGCTGGACAGGGCTTGGAGCATGGAAGGTGTCCCTGCCCTTTGTAAGGGAGTGGAACTGGATGATCTTTAAAGGTCCCTTCCCACCCAAACCATTCCATGATTCTGTGAAGTCACTGCACCAATCTCCTACCCCTTGATTCTTACACAGGAGACACAGCAGAAGACCTAAAGTAACGTTTTTCCTCCATTAAACACCTGTATTTTTCCTCCCCAGCTGCTGCAGTAGAAACTATCACCTCCTACTTCATGCCTAAATTTTCCAGGCACGGCTAACGGAGATCACAGCCACACATCAACAGTGGTTGCTGCCAGTGGTTGAAATGTCCTTTGCATAACTAATATCTAATAGATACTCAGTAGCTGGGAAGTCAACTTTAAGAAAATGGGCTGCAAAGTGACATTTTAGGAAAGGGGCACTCGTGGAGCATGGAGAGGTCAGTGCTACATGCCCAAAATCCAGCCCTTAGTTTGTGCTCCACCACCCACCACCTTCAAACCAAACTAAATTCAGAAAACTTGTTTCCACCAATATATCCCTGTATCGCAGAGCTTAAACTCACAGTTGCCAGGCAGGTCTGATAGGGAAGCCTGCAGAAATAAACTCATTTCTACTGTAGCCATTTACCTGCTCCCAGGTAAAACCTGAAAACCTTGGTCATTCATAGTACAATCGAAAAATCATACAATTGTAGAGTAGTTTGGCTTGGAAAGGACCTTTAAATGTCATGTAGTCCAGCACCCTGCAATAAGCAGCACCTTCCACTAGATCAGCTTGTTCAGAGCCCCATCCAACCTGATCTTGAATGTTTCCAGAACCATCTCTTTTTAAGAAGGGAAGTTCCTATTTTTCTGTTTTCTCTTGTAGAGCAATCACTCCTGGCCACAACATTTTGTGTGCAAGAAGGTGTCAAAATCCAAAAGTTTTACAGAATAAGTGACTCAGAGTGGTTTTGGTGAGAGTTGTAAAAGCACCAACAGGATCCTAATTTTCGAGCCCTTTCACCTCACTGCGGTTCAATTTGACTTGTTTTATTTTTTGTAATTTGTTTCAAAAATAGGTAATGGAAATTCACCGTTTTTCCGACCGTACGCAAATTCTGACCACAGTGCAATGAAGTTTCCAGAACTATCCCAGGGAGGGATTTCAGAGAATAAGCACTGCTGAAGGTTTCCTCCTCCTGAAGGTGGGGTAGGGACCATGGGTGGGTGACAAAAACCCCGTGTCCCATTTTAACCTGAAAGATGCCTCTCAACCACTCCTGGTCCTTCTGTGCTGATGCCATGGATACAAGGGCACAGTGAATAGGTGTGTGCCAGGCAGAATGGACCATCCCTGATTCTTTTTCTTCTGGCTGAACTGGCTGTGCTGAGCCCAGCTGGGCTAGAAAAGGAATTGTGGTCCTTTGTTTCAACCAATGTGCAATTCTGAATGATTGTGGCTTTTGAGTGCTTAAAGGGGGTTTATAAAAAAGAGACAGCAACTTTTTACATGGGCAGATAGTGATGGGACAAGGATAAATGATTTTAAACCAACAGAGGGCAGGGATAGATGGGATCTGAGGAAGAAATTGTTCCCTGTGAGGGTGGTGAGGCCCTGGCACAGGCTGCCCAGAGAAGCTGTGGCTGCCCCTGGGTCCCTGGAAGTGGCCAAAGCCAGGCTGGACAGGGCTTGGAGCAACCCGGGATAGTGGAAGGTGTCCCTGCCCATGGCAGGGGATTGGAATGAGATGGTTTTTAAGGTCTTTTTCAGCCCAGACCATTCTGTGACTCTGATTAGTGGGAACAAGACAAATGGGGTCAGAGCAATGAGCTTTTGGAGGATAAAAAATTAAAGTTACGGCTGATGAGAGGTTGATATTCTGATTGCTCTTCACATTACCTGAAAGCCACCGTGTGCTGAGCAGTGGGAAGATTATATAAATATGCAGGACTGACACCTGCAACTACAAGCAAACTCTCTTCCCTTTAATCAGTTAAGGAATTGCTGAAAGCTCATCCAAAATTGTGACTGAATTTCTCTCTCTGTTTTCACCTTCCTTTTTGTTTTTTTTTTTTTTTCTACTGTGAAGACTGAAATGCTGAAATGAAATGTGCCTACACTTCCACCACAGAGAAATCCTCTTGCAGCTTCCTACCTACGGCTTCCGAAGCCTGTAAAAACCTTCATGCCAGCCCTGCAGAGACACAGCCCCACTGGCCTCACCTCTGCTGCCTCCCCTGATGCCCCGGTGGTTCCCTTGGCACAGCAGCAGTGAGGGAGGTGCCAGATATCACAGGGTATAATGCTGTGGTGCACAACGTCTGATGGCTGATAAGCAGCTTACACAAGAAACGCGGAAGGCAAAGTACCCAAATGTCTCATCATCCCAGCCTGAAGTTGGTTTGCAAAGGACTCAAGCAGGGCTTTACCATATAAAGTTGCATCAGGCAAAGTTAATGAGGTGATGGGGTGATTGCTTATCTGTCCCATTTTCTTTCTTTGTTTCCAGCAGAGGGAGGATTGGCAGAGGCTTTCTGCATGTTTGCAGGAGACCTTTGCTCCTTCAGGGGAGAAAAAATGAGGTTTTAAACTGGCTTAAATGGTCTCGTGTCCTGACAGAACCTGGATATTGCCGGGGAAAGAGCAAATAAATGGTAGTGGGTCAAGAGGTGGCTCTTGGTCTTCTCAGGAAATAATTATGAAGGGAGAGGGGAGAACAGTGGTGCTCTTAGGATGCTAAGCAATCACCAGAGATCCTCCTTGATAATGATGCCCAAAATCTTTTGTGTAGTCAGTGTCTGGTTTTGAAAGACTGAAATAATGAAGTGGATTATATCAAGTTTACATAAGTCTTCCATTTTGAATCTTTTCAATGTAAGTATACAGATGTATATATTTGTTTCATATGAGGAAAAATGGCTTTTGGGATGAATGCAGTGCTTCCTGAAAACTGACAGTTGTGGCAATTAATGCCCAATAAAATTGCATTTTATTTCACACCCATAAATACTCTGCAGAATGTTCTGAAGGTGGATTTGCACCCTTGTTTTTATTTACTGTGAGCAGGGGGTTTGCTCAATGCAGAATTGCTGAAGGCTGTTTCCAAAGTGGTTTGGACTTTTAAGTATCTCAAGTAAACAGATTTTGGATCAATTTTGTACTTTCTGAAGACAAAGGAACTTGTTAATTTCTAATAATTATTTCTTTCCTGATTTTAGTAATTTTTGATCCTGGTTATCTAATAATTGTTTGGCTAATAAAATTCAGTGGAAGTGTGTTTTTTCAATTAATCAGTGTAAAAAATCACGTTAGCAGCGATGGAGGGAAATGAGAGAAGGTGATGGACAATCACTGAGTGTGACATTTGAAAATGCTGCTGTCTGCAGTCCCCTTCATTCCTGCTGTGCCAGGATCAAATCCTATGGATGCTCTTGTCTTACAGAGTTCGGCAGAGAAAGGAGTGAGATATTGTCCTGCTGTGCTCACTCCATGGCAGAGAAAGATGAACACATTCATTTCAATATTCTGTGGTACTTCTTGCTTTCCAAAACATTCTTGGTGGGCCAAAATGGTTCATAAATTCACCAGAAAACAAAACATTTTTCGTTCTTTTTATAAGATAATTGAACAGGGAAAGAAACTGGATTTTTGGTCCTTAGTGAAGCAAGATGGTTCAATCCACATCGTCATCAAACATAATTATGAGCTCTGAATATTCAAAAGACCTTTCCTTTTAATAGTTGTTGGTGTTTTCTATTATTTCTCATTTATGGCAGTGTAAGAAATCTCTTGCTGGAATCTCTGGGTTTATTAATTGCTGAAATGCAGGAGGAACAGAAAATGGGGAGGATATCCTTTGCCAAGCTACCCTAATGCAAAGGATGCTTAGCAGGAGTGAATACCACATCAAGAAGCTAAATTTTAATTTCTGTCTTGTTTTGCACATTTTATTTTCCCCATGTTATTGACCAAATAGACACAGGTACTTTTTCCCCACTCATATTTTTGACGAGATTTCTCTGGGCAGGACAGTTGACTGAAATCTCTTACTTTTTAAGTTGTGAGACTATTTCCACTTATGTCCTGGTTCTCCAGGGTTTTCTTTTTAGGGGCTTGCTCTGCCCACTGTTTGGGGGCTCTGGGGATCCACAGCCCAGTGCTGTGCTCTGCGGGTGTCCCTGGCATTGATGTGGTGCTTGAGCAAACTCAGGTTGTGTGGAGGGGTCGTGCAGCGAGGTATGAGGTGTTAAAAATCCCCTTTTGACTCATTCCCAGGTAAAACTGAGAAGAGCTTACATCAAATGCTCAGAAACCCCCAAGGGTTAAGGACTGTGAAAGGGGGCATCTCGATGGTTAAGATCCGTAGGCTGCCAGGGATGACACAGTCCCTGCTCAGGATGAATTAATTGTGTATCTGGATGAATTAATTGTGTATCTGGAGTGAGAGGGAACCTGAGGGATGGAATAATGGAATGGTTTGGATTGGAAGGGACCTTAAAGCCCATCTCATTCCAACCCCTTGCCATGGGCAGGGACACCTCCCACTATCCCAAGTACCCAAGGCCTGTCAAACCTGGCCTGAGACATTTCCAGGGATGGGGCAGCCACAGCTTTTCTTGGCCAGCTGTGTCAGGGTCTCACCACCTTTGGAACAATTTGTCTTTTAACTTGCATTTCCTAAACCTTCTAGACTCAGGAGTGCCAGCAAACCCATACAATGTGGACAACCCTTCCTGCCTCTCAGAACCCTCCCCTGATGGGTGATGGGGATTTAAAACCTGATGTCCCTGTGTATCTGGGTCTTCCAAATGACGTTGGCCATGGAGACCTGACAAAAATGAAATTGTGCTCCGTTGCATCTGGGAAGATGTGTAATTTCTTTCCTTAACAGAGATCCAAACTGCTTTGGACCAGGCTGATGCCACTCCTCATTCTGCTGCATCCATGCTCTTCCTCTCCATCCATCCAGCAAAAAATAAGGGTGTCATGGATGATGCACATAAAGAACTTATTGTGATATACATTTGTTCATTTATTTATTGACAGCTTTGAAATTTTTTTTGGTGGGGTGAAGATGGGGAACAACCGGCTGAGCTGGATGTCTGAAGTTAGACATCTGAATTCATGGCCTGGCTCAGAGAAAGGTCAGCAAAGCCATTTTCAAGTTGTCTGGCTGTTTTTCTTCATTAGCTGAGGTGTGGTGTGGGTGGGAAGATTCAGAAGATGCCTCACACGGAGATGTGTGATCTGGTGCGTGTGTTGTGGCTGAGTGGATATGGCATAACTGATGTCAAAAGCCTTTGCCATGCAGATTATGGTTATTTATAGCTCCTTTTTGCTTTAAATAAGTCAGAAAGACACCTGGACATAGACGATTTTCAAGAATACATGGCCCATATTCTTTATGCTTTTTTAAAAATAATTTAATCACAGATTACTTGGACTGGCAATGCTCAGCAAAAGGGGGGGTGTGGATGCAAGTTTGATAGGGAAAGGAAATAAAGATGGTTGTGGCTCTGCAGATCCACACTGACTCAGAAACCCGCTGAATGTTTCAGAGCCAACAGCTTTGTATTTGGAGCCTCTGGTAATCATGGAATGGTTTGGGTTGGAAGGGACTTTAAAGCTCATCCAGTTCCACCCCCTGCCATGGGCAGGGACACCTTCCACTGGCCCAGGTTGCTCCAAGCCCCATCCAGCCTGGCCTGGGACACTTCCAGGGATGAAGGAAATGCTGGAGTAGCCCTGCTTGCAGTGATGCTTATGGAAACCAAAAGCCAATCCCAAACCTGTCCAGGTGCCTCATCCCCAGGTGCACCTCTGGAGGCGTTCGGAGATCCATCCGGGAGGAAGGGCTGGTGGGGCTGAGCTGAGGCAGAGGGAGGCAAACCTTCCTGGCTTGGTGTTTTCCACACTGCTATAGCTGGTTGAAGGGGACCAAACCTCCGAGGAAGACGGGCTTGGTTCCGTTTGACCAGCCAGAGCAGAGCATGGCTCCGGACCACGGCACGCACTCGGCTCCGCTGCTCCGGACCTGCAACGGGAGCGGGACACGCGAGACAGGGGACACGGGGACTGACCTCTGCTCAGAGGGAGAGGAGGGTGGTGCAGCACTTGTGACACCGGCTCAGGAGACCTCACCATTCTCCATGGAATCACGGAATGGTTTGTGTTGGGAGGGACCTTAAAGGTCATCTTGTTCCAACACCCCTGCGTGGGGGCCCCTTCATACAGCTCTTTCCTTCCTGCTTCTTTCTCTTGTCCGATTTTGCCTCTCTTTCTTTTTCTTCTTTTTCTTTTTTTTAAATTATTTTTTAAATAATGAAAAAAGGAACAGGAAAAAACACCTCCTTTGTCCATTGAAGGGAAGTCACCTGCCAGTTGTCAGTCAGGCATCGCTTTTCAGAGCCACCCTGAGCCCCCCAGCTGTACCTGGAGCCTCAGCGAGGAGACAGCTGCCGGAGACCACGAGCAGCAGGGCACGGGGCAGCTTCCAAACAGGACAAAAGCAGCATTTTTCCAACCCTGTGCACAGGCCCCTTTCCATGTGCATGTGGTTTTGTGGGGACTTAGAGTCACAGGATCATTAAGGTTGGAAAAGGCCTCTAAGATCATCAAGTCTCAGTGAATTGATAAATTTTTCTCTGATACGCATTTTGATTAGGAGGGGGTTTTCCTTCATTTTCTTTTCTTTCTTTTTAATTCCCTTTGTCTTCTCATTGCTCAGTGTTAGGAGGAATATTAATTTGAGTAACATTTGGACTCCTGTGCTTGCTTCATACTTTCTCTTTGTTCATTGGGGTATTCATTAGCAAGGGAAGCATCAGCAACTTAAATTCTATATTCCCTACGGAAACATACACCTTACTGTGGAAGAAACACCTCCTGCAAGCCTCCAGTTACAAAACTCACTTCATACTCTGTCCCATCAGCACTAGAATGTTTCAAACCTGAGAGAATTTAGGAAGAATTAGAGTTTTTTACCTTCTATCATGGTCTGGGTGTGGATACCCAAGCAGAGGATGGAGGGAAGAACAGAGTTAAGAGTGGCCTTGACCCCCCAGACAGGCTATAAGTTTTCCCAAACCTTAGCCCCGTGTCCAGGTTATTTCTTCTCCTGTGTCCTTGCTGGTGTGTGAGTGCCTGTAACTCAATCCTGGCCTGTGCTGTGCAGGAAGAGTCACTGCTGATCCCAGGCTCTGGCAGAACAGGCCGGGAACAGCTGCAGAAAGTAAATAAGGGATGGGATTCCACTCCAGGGTTAACCCCCAAATTTATGCAGTCAGTCAAGGCTAGGGACGGGCTCAGCTGGCCAGCCAGAAGGTTTGGCTTCATTTGCCAACACATGAGCATCTGGCACCATCCAAGGAGCCACAGGCTGTCTGGGACAGCCACATGGGATGTGCACGTGTGGCACAGCACAGAGCTGAAGAAAGCCACTGGAAGACATTCTTAGGCAGTCTCCAAAGGCACTGGGAGCATCCTTTTTGGCACCTAAATAAAGTCCACAGTGCCACAGACTGCAACAGGTGTTCATCACCATAGGAACAAAGAGACCACCAAGTGCAGAAAGGAAGTGCTGGGTTTGAGACGTGGGCAATGGGTTGATCAGTAAAGTCAGGGAGGGAAATGGGTCAGGATTCTCACCCCTGCCTGATCATTCCATCGGGTGCCTTTTTGTCATGCCTGGTTTTTATGACTAGAACTGTAAAATGGTTTGGGTTAGAAGGAACATTAAGGACCATTCAATTCCAACTCCCTGCCATGGGCAGGGACACCTTCCACTATCTCAGGTTGCTCCAAGCCCTGTCCAGCCTGACCTTGGACACTTCCAGGGATCCAGGGGCAGCCACAGCTTCTCTGGGCACCCTGTGCCAGGGCCTCACCACCCTCACAGGGAGCAATTCCTTCCCAATATCCCATCTATCCCTGCCCTCTGGCAGTGGGAAGCCATCCCCTGTGTCTTGTCCCTCCATCCCTTGTCCCAAGCCCCTCTCCAGCTCTCCTGGAGCCCCTTTAGGCACTGGAAGGGGCTCTGAGGTCTCCCTGGATCCTTCTCTTCTCCAGGTGAGCACCCCCAGCTCTCCCAGCCTGGCTCCAGAGCAGAGGGGCTCCAGCCCTCGGAGCATCTCCATGGCTTCATCTGGACTCTCTCCAGCAGCTCCACGTCCTTCTGCTGTTGGACTCCAGGGCTGGAGGCAGCTCTGCAGGTGGGGTCTCACCTGAGCAGGCAGAGAGGCAGAATCCCCTCAGCCTGCTGGCTACTATTCCTTAATGCAGCCCAGAAGGAAAAAAAAAAGGATATTTCTTTCTCTGCTCAATTTCTCTTCTGAATTATCATAACCTAGGAGTTGGTTCTGTACAAGAAGGACAGGGTGAAATAATAGTTTGACAAGCGCTTTCCTGAATTACATCTAGGAGACCGCAGGGCCTGGGTCAGATGCAGAAACCCTGGCTTTGATTCAGACTGAAATTTTGCAAAGCATCTTGGTGGCTAAGGAACATAAATGTCATTGGTTTCAGGGTCTATATTGGTACATTTTATAGGGCTGAGGTGCAGGCACAGGAACTCAGTGGTTTCTGCTGTGTTTAGCACAGTTGCTGGCACAGTTTTGACCTGTGTCAACTGGGCCTGACCCTAACAGCTCCTAAGCTCAGCTTTGCAATTAGAACTGGTCAAGGGCCATTCCCAGTCAGCAGTTTGAAGATGATTAAGTTGTGAACATTAATCACTGAAACATACATAGGGTTTTTAAGCTTCTAACTAGATCAGGTTTGTTAAGGGTATTTTGGGGTGGAATTCCTAAAATTTCCCATGGGAAATGAAGGTCTGAAAACCTTTCAGACCTAGACCTTAATGATGACAACAGTTGCTTCAAAAAATTTCCAAAATTCTTTCTTAAAATAAATTAAGACTGATTGAAAACTGTCTCAGGTTTTGAATGTTTGGCCTATAGGGGAAGAAGGTAACATGAGAAATGGCTTGAGCTCTTTAGCTCCATGTAACAGGATCTTGAGGATATCCTGGAGAAATCCAGCATATCTCCAGGCTGTCCTAAAGGGGTTAAAGGCAACTGGTCCACTGTTTGCAAAAAAAAAATAAAAATAAACTGAGCTCATTGCTACATGATATTGTTAGAACATAGTATTAAACAGTGCTCAGAGGAGGAAGGGACATTTGTGAAATGGCAGGACTGACCTGAGTTATGATAATACAGATTTAGGAAAAAAAATCCCATTGTTTTTGACAGGGCTGTGTGCCTGCTTAGCTCCACAGTGTCATCTTAATTAGGAGGTGGCTTCCTGCAGCTTGTCCTGTTCCTGTACTGAGACAGTGCAATGAATTAACCTTCAACAATCCACTACAGCAATTCCTGTGTCTCTAGCATTCATTTAAATCCCATTAAAGAAGATCTTGTCGTGAATTACTGGGAGTAAAGAGGAGAATTTTGTGGCATCTGGATCATACTCAGTTTCTCTCCTCACAAGTCAGTCCTACCCAGTGCTGTTTAATTCTTCCTCTGTGTCACTCAATCCAAAGTGTTTCCCACCAGCTGAGAATGGATGGCAACATGAAATAGGGTAGATTTAGATTAGATATTGGGAAGAAACTCTTCCCTGTGAGGGTGGGGAGACCCTGGCACAGGGTGCCCAGAGAAGCTGTGGCTGCCACTGGATCCCTGGAAGTGTCCAAGGCCAGGCTGGACAGGGCTTGGAGTGACCTGGGATAGTGGAAGGTGTTGGAAGTAGAGGAGCTTTAAGGTCCCCAAACCATTCAGTGATTCTGTGAATTATTGAAGATCTCTTGGATGTGGTGATTTTCCAAAAGCCCTTGAAAAGCACTTTCAGGACAGTGTGAATATTATTTGGATTAGGTGAAACCCATAGTCTACTTACTGCATGCTTTTTCCAGAGAAAGACATACAGAATATATCCTAGCTATCAAATCTGCATGGATTCAGGAATTAGCAACCTTTTTAGATGTTCAGATCCCTATGTGCTCTGCATGGGTGCTGAGGGCATTGTAAAGTGAATATAAACTGCCTGGCTCTATGTGACAAAGTCAAATTCAAATAAAATGCAGTCACAGGAAACCTTTGGACTCCTTGCAGTCGCTGGGAGCAGAGGACACGGGCGATGTCTCCCTGAAACCACACACTTCCTTACATTCCATAGCAGCCTAATCCATATGGGGATATAAAGAAGCATGTCGTCTCATAAGAGAAGTCTGGGTTGTGCCTTCTGGCCAGCAGGACAGCTCTCCATCCTCCACTCCTGAAGGGGTGGTGCTGCTCCCCAGACGTGTTTCAGAGCCAGCAGTCTGCTTCCTCCTTGGAAAAGCAGTGACAGCACAAGCCTTGTAACTTTCCTGGTGCCCTGGAGCATTTTGGGATGTTTTGGAGGGGTATTTTCAGGTGGTTCAGATTTTTCCAGTGCCTGTGTGTCAGCAAACATTCCTGTGTGTGCCTCTGCACAGTGCTGAAGGCTGGAATCTCATGGAAATGCATGTTGGAGAAGGTCCTGGACTTGTTTTGACAGCCCTGAAATCCTCAAAAACTTAAGTTTGCTGTAAAAAAAAAAAAAAGTCACACGAGTGAGAGGTGATAGACTGTGTTATTTCCTTTCACTTTATCATTATTATTGGTGTTGAGGCAGGGCCCAGAGGACCTGGCTGAGCAGAGGAGATGCTCATACACACACAGGGATGTGGTCCCTGCCCTGGAGAGCTGCCTGGCCGAGCAGGCAGTGCCTTCAGAACCAGAGAGCAGCTCACCAGAGCCTGGCCTGGCTGATCAGAAACAAGGTTTAAGTCCGAGGGTCACAGAGTGGTTTGGATCAGAAGGATCTGGAGGGCTCAAAGCAGGAGCAGCATAGATCAGGCTGCTCAGCACCATGTCCAGCTGAGCTTGAATCCCCCCAAGGATGGAATTCCCTCAGTCTTTTGGGGTCTGTTTCCCAGAGTTTGACCAAGGTGATGGTGAAAAACCTGTTTGGTGATATCTAATTGGAATTTCCTGTGTTCCAACTTGCGCCATGCCCTGGTGCACCTTTGGGAGGAGCCTGTCATGGCACAGAGGGCAGGACACCCGGATGGGTTTCTGCATTTAACGACAGAAATGATCATCAGAAGTGAAAAGCGAGGTACCCTGGTGTCCCCTCCTCTGCTAATCCTCAATTTGGGGCTGTTGTGCATTCATCCTCAGTAGGGCTGGCATGCTCAGGGGCGCTCAAGGGGAGTTATGGCCATGTTTGGGAAACCACTGGTTGGAATCAATTTGTTCATGGAGCAGATTCACAGGGATGATTTTTTTCTAAATGGAAGCCTCTCTGAGGATGGAAAAGGGCAGGGAATGCCCAAGTTTCTAATACACAACCACTCCACACAATTATATAGGACAGGAAAAGAAAAGAAGCCTTTCTGTCTTCTCTTCCTGAAGAGCCAAAAGACTAAGGAATGAGGTGATGAGAAGCACTTAAATCAGGCTGGGAATAACCCCAAGCTTGGAAGGAAGCATAAATGCTCTTTGAAGGCAGGTCCTAGTGAGGCTCTGCTGGCCCAGCACAGACTCCAGAGCACAGAGCAGCCCTGCACACGCTCCTCAGAGGCTCCAGCTCTCCCTGGAGCGTGGTTCCCTCTCCCCAGCTTTGCTGTCACTCTCCAGGCACGTTATTGTGTTGGAGAAGTTGGATCAGAGGCTCTCTCTGTTCTTACAGGGCTCTCCATCCTCCCCTGTGACAGAGGTGTTCCCCTGCATGGTGCCACTGCAGGAAATATCACTTTTGCAATGGCCCCCAGTGTCTGACACTGCTGATTTTTCGCATCTCACACGCAACCACCTCGGTTTCTCTGCCCCTGTATTTTCCCACTGTCAGCTGTTCAAACCTGTGTCAGTACCTGATGTAATGATGTCTGCAAAAGGTTTAGGGTGGAAATCCATCCCATGGCATTCCTCATCCTAATACTCTGCTGGGGCACTGGACTTACAGACTGAAGAGTGTAAAAATGGCTCAAATGTATTTTCACTTAAAAACTTTGTGATTCTGATATTGCACATGCTGCTCTAAGTAATTTTGCTTGTACAAAAACCCCTATTGACTGCAGTGAAGGGATGAATGGCTTTTGGGGGAAGTTGTTTGTTTGTCTTAAAGCCAGATAAAGACTTTTTTTGTGATTTCTTGAGAAATTCATGGCAAGGAATTTCACATAGTCATTATTTCAGTAACCTCAGTACCCGATCAAACAAATGAATGCAAATTCTACAGAAAGAGATGAGTCATGCAGTGACCCAGAGATTTATATTTTTTTAAAGTTTCCAGAATCAGGAGTGGTGTCTGAATTTCCATTATTTAGAGATTTTTACACCAAGCACAACAGAGGTGTTAAAACATCCACAGCAAAACATTCCTGTTCTTTTTTTTTTTTTTTTTAATTTGTCAGATCAATGTTATAGGAGCATTCATTACATTTTAATTTGAGACTAAAAACTCAATGTAATATTTACTTCCCAGTTAGATGAAGGCCTTTGACTCAGAGGAGGTGAGAAAGATGAGCCTTGGTGACATCAGGGTAAAATTTCCAGAGATTTCAGCAGAGCCTTGACACAGGCTGTGGGTTCCCAGACTTTTGAGTGCATAAATCCGTTTACATGAGCTGTCGACAACAATGAATGAAGAGATATTTCTTCTTTGTCTTGTTAGCCCTCAGTTTAAAGCCATTATTGGGGCTTACTGGTAGCATTTCCTTAAATTTCTCATAGGCCTGTATCAAAGTACCATGGAAATTCTGGGATCAGAAATGGGTTCAGAGTGATTAATGAGGAAACATTTACTTGGAAGATCCTTGATCCCAAGCATGTAGGTAGGTAAATATTCCTTATTTATGTACGCTATTCTGGTCCAGTTTGTGGACTGGGATTTTAAAATCTTATGTTGGCATAAATGGGAATTTATTGATGGTGTTAAAACCTAATTGGAGTGAGATTTGTATTGAATTCATTGAGTGGAATGAACTGGGACTGCTGCAGTAAAGACTCACTTAGTTGGATTTCCAGACTATACTGTTCCAAGATTTATAAAACCCAAAACGGGCAGAATGAAGAAATGTGGATTAGGAAATTATAGCTAAATAGTTAGAAATTAGGGAGCTGACTGGGACAGATAGTTGAGTAGAAAAGATTGGCAGAAATGGCCATGAAGGAAAAGAAGGAAAAGAAGGAAGTCAATAGGGCATAAACACATCCATTTACAGCCAGTATCTCTCTTTTTGCCTACCCTGGAGTATTATATTCCTTGTGAACAGCAGATATGCAAACTAAGAGCCAACAGTCCATGCTTTTTGGAGCCACTTGGAGTAACCCAATCATCTGGGGCATATCCAGAGCCACATCTGTCCCTGCCTGGCGTGAGGAAGGGAAGGAGGAAAGAATGGGGCAGCTGTCCTCCAAGGGTCCCTGTGACTGGGAGGGTTTGTCACCAGGGCGAGGTGGGAGGTGATACTCCCAAAATGGGCTTTCTGATACGCCTGGCATTCGGGCAGCCACTGGTCTGGGCTCTCAGTCAAGTCTCTCTTTCCATCCTGGATTGCAGGCTGAATGCTTTCCTGGGAGCAGTTGTTACTGGAAGGAGGGAGGCTGCTCAGCCTTTGGTTTTCCTGTCTACACTCAAGCACAGAGAGGTGCATGGATGCGACAGCAGTGCAAAGGAGGGAAGGGATAAAGAGGAGTGATCCCATTGATTTAAAATCAATTCCTAAAGCCTTGACCTTCTCCAAAGGAAATATTTGAGCCCAGACCATTGCATGTTTGGAATTAACCACCTCATTGTCCCCCCGTCTGCACTAAAATGCACCTCACATGAGGCAAAAACTCATGTAGAGCCTTTTCTTGTCTCTTTTGCAACTTTTCTGTGGGCACGTCAATCAGGTTGACATTTCAGCCTTGTGAACCAAATTAGTTATCTCAGTGTAGATTTTTGAAGCAGAGTTTCATCTTAACCCTGTCCTAACCACAGCCTCCAGGAAGCTTAAAATTCAAGAAATCCGGTTTGCATCTGTGTGCAAAATATTGCCTATATTTAACCAGAGACTATATTTATGCCCTTGGGTCTTGGAGATGTTTCAAGAGCCTGCTTTTTTTTTTTTTTTTTT
>VZTG01008714.1:0-10880 GCA_013397845.1 Melanocharis versteri | reverse complement strand
GCTGATTGAGCTGGAGGGGGTTTGGATGGGGGTGGGAGGGGGTTTTGGTGCCTGCTCATGGCCTGGGAGAGCTGGTGATGGGAAAGGGAGGTGGAAAGTTGGTGTAGACTCTGGAATGAAAAGGTTGTTTGAACCTGGAATATTTTTGTCCTGGATGTGGAAATTCATTGCTCTTCCCTTGGGAGACACCCAGTCTTGGAGTCCGTGTTGGATTTTGGGTGTATTTTCCGGTTTAAGTGATGGGAAGATCAGGTTGTCAGCCTCTTCAGCCTTGGACTGATATGGAGAATGCCAACAGCTATCAACAGTCCAATCCCTTGGAGTTTCATTGCAACAGTCCCTTGCACCATTACTGAGTAACAGCAAGAGTGGGAGGACACAATGATCTCAAGAAAACCACTGAGAATTAGCCTGGTTTGCACCCAAAATTCAATAAACCTCATAAAAAAGTCTCCTGAACCGTTGCATTCTCTGTTGTTGGGTTGTTGAGCTTATTTATATATTGAATTTATTTATTTATTTTTACCTTAGCAAATTCATTGTCTGAGGATCCAACACGTCACTGGTCTCACACTACTCCTGCTTTTATCATTACTGATAGACAAGAAGTGAAGTTCCCCTGTAAGTGTAGAACGGAGCTGGCAAGTGAACCTGGGCTCCAGGTAGTTCCACCTTTTAAGGACATCCAGTCCCAGCTATGGAGTTCCACTTTCTGAAACCTGGGAAGAGGGGAGATATTTTTCTGAGGCCATCCAGAGTAAAGGTGGGTCAGGTAAGATGCTAGGAAGGCAACAGGCTTTGTTTCTCTTCTCCTCTCACCTGATGAAGGTCAGGAGCACCAAGGGGGCTGCCCTGATGCATTTGTTTTTTGTGGCTGTTGCCCAAACCAGAAGGCCACTGTCCCACTGATCCCTGAGCTGGACAGCTTGTGATTATCCTAATTTATTGGCATTATGGATTCCCGCCTTCTCCTCTGTACAGGAATGTGTTTCCATGGCAGGGGGATTGGAAGTAGATGGACTTTAAGGTCCACTTCCAACCAAAACCACTGCGTGATTCTATGATTCTTTGACAGTTCCATCTGCCTTCAAGGCAGGAGAAAAGACCCTGAAGAGGTATAGCTGAGTTCTGACACGTATTTAGACAGCATGAAAAAAGGAATGCCTTAGGGTAGTGTTTCAATCACATCCCACTGGTGTTTTCACAATTAAGGAACTCAAGGAGGATCTCCTCAAGGTCCAATTCCATGTCAGGCTTTTGGCAAACAGCCTGCGGACAGGCACACCCACACACTGGATGCATCACCAGGTGCAGATTTATCTTTCTGAAGTCAGGATGTGAAACTTATTGTCCCTGGCTGCCAGAGGATGGAAAACCCTTCCTGCAGTTTCCAGGTAATTTCAAGGCTTCATCCAGCACTGATGAGAAGAGTTTCCTCATCGTTTTCCTCTCCTCCCTCCCCATCCTTGCAGCTACAAAGAGCAAGTGGCCAGAGTTCCTCAGGAGGCCCTTGGGGTCACAGCAGAGCTGAGCAGACCCTGAACCCAAAACCCCATCCTGGAATCCCTCGGGGCAGGCAATTACCAAATTAACACCTTGCAGTGAGAACTCTCGAGCGCTAATTGAGCTGGATTTATGGGGGAAGGGGGGTTTCAAATGGGGGCAGTGCCAAACTTTGTGCGACTTAAATAAATTGAGTCCCCACCGCCAGGTCAGTGATTTGGAGCCCTTGCAGATGCCCTTTGCTGCCCCTCCACCCGGGAGCTGGAGGCATCATCCCTGGTGCCCAGCTGTTGCCCTTGAGGTTTACACAGCTGCCGTGGGGAATGGGGGATTGGAGGCTGGGAGGTGCAGCCTCCCGAGTGCCTCAGACCCACAGCGGGGTCAGAGGTGGCCACGTTTGGGCTCAAAGAGGAACAGGTGGGTACAGGGCTGACATTTGGAACACTGGCACTTTTATTTTTAAAGGCCCTCCCCCCTGCACACACGGCGCTGGAAATGACTATGAAATGCATCTGGCTGGACTGAGCAGGCCTCCTGCCCTTAAATAAGGGAATCATCTTGGGTTTGGGGGTCGAATATTCATTCAATTTGCATTTTAATGCAAGAAAACCCATTCTGCATTAAAGCATTTATTTAGACTTATAATGTATAGAGCAGGCATGTCACCTATGGGCTCTTTTTCTCTCTACTTCTGTTTTTCTCTTCGTTGCTGGGTCAATGGGTCTGCGCAGCAGCAGGCAAAAGGATATCTCAATTAGAGCTGTGGGAATAGCCAATTATTCAGATCACTGGAAGTCCCAAAAAGCTGGGGAAAAAAAAATCTTGCTGTGGTTAAACACAAGTGGTTTTTTTTTAAAGACTGGGTGGGAAGTGGCTTCTTGCTGGATTCAGGCAAGGAATGTAAGCAGAAAAAGAGAGAAAAATTTGAAAGAAGTTGTTTTGAGTGAGAAAACAAAGACTCACAGCACTAATAATAAATAGAAGATGTGCTGGGCCATGATCAGTGAGCCTTATCAGGGGCTCCCAACAACCCTGAAACTTCACTGACACTGAGGAGGAAAGTGATATAAAATCATATTTATCTCCAACTTGTCAGGATACTGCCCGTGGCAAGGGGTTTGGAACTAGGTGAGCTTTAAGGTCCCTTCCAACCCAAACCATTCTGTGATTCTCTGACTGCTTTCTCCCGGAGTGACAGGTCTGGTGTTCATCCGTGTGACTTCCACGAGTTTGTGGTTTTACTCCTGAGAGGATACTATCCCTGGGGTATGGCTCACTGACCAGTACCTGAACGTGAGTCCACTTCAGCAGGGTCCATCTGGGAGTCTGCTGTGTGTGGCACCAGATTAGCAGAGTTTGGACAGAGAGAGGCCATTAGTGCTCTGCTTGAACCCTCTGTGTGATGACAGGCTGTGCAGCTCCACACCAGGCCAACGAGACCAAATCCCACCCCGGGGATTTGACAACGGAAAAAGATCTCATATCAAGTGTCTGGCTTCACACATCTCCCTGCACAGCTGGGATCATTGTAAGTTGTTCTTTTTAGCTTTTTTCTTTCCTTCTTAATTTTTTTTTTTTAAGTCAGGGCTGTGGCATGTCTTACATAGAAGACAATTTGTGAAAAAAAAAAAAAGGAAAAAAAGAAAAAAAAAGTGTCACTTGATGCCAGCCCTGAGGAATACAGTGGCGAGCCATCCCCTGTGCTGGAGGTGAAGCAAAGCCCGGGAGCAGCCTGCTGCAGGCTCTTGCCTTTCATGTGACTAATACACTCAAATCCCCCGTCCCCGGGGGCTGGGGGATCGCTGACAGCGGGGACAGGCTGTGAGAAAGGGGTGAGGGGAGCCAAACTGGGCTCTCCTTTCATTCACCAGGGTCAGCTGTCCCACCTGTTGCTCCTGCTTAGACACGGGGAGCAGGGATGGACGGAGGGCATGGGGCAGTGGCAGCATTCGCAGGGAAAACTCATCGCAGGGAAGGAACTCCGTTTTAAAATAAGAAGAAAGTGGGGATTTGCCGCAGAGGTGGAAGGAGAGAGGCTGCAGGACACAGCGGGGCTGGTACTTGCCTGAATCCCTTCTCTGAGAGCTGGGGAGCAGGCCAAGAGCAAGTTTCCTAATGAAAGGCTAATGATGGACGAAGCTCGGTAGGTGCTGGGTTGCAGTTTGATTCCGAAACCCAATCCTCCACCAGCTGTTTGTTTAAGCAAATGCCGAGGTTCATTCTGCAGCAGCGCCTGCCGAGACTTCCCCGAGAGATTTCTTCCGTCCAGACGACACCTCTTGATTTTATCCTTCGCCTCCGGGGTCCGACCTGCGCAGGTTTCCTTTGGGGCTGTTATCACCTACCTTGCAAAGCCTGCAGCGGGCATCTTTCCCCTCGCCCAGGCACGTGGGGCTGTGTCCTTTTGCCCCTATTTAAACTAGAAGCTTTTTTAGGGTTGGACGACACAGCACAACGGAGCTGTAGCCTTTTTTGGGTTCTGTTTGCGTGACAAAAAGCCCTGTAACGCAGAGACTGAAGGAGTGACGGTCCACCACACCGACGGGAAGTGTGGATGAGATGTGTCTGTGAGCAGCCCAGCAGAGGAAAATCTCTGGGAAGAACCTCAACACCAGGACGTTTTTCACAGTGCAGGTGCAACTAGTGCTTTATTTGAAGTTGCTTTTATTTTTTCCTTTGTGACAGTATTTTCGACTTAGGAGGGTTTCTGTACCTGTCAGGTGCTGGGGGTGTTTATTCTGGAGAGAAGGAGGCTCAGGGGGGACCTTGTTGCTCTCTACACCTGAAAGGAGGGTGTGGCCAGTTTGGGTTTGGTCTCTTCTCCCAGGCATCAAGTGATAGGACGAGGAGAAAGGATCTTAAGTGGTGATATCAGGGAAAATTTCTTCACTGAGAAAGTGGTTAAGCATTGGAACAGGCTGCCCAGGGAAGTGGTGGAGTCACCATCCCTGGAAGTGTTTAAAAAAAACCCAAGTAGATGTGGCACTTTGTGACATGGTTTAGTGGTAAGGGGGGTAATTTAGTGGTAAGAGGTCAAAGGTTGGACTTGATAATCTGGGATGTCTTTTCCAACCTGAATGATTCTACGATGGGTCTGGGAGCCAGCCTTGACCTTGGTTTTCCCTGGCAATCCCACGTGCAGGAGCAGGGGAGCATCCTCTGCGTGGCTGGGAGAAGACCAAAGCTGAAGCAGACAAATCCCCTGCAAGATCCTGGTTTCTCCTTGCCCAGTTTCCCTGTGCATCCCCAGGCTCCAGCATCTGCCAGGGGCAGGGGGCTGGGGGGGACCCCACATCCCCTCTGTGACCCACGGGAGATGTGAGCACAAACACACCCAACCTTGAAACCAAAGAAGCCTCAAAGCTGTCATTAAAGCAGCTGCACTGGCAATAAATTTAGTATTTAAAGAAGTTCAGTGCCTGTTTAAAATGCAGCGAGAGTAGCTATGGGAACAAGCTCAACAGAAGTTTTATCCTGCTGAAAAGTGACCCTGTAAAGATGTGGAAGGCTCCTGGAAGAACCAGCATTTTTCCTCTCAAAGGGAAGAGTTGAATCTCTTAAAAATCGGGTAGAAAAATGGGCCAGGCAAGTCAGGCAGTTCAGTTACAGGCTGCAAATGTAAGTAGAAGTAGTGGTAATAAAAGGTTTTAAAATCTGAAAAAGAAAAGTTAATAACATGAATGTTAACATTTCCAGAGAAGAAAATGCTTTTCTTTTCCATTGTAAAGGAACAGTAAAAAAGGCAGAAGAAGCCTGAGTGCTGTTCCTACCCAGAAATGCTGTCAATTCCCCATCCCTGGAAGTGTTCAAGGTCAGGCTGGACAGGGCTTGGGGCAACCTGGGGTAGGGGAAGGTGTCCTTGCCCATGGTAGGGGGCTGGAACTAGGTAATCTTTAGTATCCCTTTCAACCCAAACCATTCTGTGATTTTAGGATTCTTGACCAGGGGCTCTTTCATCTCCTGATTCAGGAATGATCATGAACGAGCTGTATTGGCTTTCTCGTACTCAGATCCCTGCTGAGCACCACTGCCCTGCCTCAGCTCACCTTCCCGTGGACAGTAGCCTCACCCAGCTGGATTCTGAGGGCCAGCAGGAGGAAGACTGGGATTCAAAGGGAAATTTGATCAGAGAAGGTTTTCCAAATCCCCTAGGTTCCCTTGGAAATCCCAGCTCAGCACCCTGCCTGCTGGTGTCTAACGAGCCTCTCAAGGAAAGAAGACATCAAACCCCAGGATTTATTATTAATCAGCCCAGCTTCTTAACACCTTCTCTGTGACCTTGGTTGCTAGGAAGTTGGTGTCAATACAGGAAAAGTGAAGTATTAATAGAAAGAAAGAGCAGCTGTAAGAACTCAGCACGGAGGAGCATGGCCAGTGGAAGTCTTCCAGGCTACTGGAAACCCAGCCTTCCAGGGGAGGGATAATGATTTCACACTGAAAGATGGGAGATTTAAATTAGACATTAGGAAGGAATTGCTCCCTGTGAGGGTGGGGAGGCCCTGGCACAGGGTGCCCAGAGAAGCTGTGGCTGCCCCTGGATCCCTGGAAGTGTCCAAGGCCAGGTTGGACGGGGCTTGGAGCAGCCCGGGATAGTGGAAGGTGTCCCTGACCCATGGCAAGGGGTGGAATAAGATGAGTTTAATGTCCCTCCCAACACAAACCATTCCGTGATCCCATGACAATGCCAAGCTGGAAAGCAGGGATCTCTCCGAGCCCTGTGTCTGGACACAGTCACTAAGTTCAAGCAAGTTCAAGCTGTTTTTTTTCGCTGTGTGTCCAGCACAGCACACCTTGCAGTGGAGGAGAAGCTGCTTATTGAAAGATAAATCCAAGAGAAACATGATATTTCTGGTCACTAAGTGACCACCAGCAGCAGTCACATTGCATCAGTCTCCTAGAAACCTGATCCAGTGAGTGACACCCCTGCCCAGGACAGGGGGATGGAATAGATGAGCTTTTTGGTCCCTTCCAACCCAAACCATTCTGTGATTTTATGATTCTATCATTTTATGCTCCCAGAATGAGCTCCATTAGTCTGGCTTTCCCCTGGGATGTGTTATGCTCTCTTTACGGGGGTAGGTGCAGGAGTTGTGAGCACACGCAGCATTCCCACATCATTTCCTCACGCCAGGGCCTGACTTTGCCAAGCAGGAGGCAGGGAAAGCTGGTGCCCTTGGTGTGGGGTGGTGGAAACATCAGCAGGGCTGATGGGAGGGAGGAGGGGAGCTCCCGAGCGGTTGCAGACAAAACTGTTAAACCTCTCCTCATCCCACATTATCCTCCCCTCAGCTGTTCCGCTGCGAGGTGCCATGTGGTGTCCAACAACTGCCACATTCCTCTCGCGAGGTGGCCGCCGTGTGACGGAGGGGGGGACCATGAGAGGACCCCTCGTTTGGCTCCTGCAAGGCTCTTCCATCCCCAAAAATTCTCCAGGTCCTGGGGAAACGCAGCCTTTCCGTGCTGCTGCCCCTGGAAAAGGCCTCACTGGCAGTGTCATCCCTGTCTTACACACAAGTGACTTGGCAATGAAGCTGTTCAGCCCAGATCTTGCCCTGCAAGAGCTGCGAATAGATCCCACACCTCCTTTGCCTGTGCTGTCTGCTTGAACCTGGGCTTTTCCTCAAGCACAGGGAATTAACCCAGCACGCTCCTGGACCTGTGTCAGGCAGAGCAGTGGCAGCCTGGCCACCCGTGGGTTGTGTTTCAAGTGTCAGGCAGGTCTTTGATGGCTCCGTGCTTCCATCTAGTGACAAAAAGCCACTGCTCTCCCCCTCCTGCTTGGCTCTGCCTCCTTTCTGGTTGCAATGCAGGAGTGTTTCTCGGATTCCTGATGCTGAGCCTGTCCATAGGGCTATTTCCATTTATTTACTCAAAATTTAAAACCCTAAATGAGTAACTCCAAATAAACAAAACCAGGGGAGAAGTTTTTGAGCAGAACTGTCCTTTGGCAGGAAAGAAGTGCCTTGCACATGTATACAAACACACGCTTGCCCATCAAAATGTGCTGCTTTCCTCTTTAGTGGGCAATATTCCTAAAAATGGACATCGGCCTGTGGTGACAGAGTATTTACATGTCCTATAGCAAGGCTCCTGTGTGGCTCGGCCATTCCTCTCCTGATCTGAATTCCCTAAGTTTCTTAGCTTTGTACAAAAAAGTATTGCTAAAGAAGAGGCTGTTCAAGCATGACAACTTGCAGCAGCAGTTGTCTGAACACAGCAGACAGAAACTGATGCTGGTAACGGGGCCCTTGAACAGCCTCTTCTTTAACAATACTTTTTTGTTTGAGAATTGCCTGAAGTTTACTCTTCCTTCTGACCCCATTTCCAATATAACTCTGCTAATAAGTAAACTGCATGTAGATCACTGATGGGGTTAACTCCCATGGGGTTCCTGTAATCATTGGCTGTATGTGGCTGAGACACTGGGACTTGGCCTAAGGATAAGCCAAGCACAACTGGTTCCACTGCTGGGCAGAGGTCCAGAGCTGCCCCGAGGGTTGATTGCCCGTGACTTTGTGCCACTCAGTCTCTGAATTGAGGCTGAGAAGGAACCTGGGCAAGCCTGTTTCACCTCCCTTCAGGGCTGAGGTGAGAGCATGAGCACATTCTGCTGCTGTTTGGTGTGTGGTAACTCATTAAACCTCGGTTATGCTGTGGGGTCTGGGAACTTCCTGTGAACTTCAGTGGAAACTTCCATGAAGGCTTCCACACCAGGGCAGGGGCTCAGCAACCCATTGAGGGACTCCATCAAAATCCATCTGGGCTTCAAACAGAGGTGGGAGTAGAGATGTTTTCGGTGTTTTATGTAGGCTGGGTTGGGTCTTCCCAGCAGCCAAGGCTCTCCAGGGCATGAATGATAACACTGTGAAAGTCTACTGCCCTCTTTTCCACAGGGAAAAGGACCTGCAGGGCTAAAGCTACTTGAGAAGTGACAAGGGATCTAAACACCCTTTGGGCAGAATTCCCAGCAGGTGCTGTTGGGAATATCACTGAAAAAAATTAAATTAAGAGTATGTAAAGGAACCTTGAAGTCCACTTGCTCTGAAAGTCGGTCTCAGATTGAATATCAGCATATCAAGAAACCATTCCATCAGTTTTTCTGTTATGTTGTAGGCAGGAAAAAAAGAGGATAAAATGGATTCATTGTCCTCCTATTGGAGGAGCTAACCATGTACCAATGGCGGAACAATCCCAGGTTATTTTTGTTATGGTTATTAAAGTCTTGGAACAAAACAGTTAATAGCAGCAAGTAGCTTAGGTTAATAATTAAGCACTCTCAATGGATGGCTCTGAGCTGTCTGTGACGGGATTTGAGCCTTTTGGGAAACTTGTCTGGTGGGTTTCAGCACTGGGCAGAGTGACTGACACAACCCCAGCCTGAAACCTGTGGCAGAGCTGTGGCCAAAGGGATGGAGCTCTTGTGCTGGTATTGGAGCCCCTGCACTTCACTCATCAAAGGAATGGAGGAAGAACAAATTGAATAAGGTGAGTAAAGCCAGAAAATGCCCTAGAAATAATAATAAAATTAAATCTAAATGAAATTTTGGTTTGAAATGCAACTTTCACTTGCACCAGAGCACTGGACTCTGTCCCCTGCATACTGCAGTGAGTTCAAATGTGCAAGAAATAGAGTGAGAGTAGTTACAGCAGGTCTTGTGGTACAATAAACAGTAGAAACCAGGTCGGATGGGGCTTGGAGTAACCTGGTCTGATGGAAGGTGTCCCCCCATGGCAGGGGGTTGGAACTGGGTGATCTTCAAGGTGTCTCCCAACCAAAACCTTTTTGTGATTTAAAAATGTGGCTAAATTAATTCACCCATGTTTTTTTCCATACTAGTACAAAACCCAGGGTGAAGGCAAGAGAAGCTGATGGTCTATCTTTAAATGTTAGACCAGTTCCTGACACGGACTTTATAAAGGAAATGTGTGATATCTCTGGCTATGATAGCAAGTAAGACCTGGTCTGCAGGTACTCAAATGTTTATTTTCTTAAATTATTAGAAGAGTTCACAGCTGTTGCTCCCACAGGTTTGCAGTGAGAAGAAAGAATACAGATGGGGTTTGTTTTAAAGTTACAGGGAAGGTCCTGGAGCCAGACTCTTGTGAATTCCTCATCCAGAGTTCAAGATGAACCTGTGGAGAACATTCCTGCTGAGTGCTGCGCTGGTGTTCTTGGCAGGTGGGTGATGGAGAGGTGTTGTCTCCAACCACACCTGAAAAATCCAGTGGGGGTTGGATACAGACTGCCTGTGAGATGGGAGAGGAACCCCTAAAAGGTGTTGAAAACTATGGAATATTGACTGTGTCACACTGGACATTGTCCACCCTTATTATTGGTTTTCCATGGCATTATTTCCATATCCATAGAAGAGATTGATGGATTAATTTTTAATTCTCTGTGTTCTACCTGGGTTCATATAATACCTATTATTTTTTGTTCACTTGGTGATAAATATGTCACTCTTTGCATGTTGATAACAAGGGTTCATGATGCAAAAGTGTCCAGTATTTGGCTTCAGTGATCAATACAGATATTTGATCAGGTTGCATCCAAATACAGCTAAGAAGTTGGAAATCTCTTAAAATGTTAATCAGAAAACTCCATATCACTGTAAAATGACTTCTGAAAAATTCTGGTCAGTGGCTGCAAAAAAAGAAGCCAACCACTGGTTCATCTCTCAGCTTCAGAGAATGAGGGTACCGAAAATAAATCCTAAATTATCTGAGGAATTTGGTGCCTTTATGAAGGACATGGCATAGCAGGTTATAGGTGACTTAACATCATGAAGCAGGAGCTCTTCTCCAGCTCTTCTCCTTTCCTAAGGACTTCAGAAGGAAATAGCTGGACAGGCTGTCTTGGAGCCAGGAAAGGATACACTTTGCAGACAGCCTTAATTTTGTGAGGGTGCACAGAAGTCAGAAAACACATTTCTTTGAGAGATGAAGGAATAAACATGAGGTTTATCATCTTTAATTCTTGAGGAGGACAGGAAGATCACGCTGTAGCTTTGTTCACCAAGCCCTGAAGGCATCAACACCTCCCTGAGGGGAGCTGTAAGTGGGGGAGAGAGGGGAGTGGGAAAAGGATGGGTGACATGATTAATTTGGATGCCTTAGGAGGAGAAATGAAATAAAGGGTGGGATCACAGGAAGGCAGCTCTCAGACCGCTGTGTCTCATCCTGAGTAAGGTGTTTTAGATATTTGCATTTCCCTGCAGCCTGATGGACCTGGTTTGTTTTTGCAGGGACAGCCTCAGGATCACTCGTCAAGCCCCGTGAGGGCAGCATAGCTGGAGGAACATGGATTACCATCACTCTGGATGGTGAGTTTTAAATGCTTATCAAGTACGTGTTGAAATAGAATCACAGAAAGGTTG
>VZTG01008709.1:0-86952 GCA_013397845.1 Melanocharis versteri | reverse complement strand
AGTTTTCTCTTCAGCCTCACAAAGGAAAGCTTCAGTGTAAAGACTAATTAGTGAACTTTATGTATATTGCCCCATTCCTACAAGTGTTCAAACTCAGTCTGAACTGGGCTTTGGGCAACCTGGTCTACTGAAACTTGTCTCTAAACCATGGCAGGGAAGCTGCAACAGAATAATGTTTAGGATCCCTTCCAACCCCAACCGTTCCATAACTCCATCATCCTGAATCCTTTGAAAACTGAGGCTGGATTCTCAGTCTGGGTTTGAAATCAGAAAGCAGGAAGCAAACCCCTGCACAAATTTACTTCCATCAAGCTGTCGTGTGCTTTAGGACCAAAGGGAAAATATATATCTTGTATAAACTTATTCAAGCAAAACACAACTAACTGATTTAGCTTGACTATTCAGTCAGATGAATGTCGTTCATCACAAGTCAGCAAAAAGGAAGAGGTATCTTTGATCAATGGTCTTCCATTCTTCTTTAGAAGTAGAAAAGGTGCAGCTAGGTTAACTCAGGGTGATTCAAAAGCCCAGTGCAGTACACGAATGAAACTTGCAAGTATTGCAGTATCTCTCTGATATACTGTAGCTTTTGTGTGGGCTCTCATACCACTGTTTTGAATGCCACTGGAAAGTTGCTAGAGAAGTTAGATAGTGAAACTATATGTATATCTATCTGCATACATACATATCAGGGAGGCTTACATCTCTTGGAATACATTTATACACATATGGTTTCTTGGTTTTATTTATACTACGTTAAGAGCAAAGAAAAGTTTGAAGGTGTGCAATGCATTGTAGCCTACACTACCCCCACAGCCAAATATGAGCAGCTAACAAGTTTGTGAGCATATTAGCCTGCAGCTTAACATAACACAGCTTTTGAACTGCATGAGTTGCATTGCTTGAGTTAATATGAATGAAATATTATGCCTTTTAGCATGCTGAAACAGGATCTCTGAGGAAGCAGGAACAGAGTTCAAAATTAGAGGATAAACTTATGCTGGAGATTGATTTTTCTGCTCAACAAAATAATCAGGCCAAATCCTGAAGGTTTATGAATGTTATCATAGCTGTCATATAGGTGTGGTGCAAAAGCTACTTGCTCTTTGCTCTACCCAGAGAGATTTCTAGTCCTGAACTTAAACCGTATCCTTAGACAACCAGTGGAGTGTGACACACTTTGTAATGGTGCAGTGCAGAAGACTATGGAAAACTGTTGTTTTGTAGCTGGCATCCATAGGGTCACCGTGGCTGGATGGGACTTCAGTCGGACACTCTCTGTCCAGCCAAGTCCAGCTCTCTATTACACAGAGCCAAACTGCTGCGTTGTCTCAGGACTGCATCTGAGGCTACCTGAAGTGATGCTGATCGGGGAGATTATAGACCTTTCACCCTCTGCCCACTTCCCTACCAGCTCTGCCCTGGGGTCTGATTTGCAGTGAGCCTGTTGACTCAGTCCTCTCAGAGAAGAGATGCCGAGCACTTACTGATTCTTTTAACTTCTTGGGATTCTAAGACTTTTGTCACCACTGGGAATTACACAACGGTTGGCAAGCTCTAAGAGAGGAAACGCTGAATGCAATATATTTCTCTGTTACACCTCTGCTAAGAGCTGCACATAAGGTTTAATGTACAGTTGGTGACTCAAAACCACAGCTAGTTTTCAGAAACCCTCCTCTACGTATTTGTCAGCTCTCTGCTCACTCACTGCACTCAGAAATTATCATCCACAATACAGACACTTCCACTTGACATTTCATCTCAAAGAAGGAAAAACTTGCCTTTATTAGATGCTTCAAAGCTGTAACTTTTTGAGGTTGTTTGCCATTATATCTAGAATAATGTGGATGAAAAAAGAGATGATGAAAGCTGCTTCTTTATTATGACCAATCTGTTCTACAGGCCTCATTAGGCCTTGGGTGTACTGATCCTCACTAAAACATCAAGCTGAAATGCTTAAAATAATTTCTAACTGCAGACCATTACTCTACAACTGTGCAGACAAGATTGTTTTGTGTTCTTGTCTTTCTCTGCCCCCATCCAGACTCCACCTTGACCCCATGGGAATGACAGCACATAGCTACACAGAAATGAAAGACTCAGAGACACTTTTAACAACTTTTTAATGCAAGACTTTCTTTACCTTTTTATGGAAAAGAACTGTAATCCTACTGTTCATTATATGATTTCCCTATCCCTTAGAACTCTTAAACAACAGACAGACACCAGATAGCCTGCCTTATCTCCTAGAAATCTGGAGAGAACCAACACCTCCTCATGGACAGTTTGGAGATTATTAAATGCCCCTCTACAATATTTAGCAGAATAATAATTAAAATAATAATTCTTTCCGTCATCTTCAGCTTCAGAAATGGCCTCAAAAGCAATAAGCAGTAAGCATTAATCCTTAAATTATCCTCTCAGTTGAGCCGGTGTGTAAGTATTGCTCTCTGCTATATCACCAGCCTGCCTCCACCTATTGCTTTTCCTCTCTGGTCTTCATCCAGTGAGGAAATAATCTGATGGACTGAGACAGGTATTGGGAGAAACAGCTTGCGGCGGTGGTCAAAGCCACTGCTGGATTGCCTGAGGAAACTCAGGCTAAAATGTCTTCCCAGATCCAGTGGATTGACACAGCCACATCCCCCTGACTTTTCCCTTAGGGTGACACTTTTAGTTCACTCCAGCATGCTTTGCTCTAGCTATCTGAATTATGTTAATCTTAGTTCCCAGATTGATTTTGTCCTTCCCCTCCCTAATTCCCCAAGTTTGGTACCACTCTAGAAAGTTCACTGCAGTCAAACCCCCCATTGGTTCCCGGTTCTTTCTCTCCTCCCTATTGCCCCTCGGTTGGTTCTCCCCCTGTGATTTCATGTATGTACTGTCCACTTAGTTCCATGCTACTGGATATTTTGACTGTACCCCCTCCCCTTTTCAGTTCTCTTATAAGCCTGTGTACCCTTTGTTCTTGGCTCTTCGCCCTTCATTCCGTGTCGCCTTCCTTACCCCGTGCTCCTGCTCCTGACCCCGCACTGGGGTGGATAAACTGGACCCTGTTCTTCCCGAGGAGCCCCTCCTGTGCCTTATTTCTCTCTGGCGCCTTTGACATCAGTGGGTTAGTCGGAACCTTGGTGCTTTCCAGCAACCCTCTCGCACCAGGAGACCAATCCACCCAGTTCAGCCCGGCGGTGGGAAGGTTGCGGCCCCCGGCCAGAATGAGGCACCTTCCGAGGTGGTCAGGTTTGGTCTGCGACACCAGCTCACTGAGGACGTGATTTAGGTTTGCAGATTAGGAGCAGAAAAGCCTCCAGAAATGCTGAAGATTTTTTCTATGCACATTTTTGCATGACTATACTTAGCTTTTTGCCCACTTTCCAATTTTCTCCTTAACACACGCTGCCAACTTGTAGGCTTGACTGCTTTATTTTGTAGCTGGAGCAGATCTGAAAGGCCTAGCTCCTGTAGGCAGGAATAATCGTTGGGTAGCTCAGTGCCATTTCTCATCTGTACTCTTCATTTCCAGTTCCTTAAGACTTCATGCCTCTAACTGCTCCTACAGAGGATACTTGACATTCCTAGGGAGCCTCTTATGCTGCACTAGACACAGGACTAGGCTGTGCACTGGAAGGGAAGGCATGCCTTATGGCATGACTTCTAATTGGTACTGGGACCAGCAGAACTGGGACATCCCCAAAGCTCTTTGCAGCAACAGAAAGATTTTGAGTCTTCTGGATTGTGAAAGTTGTAAATGAGGAAGCTGAAATTTGCTAAGATTGAACTAGTCAAAAGTCAGAAAGATCATGTTTGATTTACTTAGCAAAACATACATGCTTTAAAGCTAGGTCTTTCTATGCTAATTTGTCTTCATTAATCTTCAGGAGTATCCCACAACTGTGGGTTTTTCACTTTCTTGATGGTATAAATCTGCGAGAATGTAGAACAGGATGAAATACATTCAACAATTAAAGTTCAGCTCTTAGAGATATTTTATGTATATGGTTAACCAAGTGCAGTGTACTCTCTTTTGAATGCATGTACGTCTTTGTAAAAATCAGATGTAGATTTGTAAGGTTATGATCTAATTTATCTACTGTAGCATAAACACTATCACTAATTCAGCAAATCTTCTTTATGTAGTTTCACCAGACTGCAATGTGACAGAATCTGGGCTGCTTCTTAAAAGAACTAAGAGAGTTAGAAATCTCTGAGGTGGAGTTAGTTGCCAGAAGAACTGTCTATGCCATGCCATACTCTGCATGCAGGTGATCCTGCTCATCTTTTCTCCTTTGCTGTGATGGTATTAATGTCTTAATTTGCAGCTTAGGAGAAAGATGAGAGCTCACAGATCAAACCCCTCAGATTTCCAGAACCAGACAGTCAGAACTGGAAGGTCAAACATTAAGTGAAACAGTAAACATTTGTAAGTACAGAGAGTCCACACACACCAGACATCCCAGTTCTGAAATACCCTCTTCCTGTTTAGATTGCATAGAAATACAACTCAGTGCAAATTAGCACTTCTTTTAGATAAGATAACCCTCCTCTGAGAGCAGAGATACTGTGTCAAGAGTTAGATGTTCAGAGTTCAAATGTTCATCCCAAAACTTACGAGGGATTTCAATCTTCCAAACCTGTTTGCAGCATCTGGGTATTTCATTAGCCTTTGCTTGCTCTGTTGAAGATAAAATGCTACTCAGAAAGAAGCTGGTTTTACCCTCAGTCGAGGATTAGGTCATCACCTGGCACATCCCTGAGCTCTGTTACTGCCCAGGTCCATGGGTTTCATCATTGTCGGGGGATCTGTTATGGCTCATTCCTACACCACAGCACCATGTCAAATATTGATCTCACAACCATTAATTAGAGCTGTAGAGCAGAACCTGGAGAAGTCCCATGCAGCCTGATAGGTGTTACACACAGAGATGTAAAAGAGCAAGAACTCAGAGAAACCTGCATTTGTCCTGTCATGTGGGTAGCAGTTGTCAGATAGAGCCTAGATCAGCCACAAAATTATGACACTGAGGAATTTTGTGAACTCCAAGAAATTAAATGTTTCCTTCTCATACACCTCTCCTTTTTAGCCGAATGCTTTCATACAGCATGTCTAGGTAACTTGCCTCAGAAATAACCTAACAAAAACTTTGCTTCCTGTTCCACTGCTCCATTAAAGTAGCAGCTACCCATCCCCGAAGTTGAACTTGTGGCTTTTTAGTCCCCACTGTGGCTCTCTAATTGCAATGCCTGTAGTGAAATTTCAGATGTAGAATGGGCTACATTGTTCAATTGAAGGGCTTTGTCACCCATTTGACCAAACGGCTTTTCCGGTAACTGGTTTCACTTGGATAGTAAAAGCTAAAATAAAAGGCAGCATTTATAGCTCATTGCATCACCAACCACAGCAATAGGCCTCATTAACAGCCACCTAGCTCAGGGAGAGCTGCAGTCCCAAATGTAAATCAGTTAAATGAGAAGGACTGGCATCTAATGGTAGATAAAATTATTTGACATTGACAAGGTCACAATTGCCTGTCTGTTTTTAAAAGATACTGCTATCAAATTTAAAAGATCTTAAAGGTCAAGTGTACCATTTTAGGAAATACAAGGTTAAGGAAAGAACTAGAGAAGGAGATTTAGCTGCATGCTCCTTAGGTAATGATATTCATAGATTATTCTTCCATTAACTCACAGAACAGGTGAGAAAGGACAATACTTGTTTGTTTTTTTTCTTACAACTGTCTTTCTCTACTGCATAGACTCCACAAGCTATAACCCAGATTCAATTAGGGAAACTTGTCATGCTTCTGGTGGGACCAGAATTTTATAGACCCAGTAACCTCCTGGTTACTGCGAGCAAAGTTTAGAGATTTCTTACTGGGGATGAGTCAAGTGTGGAAATCGTTTTCCCTTGACACCTTGGAGTTTGGTTTGAACCATTATTAGACAACAATACCAATGTCATATTTCAAGTGCAAATCTCAGCTGGTCTCTTGCCAGGGGATTAAAGCAATTACAAAAACAGGGAGCCACCACATAAGACCGGAATGCTTGTCACAAGTAGGGAACCAGAAAATTATTCCCTTATATATTCTACTTTTTGGTATGAAATGGGAAGCTGAAAACCTATCTATAGATACATTTTCTTTGAATTAGGTAAAAATTCAAGGTGGTTTTCATTGAGTCTCATGCAACATGGTTTCCAACACAGGATTTTACCTGTGGTCTTTTATTTTCTTTCATTGGTATGAAGATTCAAAATCGTCCATGCAATTCACATTTGCTCTGTTCTGATGGAAGTTCAAGTCATGAACAAGGAAAGAGTGTAGCTGTACCTGCTGTACCTGTGGATGAATTAGGTCACTGGGGAGAAAAGATTGTTCCCTTTTCAGATATGTCTGGTGTTAGAGATGATAGTCTGATCAGCTGATTAACAATTCTGTCCACTGCAACATGACTTAAACGTTTTTTGTTTGAGCTTGCTAGAGTGTTGTGTAGCTATCTGGCTGGATCTCTGCTGAGAGACTGATGGCTGAAGGCAGAGACTGCTGGACTGCCTCAGCACTGCCCATTAGGGTTAGGCTGCTGGGCAATCAGATAGCTTCTAGCAAACATGTGAGCCCAGCCCAGTCTTCAATTGTACCGTGAACCCATTCCCACTAGCGATGGATGTCAGGTCTATATAAAATGAGAGCTGTTCTCAGAACAATGCTGATTGCAGAGCCTGCATTGATTTGTTTGAGATCAGTTGTGTGCTCACAGTGGAGTGGGAGCAAGCTGTCAGAGCATAATAAGCAAAATAATCAGCAGGGCACACTTTAGACACTTTCAAAAGACCCTGTTCCAAAGCATGTGGCCCTTCTTTTTCACCAGCATCCTTCAATCGAAACAGCTAAGTAAAAAATAATATTTAAAAAAATCCTGTTACAACAGGTAAAAGAAAACTATTTTTAAGAAAATCTCCACACAGACCAGAAAGTAAACAGTTTTACCAATAAAAGAGAAATGTATGTGAGTTCTGCATTGTTACACAATTGCCATTGATTTTACGTGATAGGTTTTCAGGTACTTTGCTAATGGTCATCTACAGAAAATCCCAAGACAAAGAGTGGTAGACGTATCTCTCAGTGAAGAAGTTACTTTGTCCTCAAGTCTTGCCTTGTTTCTCTGCATAACAAAACTTTAGAGTGTGAAATTACCAAACCTGTAGATATCTGTAGTCCCATAAAGTGGGCACAGCTTCTCTTAGGGACATTGCCTTGAATTAGAAATGTCTCCATGAAGTGCAACAAGAGTTTGTGACAGCAGCTGTTTCCTTTTCCTTCAAAAAATCCTGAGACTCCTTTACATAACAAACACGTTTCACACAGGGAAAGCAATCAGCTATGTATTGGCTTCTATTTTTCTGTAACTATAACCAAAAGAGCTGCATGATGCAAAAGAAGGAATTGTTCTGGCTTTGTCTTGTTCTAAACAGGTACAAAAAACATCACCATGAAAATCATCCCTCAGTGGCTGATAAAAATAGAACTGCAATTTATGCTCCCAAATACTACCTTTATCTTAAGGTTCTTAAGGAGCATTTTCAGTAATAATGGCTGATTTAGATGGATTCCCAGGGTGCTGGATCATTGCCAGTGACACTAATGGTTTAAGGCTCCCTGAATTTTGATTGATTGCTGTAATCTGCAGAAACTATTTCAGGACATAGATTTATTGTTATTAAGGCTATAAAATGGTGTCAGGGTCAAAGCAAGTTGATGATTTGTGTTGTGATGCAAACATAGCACAGGAGAAGAAGAAATCTTTTAATAAATGTGAAATTTGTGAGAGAACAATGTTTCATCTTCTTTGAAGAATCTGTGGCCAACCAATACAGATTGCAGCAGCAGGGAGAGTGTATTTAGACTAAGGTTGTGCTGCAAAAATTAAACTTCAACAGCATGCTGATTCTATTGAGTGCTATTCCACACAGTGATTGAGATATTTCACTTGTTTTACAAAGTTAAAATGTGCTTACCTCCTCTTCCTTAATCTCTGTCTATGTAACCTGATATGATATTCTTGATTTCACTAGATATTGTGGTCCTAAATCCATCTAATATCACTCAGTATTTCAAAGATGGTGAAATTTTTCCCCCATAGGACTCATAGCTAAATAAAACAGAGACCAAACTATACTCTAACACCTTCAGAACATAATGGGAAAGGCCATAACTGAATCTAGAGATCACTGGGTTTTTTTCTGTTTAAATGGGTGCTCAGAAGCAGAATCAGAGCAGATGATTTCTTATAAAAAGGAGAAACAGGACTATAACAAAGGAACTCTCAGCACTGCATGATGGAAAAAAAATCCTAGTTTGTTTTTCCCCTTGCAACTGGATTACAGAAATGTTGTCAGATCCAGGAGTAGTAGTATAACCAATAAGAATGAGACAAACACATGCTCACAAAAATGAGGCGTGACATGGTTGTTTTGCCTTAGTCCAGCCTGCATCCTGATGGGTTAATAGGTTCTTTATGCAACTGAATAACTTCAGGCAAAGTTTATTTTCTGCACTTGACAGGATAGCTACTTAAACACTGAGAAGTGCACAAAATCTGCTAATTCATTTGTTCTGGTGATTCTGATCAACTAATGACTTGGATGAGAGATTACCAGTAAGCTTCAAAAATCACGATGCTTATTTCAGGCTGGCACTGTTTAACTTCATTTTGTCCTATTGCATATAAAAACATTGTCATCTCACTAACAACTTACTATATCATTGTTGTGAACACAATCCACTATCATTAACAGGATGCAAAACCAGAATTAAAAAGACATTTTTATCCCTATAAGTTTACAGAAGTAACTTAAAAAGCAGAAAGACCTGAAGAAATAGGATTCAGGAAAAGAATAAGTTAAGCGCTTGGTCTTTTTAGTTCTCAGTATATTGTGAGGTTTTGTAAATATTTGTAACTTTGATGTTTTCTGTCATTATACAGTGTTCACTGGAGTTGAGGCAGGATGTTGGAGGAGAGGCAGAGAAGAGGAATAGGCAGGGCAAAGTGCACAAAGGCTGCTACAACAGGATGTAGATGTGACCAAAACCAGTACCTGCACAGCATGTAAGCAACGACCTAAAACAGAAGCAGTGCCAGCACACAGGGTTTAATAAATAGTCACATCAGAAGGCTGCAAAGACTTTCTTATTCCTGGAAATGTAGCTGCTAAGAAACCCCAGAAGATTAAACTGTATTTGATAATGAGGATCACAGATGAGGAGGGGAGAGAGGAAAGGAAGAGTACCCGTCTGTGGGTGGGACTAAGAGGAACTTTTTGCACTGGTTCCTGCAGTTGAGAAGTAACAAGAAATGTAAACCTGTTGAAAATGGCCATAGGTACTCTGAATACCTGTTCACTAAAAAATGTTATAAAAACCTGGCAGTTTCATAAATACGTATTTTTTTTTAATTTGAAATGATAAAATTCTTCCAAAACAAAAATTTTCCCAGTTTTCATGGTTAGTCCAATATCTATTGCGTCATCTGTAGCAGCCTGTTTAGAGTGTGTCTTTCATCCTCCAAAAAAGTCAATTTAAACTGCTCCATCCAAAGGCAATGTAGACTTTTTTTGAGCCAAGCCCTAGATATCAGGTGCTGAATTCCTTCAATATTCTGTAATATCACTGTAATCAGGCTGAGCCCCTGGCAGGATGGTTCTCAGGAGTACATGAAGATGACAAGCAGTGTGTCTGTAACAGTTCAGTCCTGCATCTCTGGCCACTTTTGGGAGTTATGTCCATAAAAATTTCAGTGGAATGGAGAAGTAACGCTACTGAGGCACTCTTTAGTGAGAATGTCTCCAGAAAATGATGTCAGTCCTATGACCAGTGCTGAAAATGTGTGGACAGGATGTGCTAGCAGTCCAGGGTTGGAGAGCTGAGGGAACAGCTCTGGTTCCTTTCACAGAGAATCTGAGCAAGAATTTGGAAAAGTTTCCTCAGTGACAGCAAGTAATACGTTCACATTTTTCTTCAGAATAAGAAAAATCTTGATTACCCCATGTAGATAGTAATGCAAAATAGTTCTATAATTAGGATTAATTAGAAGGAATGAACACTCTGGGTCAAAACAAAACTGGACAATAGAATCAGTTAGTGGTTTTGCCCTTTTCCCATATTCTTCATTGTTTCTTAATATCTCTTTTAGTTTCTCAGTGTGCTCAAGTTTCATAATATTCTTTGGTGCATTTTTGCGGCAATGTAAGGAAAAGCCTTAGTGTCTATTGTATGTTAGGACTTGATGATCTTAGTAGTCTTTTCCAAGCTTAATAATTCCATGATTCTCTGTATTGGCTGAAAGACAACTGAGAAGTTGTCCTTTTAAAGTCGAGTCCTGTATCAGGCAGTCTATCCAAAAGTGAGCTGTCAGGTTTGGGGCCAGACTACAGACCAAGGAGTTGGATGCAGCAGTGGCTCAGAGGCCAAGGACACGTGTATAGACACAACGATGGCTGAGGGACTCAGGACAGGGACATCCATCAAAACACGTGGAAACCCGTGTGGTCTCTTTAGGAGCTGTACATAATCAGCTCACAGGATGGGTATAGGCACTGATCAGCCAGGCAGACAAGCTTAATTTGAAAATTGCTTGTAGACCAAGATAAAGCTGCTAAGTAGGGAGGAGCTGATCCAGTGTATCACTAAGTTATACTGAGTCTGAGGCTATGCTGACTTTTAATGGGCTCTCTTATAAGTTGTTTTCAACAGTAAAAAGTAGAGGGGCAGAGGATTGGAGACATGTGTGTAAAGCACAGTAAATAATCTAGCGAAGTAAGAGTGTGGAAAGGTAAAAAAATGGAAAAGGCAATTTTTCTGTAAAATTATTTTAAAATAATTACTTCTTCTTATTCAAATCGTAGAGTGATAAAAGTCTTTGGAAGTCCAAGCTTGACTTTTGGTGTGGTTTTCTAAAGTTACAAAGATTGTGTTGTTGGTCTGCTGTCTCTTCAGTATGTTTTAAATAGACTGGTTCATTTCTACCACATTTAGAAAGGTAGAGAGTTAGACTGGAGCTGATTTTGTGTTTGGGGTTTTTTTTCAGTCGAGACCCTTCTTATACTAGGAGTGGGCTTCACTTCTTCTTTAAAACAGAAAGAAACAGATATATACATCTAAGAGTGTGTGTGATTCTCCAGTTATGCTTGTGGAGAGCTATATGTAAATACAAACTGTTGAGCTTTAAACTCCCTTAAAACTGCAACCTATATTTATAGTTACAACTATATAACTATACAGCTTTTTATATAAATAAATTTAAATATCAGCTTGATCTGATAAAGGCTAAAACATTTCAATAGGCTCCAGGTAGCTGAAGGACTAGACAGAACTTTCCAGAAGGTTGTGTCTTCCTTTTCTGTGCTCTCAGGTGCTATGCTGAAGCTTTTCAGACCTTATCTGTGTTTTTCACTCACTGCATTACTTCTTTTCACGTTATGGGGGCATAATAGTTTCTGCATCTGAACAAGAAAAACATCAGCTGATTAAATCCTCTCACTTTGCTATTAGTTCACCTCACTGCATCACAGCCAGAAGAAGGATCTTCTCACAGTTGCAGATGATCTTGGTAGCAGAGTATGGAACAGACACCAGATCTTTTGAGTCACAACCCAACTAAATAGCTATTTTGGCAATTTAGCTCAATGCAAAAACCATTCAGCATTGCTGATAAGATTCCTGAAGAATGTTTGGAAGCAAGAGGTAATATTTGGGAAATTGAACTGCATTTGCAAGGCTACATTCCTGAGCTCATAAGCAGAAAAGTCAACAGGGCTGCAGTTATATCTCTTTAAGGAGAGAGATGGCCCCACACCCACATTCGCCCCAGTGTCTGATACTGTGATCTCTGAGCAGGGCATCCCGGGTGCCACCTCCCGGCAGGACCACCCCACACTGCACCACATCAGTCTGGAGGCACTGCACCATAGAGGAGTTAGAGCTGAGCTGGTCTCAGGGACAAAGAGACAGCTCTGAAAACAGCTCCTGGGATCCTGAGATCCAGGGATGTGCAGGACTCTCTCCATAAGTAGCCAATTTCCTCCTCAAAAGACCCAAAAGATTTCCTGGAAAAAAGCCAATTTACTTCCAAAATAGTGTCAAGCAAAAACACCTTCAACTTTACCATACCTCACTCCGCTGTAGGCCTTCTTTTATGTTTTTGTGGATGAATTTCAGGTCATTGGAAGAAAGCCAGAACTTACGTTTGAGAATTTTCTGAGAAAGGGACCTGTCATAGGTTCCCAGAATAATGTGCGAGGCACAAATGTAGAGTGACCTAGTGGGCCAAGAGCAGCCTCACTCTTCAGCACAGAACCCACTGCAGGACAACCCTTCCCCACAGGAGTGGACCTGAGCTGTCCATGGCAAAGAAGTTCATGCTCTCCTGAAACAGAGCAGAGGCATCACCATCTAGGTCTGAAGGTAAGCACTGCACTTGCGTATTAACCAAGAGTAAGGGAAAAGAAAGCCCATAAGGGTGAACATCAGCCTGCCTCCCTGCAGTACTGGACTCCTTGCACTTTCCTCCTAAGGCAGCTGGGGGACACGTGACTGGGAAACCACTGCTGGCCCATGAAACAAGAAGTATTTAACTGAAACATGGGTGTACAGCAAGGAGTGGAGAGGCTGAGAAGCAGAGGAGCTATCATCAGTCACCCACCCTCATCTCTCATATGTGAAGAATCTTTGTTACCAGACCAAAATATTCTGGTAAGCAACTAAAAAATCCTAGCACTGTTGTTGGTAGGAGCTACATGTTCAATTCTGCAGTCAGTATGGGGTACAGCAACAAAGGAGGCCAATGCACAGGAGAGCTGTGATAATGGAAGGAGGACTAATATGAGGTCTGCACATGGAGAGCCTTGCGTACAAACTGGATCTGAAGAGGTATTTCAGGGTGAGTTGTTCCTCACAGAGATGTAGGCAGGTCTAGCAGGCTAGGGGCAGATAGCCGTGGCAATCAGACCAAGAGCAAAGCCTTATCTTCCTTTTCCCAGGAGAAGCAGACTGCTCTGGGTGACCTGGCTTACAGGCAAAATCTGTCTGATTTGCTGTGATCTCACTTTTTTGAAAAGTTAGATGGAGCAGAAAGAAAAGCTTTCCTAAACAGTTTAAAGAGGAGCTGAATTTTAATGCTGCTTTTTTTTTTTCTTTTTTAAACCAACCTTGCTCTGACTGTTTCCTAGGCCCAAAGGTAGAGCTCTCCCAGGACAGCAGTTCTTTTTCTGTGCAGTATCTTAGGATAAATAAGTTAGCCAGCAGTTCCTGCTTTCCTTTGCTGGACTGAAAGGACGCGATCACTTAAGAGCTCTCTACAGTTCAGATCAACCTTGCAAAAACATCTCAGCTTTGTCGGTAAAGATACATCTGCTTTACTTGGTCCAAACTCAGAGTTTTCTGAGTAAAGTTCAAGATGAGTTGAACTGGGTCTATTCAGGCCAAAGTGAGATACCCACTTTTAATTGAAATGGTAAGCAGGTAAGCAATTGAAAAGGTTTCTTATAAAGGGTCATGTGGTTGTTTCAGAGGCACATCTGAATTATTTCTTTGTGCAATGTAATCTTTGTCAAATGCCCTTGGGCAGGAAGCCACTGTAATCAAGTTGGCTAATTTACCTTGTCCCTTTATCAAAATGCCTTACCTAAGTAACCTGTTCTGCATTTACCTGTGAGGTCTGTGAAGAAATACAAAATGGGCTACAAAGATAAACAGACTTTTTAATCATCCAGGTGGAAAGAGTAATTCATGGTTAATAACTTATCCAGTTAAACCAGCCTATTTGTCTGCTTCCAGGATATCCATAAGCAGAGCACAGCTCCCCCTCACTTACTCTGTTTGCATTTTCCCAATGAGTATGTTGCAAGACTACACTCAGTGACCTGCTCCCTTCCTCCTCCTGCCAGCAGACTCTTCTTTGTAAGAGCATTAAATGGCTCTTCTTTCCCCAAGTTTCTCCAACTCGTGTCCTCAGCAACTCCCCTTTTCTCACCGAAATCCCTCAGTCTCCTTTTCTGACTAATATTGGGTATTTTGACAAGAGACTTTGGAGGCTGCGACTGGCCTCAGGGCATTTTTTTCCTCTATTTTCTGACTGAATGGTCCATAGAGAGGACAGAAGAGAATACAAAGTTGCTGTGAAGCAGCTGTAATGAAGAATTACAGCATCTTACAAAATCTTTGTTTAAGGCCACCTGGTCTTCTTGCTCAAAGAGTCTTTCCTGAGAGTGATCTCTGTTTAGTTGGGTAAAGTCCTAACAGTCCATGTCCCCCTCTTCCTTCTGTATAAGATCACATGCTTTTCTGGAGAATATACCTCATTTAGGAAGGTTTCATTGGAAAACTCCTGACTGGTTTAACCTGCAAAATGATGCCCACATGCAAACTTCTGAGCCCAAACAGACCTTTGCAGCGGTAAGACCATGCAGATGTCAGACCTCATGCACATGCAGGACCACCTCCACACCAGGATGACATCAAAAAGCTCTGTAAGTATTTTCCTTCCTTTTTTCCTAATGTCAGTTTGATCTATTTAAAATATTACAGCTGTATATTACTGGCTGCTCTGGAATTTTTAGTTGCTTCTGTAAGTGACACAAAATAAACAAGTGTGTGTGAACCCATGATCGCCAGTTTCTCCTCATCTATCTGCCAAAAAAAAGGAGGCAGTTGAGTGCCTTCTGCACCAGGAGCCAAAATCTAGAGGCTGCTGCCTCCCATGGACTTGTTGATGGATGCACAAATTTTCATTGAATACAAGTAAAACAAATACCCACAGGAAAAACTGTTGTGTTCCCATTAAGCTGTGGTACTATGCAGAATGGGTAATATCATTCATTAAAACATTTGTATCACCCCAGAAAGCAAAGGGAATTATATGGAATTTGGCATATGAAATCAGTGCTACATGCTTGACCCAGTGGAAACACAGAAGTGTAAAAGTATTGCAAAAGTTCATGGACCCACAAATAGACAGACAGGCTTATTTCCAACCTGTCTGAGACTTGTTTTAAGGCTGTGGTGTTTATTTGTGCCTATTCTAATGCATTTGTTCCACAAGGCCAAGTCTGGTGCAACCAACAACCAAGCTGGAGAGATTTATAAATCATGGAATGGTTAAAGTTGAAAAGAGCCCTTGGAGGTCATCTAGACCAACCTCCCTGCCAAGTGGAGTCCCCTAAACCACTTTACTCTGGACACAGCCCAGAAAGTTTTGAATATCTCCAGATATTCAAATAGAGAAGGAAACTCTACAGCCTCTTTGGGCCATGTGTTCCAGTGTTCAATCACTCTCACATCAGTGCAATGAAGTTTATTGTGATATGAATGATAAAGAAAAAGAGATTTTACTAGCTGCAAAAGATTTGTATTGGTGAGTAATCCACCTTCAGATACCCACCAGATTTTAACTGTCCCCTTCCTTAAAATGCATCCAACCTGAAATTGCAGTGAGAACTATTAGTGAGAACTATTACATGTATTTGGCATAATTGTCCTCTGTCCCATTCTATTGCATTTTTTCTGCTCTGTATCCGTGGAAATGGGAGAAAGAAGGTCAGGCATAGGCAATTGTTTTTAAGGAGCTTGAAAGGCTTTATTATTCCCTGATCTAATTTTCTTCTGACAGTGGTGGTGGGAATAAAAGTCAGACACTCCACTTTTTGTTATTTTTGGTGGTATTTCATTTCAATCTGTATTCCCATGAAGCCAGGAAAGGCCATTTTGCTTCCTTCTGCACGTAGGAAGAAGATTGTTCTTGAGGGAAAGTGATGTGATGAGATAGGGATGTCATACAGGAATCTATTCCTGAGCATATTGATACAGTCCTGGTGTGTCACTTGCTATATGATATTGCTATGTAGTGTCTGAAAGGCCCAGCCTCAAACAAGGACTTTCCCACCTGTGTGAAGGGAGCCCAAAAAGCCCATTTGTCCACTAGGAAATGAGAGGACTATTTCCTCAGGGACGTTTTGAGCCTAGCTGTAGTTACTCCTGGAAAGAGTTTTGAGATCCACCACTGGAAATTGCTCTAGATGGAAAGCATCTGCCTTCTTGCTACTACTGAGCAGAAGTAAGATAAAGGTATTTAACTGCTCTCTTTTGGTGATTTTCTCCTATTTTTTTGTCATGCTGTTAGCTTTCATTTCCATGGAAACAGGGCTAGAGAGGCAATTTTTAGCAATGTGCAAGCTTTAGTTGGGAATGACACATGTAGATTTTAGCTGCTGGATGTTGGCTAATAGCTATAAAATGAAGGCACAATACAAGAGGAATGACAAAAAGGAGACAATGGACAAAAGAAGGAGATCCAGACATTTCAGGGGCCATGAGCACCCCTCCTTCCTAGAAAAGGTTCTGGACATTTTGTGTTTTCCTTCTGCTCTACTACCTTCATTTTCCAGGCCTGTGTTTGGACCTGGTCTCCTTTCCATTATTTCTGTTTCAGTAAGGTAATATTTCATTGCCATGGTGTCTGGAGGCCCCAGGAAACCTGAGGCTCCCCTGTGCTGGAACCATGCTGCTCTGGCTTAGGAATAGCACACCCCATTTCTGTGCCCCATGGGGACTCTCCCAACCATATGCTGCTCCAATTGGAGACACAGGGGGCAAAGGTCTTGGGCTGAGATAAGAACGATTTACCGGAAGCAGCAGTGAGATAAGAAAACAAAGAGTAACAGCAAAAGATATTAATAACAAAGGCTGTAAGAAAAGAAGTTATTCACATGGACAAACATCCCCAATAACAGAAAATACTTGATAGCTCCCTCCCCCACGTTTTCTTGACTAGAAGGACCCCCTTCTCCCTGCAAGTGAGAGTTCCTTTCCCCTGCTCTCGGCAGTGACATGATATGGTACACAAAAACCTCTGTGTTCTACCTATACCCCGTTACACTTACTGAAAAAAAATAACCATATCCTGGCTGGAACCAGGACACCTGCAAACCTGGAGCAAGAGACATTACCACAGTGAGAAGGAGATAAAAACACAGGAAAAATGAAATTATTTGGGTGTTATTACACACAGGATGTTGGCAAAGCCAAACCTGGGCTTTATTCAGAGCTCATTGCATAGCTCTCTCCTCTTACTAACTGTTCACTATGCCAGTGCTGAGGGAGACATGCCTTTTCCACTTCTTTCTTCAATTTTTCTGTTCTCCTTCTGGACCTGTGCTTTTCTTCCAGAAAATGTCTTTCCTACTTACATATTCATTTCGAGTTGTTCTCCCATGGTTAAAGCTGTCTACAGACCACTTCTTCACTGTCTCTTGCACCTGGAGTACAGCATTCCATCCCCAGACCTACTCAGGCAGAGCACTGTCTCTACTAAACCTGGTGTGGAGGAAGCATCTTCCCTCTTCCCAATGTACGCTAAAACCTCACCCATCTGCCCAAGCCACCTGTAGTCCTTCAGAGAGAATTTTTGCCTATGAATTTATTATATCTTGAAAGACTCCTATCAAACTGTTCCTCATCTTAGAAGTAGTGAGAGGTTGCAACAAAAGGGCAAATCTCTAACTGCCAACTCCTTATCAGTTACAGATACTTCACCTTTTGATTTCTCAGCCTGATAACACACTGGCTGTTAACACACCTTTCTACTGAGTTCTGTGATAAGATATTCTATTTGCTACTAAGATGTTATTTGCTATTATGCACCCTGGTTAGGAGCCACAAGTCTCCTAAGGACACCACTATTTCGGAATGAAATATCATGATGGAATTATTTCATTTTAATTACTTCATTTTTAAAAAGTCTTCTGTCTAAAATATATGACATTGAAGGAACGAATCTTTTATTGTTCACAAGGCAGCAGGTGCATGACCTTATTGTCACCTTGACAATTTTTTATTGAAGAAGGTTTTTGCCACTAGTTACACTGGTTCACTGAGATATGCAACCTTTAATTCACCAGCATTGCAGGAAGCAAAGCACTGCAGGGAAAGAGAACACAGTCTGCAGACCAGACTCCTAAAGGACGACTGAGCTAATCTTCCTGATTATATGGGAAAGGACTGTATTTGGGCCAAGCAGAAGGGAAGAATTTTGTTTTGGAAGTGTTAGTGCCTATGCTAAAAGGCTTGATCAGGCTCAAGAGACACAAGATATGAATTACTGCATTACCATAGCTGACTAGAGCCTCTGCTAAATAAGCACAGGAACAGTAAGATGATGGACATTAATGTGAAATCATTCTCTAGTGAAAAGTGTATTAAAGACTGTGTTTATGAGAAACAAATTTATTGACTGCAATCAGTGTGCTTCTTCAGCTCTTCTGTTTCTCTCAAGACTTTCACTCTTTTGGGTAATCCAAATTTAATTTACAATGCAGGTCATCACCCCAACCTTTATCTTTTCATTGAACTCTCAGGATCTGTGTATGACTCTTTTCAGTTAAGAGTAGGAAGACTGAAATGCCATAAGTATCCAGCCAAACCAAAAATCTTCTTGTGTAAGTACTTGAACAGGTAGGTAACCAACCTTCTTCTGTGTACTTAGAAAGGATTGGTATTCATAATGTTAAGGAAGGCATCATAAAATCTCCTAACAATCCCAGTGTGATAGATTTTTACTTTTGTTTTGTTTTGTTTTGGTAGGTGTTTTTTTGTTTGGCTTGGTTTGGTTTTTTTCTTTTTCATGTTGGTTTTGCTTGTTGTTTTTGGGTTTTTTGTTTTGATTTGGGCTTTTTTGTTATTTATTTAGTGCACCGGGGCTCTTTTAATCATCTTCTGTTCTTCTTTATATACTTTCCAATAAGAAGAGAAGCAGAGACAGTTAGGGCATTTTATACTACAGGAAGAGTGAATGAAGAGATGTATGATACAGCACTATTCCCTTTGCACCTTAGAACTCAACAGAGTAGTACTTCCTCTCTGTATGTTAACGTCTTCTTCCACCTTCAGCCACAAAGTGTTTCATTGCTTCACAGTTGAAGTGTGCATTGTAGGACTGTTGATTCCTTCTTTAAGCACCTAAAAGCTGATATATAAATAGCTATATACCAACAAGGACTGCTATCACCAGAGTGCAAGTGTCCCCAAATCTCTCCTGCAGAAGAAATCAGTTTTTAACATGAAAAAGCAGAACAAAACAGAAGGTCTGGAAAGGATTACAAGACTCAGACATACTTCAAATGTTTCCCACATCCTCTAAAATGGATGTGTCAAAGGCAGGGTGAAGTTTCAGTTCTGTCTTTGCAGCAGTTGAATTCTTTCCCACAGTCCAGACTGTCCCAATATTTACATGCACTTTTCAGCCCTGAGTGCTCCCCATTCTCTCCAAAGATCAGCTTAGCACAATGTCAGGGACTTTGCACATTGTCAATGCCAGATAAAAGTGTCAGGAATCCTTGGCGCTGCAGAAGACCTCTCCATGTGGGAGACCACACTGGAAACACACAAAAGGATATGTTTCCCCTTCTTTCAGATTTCAGCACATTAACAGAGCCATGCATGAGAGACGTGCTGCAAGAAATCAGAGTGACCACACATAAATCAAACCCATTCCAGCCATAGCTGATGAAAAATACCTGTGAACAGCATTACCAACGGAGTTTGTCTGCACTGCCATGAGGAAGGCGGTTCTCCTGAACCGGAGCTTGGAATCTCTTGGGAAAACTTCTTGTACCTGACTGATTCTATAAATAATGCTTGGCAGCAAAGCACTTCTGAGTAATAGGATTATGAAGCAACTAGAGAAATACTTTCTTTTAAATCTTTTGACCACCAGGTAAACCCCTGAGATTAAATCATAGTATTGCAACATGTTAACGTGCTAATGGAACTTAGCCTCTACCTATAATCTGTTACAAAACATTTGTGCTTGCTTATGGGATTTGATATTCATCTCGATTCAGAAATTGAAAGAGAAACTTTTGAAAAACATTAGTTCTGAAAAGCACTAAAATAACAGGAAGGGGATGAACTTTGAGCAAAGACCAAATGGAAGTAATAAAAATACCTGAGTACAAATACTGTAGATGAGCAAACATTGTGACATGCCTCTACATCGAAGGAGTTTGCTCCTACAGCATCAGAATAGATTATAATTCAGCAGGCTGTCTCATTCAGACTGTTCAGAGTGTTTGCCTGAGCCAAACACTGGGTGATAGATGAACATTGGATTCATATGAAGAGCAGTGGGTGCTGAGTGTTTAATGTGTAACAGCAACCCCAAAATGCATTTAATATGTCACATCTGGAAACAAACAAGCAAAAGCCACCCTACAGTACCATACTTATGAGACTTATTCTACTTGTGCTAACCACTCTTCACTGTCTCACCACAATGCAGATGTGCCACAGGGTGGCAAAGGAAAAGGTTCAGGAAAATGTAGATGACTTAATCGTTTTGCATATGCCTAATTGTCGGAGACCGAGAGGTTAAAACCTCTGAAGATAATAATGGATTTAATTTACAGCCTTGGAAGGAGCTAGGGTTAATGTGATGACAAGACATATAGATCTTAAGCAGAAGAATCATAAACCTGTGTTCCTATAGTTATAAGTAAAAATGTGTGTTGAGTAATTTGGTGAAGGGTTTTAAGTATAGTAATGTGATTGTATAGTTTAAGTTAAGAATTTAGATGTTATAATAAAAGTACATAAATATATGTAACCTGGCCCTTGATTGGTAAAAGAACAGATGCATTACAGCAAAAAGTACTAGAGGTGATAGGTTATTGAGTTAAAACAGTTTCATGTTAATTGCTTATTGGACCAGAAAGTTATAAATTACCATGTAACACTGAAACCCGGGACTATCCTCTGTTATGGCGACTTGTTACTTAACCTCACGACCTTTAAAACCGAAGCCTTGTTTGTTATTTTAAGTAATAAATCGTGTATAACTACAATGGTCCCATCTCTTCAATAAAACCCCAATGAAAAGCATCAGGCTAGTAATGCAACGCGGAGAAAATGCAACACCTAATGACTTCATTCCCCCAAAAGGCTGAACCCAGAAGAGAGTTTTAGAAAGCAAAGAATACAGTGATTAAAAGACAAATGGCATTACATTTGACATTTAACCAGATCTAATGGCTGGCACCCCTGCCCATCGCAGGGGATTTGGAATTAGATGATCATTAAGGTCCCTTCAGACGCAAACCATTCTATGATTTGATGATTTATTTTGTACTTCTTTGAAATCCTTTTCTCTTCTAGCCCCAAGACTAGAAGAGCCTACAGGAAATTGTAAGAGGGAAGAAAACACTTCCTTCAGGGAAGTTATACTTTCTTGGTATGATTTTCCACCAAATGTTCCATTGTAAATACAAATAGCATTGCACAGATATAGAATTGCACTCCTTTTACTAGCTTGGGGCCTCAACTAAGTTTCTTTTTCTTGTGTGCGTGTATGAATAAAAGACATTATTTACAATCAAGGAACGTCCAAGTATTTTCCTTCTTACCCCTCTCAATGAGACATGAAAGCAAAGCACAAAGACGAGAGCATGTCCCAGAAATGAAAGAGCGAAGTTCTGGCCAGCTCATCCAAGGAAAACAGCATTGTCCCTACAGCACTGCCCCTGTCTCTTCTCTTCTGGAAAGCGCTCTGGTTCCCTGGTGCCGTTTCATCTGCAGATACCTTCCTGACAACCAGTCTGCCTCTGTCTCTTCCAGTCTGCGTCTGTCTCCTCACCCAGCATGCTCACTCCTTTTCCTTACAGGGCAGCTGGCAACAGAATTAGAAAAAAAGCTGGAACCAGGAAATGATAAGTAATGGCCCAGAAAGTAACAGGGAGCCTACTATAAGTCCCTCGTCATCCTGGGTTTGAATCATTCTAGCTTGCTTTCACACATATCTCTGGTAGTATTTCTTTTCTACTGCAATGAATTATCTGAAATGTTTCCTACAGTAGATTTCCTAGTTTAAATATTTTAAAATTGATTAAACTTCTTTCTACTTGAAGAACTGGATCCCTGCATTATTTAAAACTTTCTCTGCCCTACTAATTTCTCTTTATTTCCTTATTTAGGTCATGGGTTTGGGATTTTTTCTTAATTTCCCCTCACTTTCTTTGTTTTAAATCTGACTCAAATTGAGCACTTCAGGAAAGAAAGATAACACCTATTCTGTGCAGTGTCCCTCCAAGTTTATCAAAGAACTTGGTTAGTCAAATCTTGGTCTTTGTCAGGAGTTGGCACACTATCCTCCTGACTTGTGAAAGGCTCTGGAAGCACATATACAGGCAGTTAGGACTGATGACTGCATTTATTATCTAAGACCCCTCACAAAGCTATTTACCAAAAATAGCAAATATATCCATAGAGCTCATGGGATAAGTCCTTAAAGAGTAAGAATAGGTACAAAAATGGCATGGTTTCAGAATGGAACAGAGGATTACATTTTTAATGCCAGCACCAAGAAGGACAGCGAATGGAACATCATTTCGTAATGATAGTTCGCATTTTGTTAAACTCTTAAAATGTTGTCCTTAATGTCTACAACATCAGGAACAATGGCTTTACAATATTCCCTGTGGGGGGGCAATTATGACCTACTATAGAAAAAGCAACCTGTTTTCTTCATCCCAAGCAGATGCCTCTGACGGTTCAAGACAGGCAGATGAATCACCTGCTCCTGCAATCAGTTTCTTCTGACTTGGTGTGGCTGAGGGAAGATCATTCAGCATTCCTGGGATGTAATTTCCTCATCTGTGGATATGAGAATTCCTGTTCATGCTTAGAGACTCAGCAAATGCAAGTTTTGTGAAGTGCATTGTAAGCAGCAGAAAAGAGAGCTGCGTGGCATGAATGCAAAGATTCATTCTGTACCATGCAAGTACCTTACCACTGACTGACCACATTTGGCAGGACCTCAAGTCAGTCACTTCAAACCCCTGGTGTCCATAAATTCTTTCCACATGCTTACAGGAATGGGCCATGCTTCCGGAGTTATGAGAGACAAACTCAACTTCAGTTGAGTGTTCCAGATCTGTCTTTTTATGTCTTTTGCTTGCCCTTTTTCTCTGGGGACTTTGTATTAGGAAAGGGTAAAATGGTCAGCTGTTTTGGATTGTGTACCCCTTCTACACAGAAAAACACACTGATCTCCAAACCCCACCTTTCTGCAGCAGAACTGTACCTATGTGTGGCTCACACTTCAAAAATGGCTATAGAGTTAAAAGCTGGGGCTGGGTGCTAGGAAGTTATTTTTGTCACAGTCAGTTATACTTGCAGTTGTGCATGGTCATGAAGATAAATTGGAGTTTTTACTTTGTGGCAAAGCAGAAGGCTTCTGTGGGACTAGATTTCAAAAGACTTCTCAATGAATCAGTCACCTTCAGGGGCAATGCTGGTAGTTGCTGGTGGTGCCTACCAAGCTGGACAGGAAGGAGGATGTCAGTCTTTGACATACGTAATTAAGGTAGTCATTTTGGTGTAAAGTAAGCAAAGGGCAGATTAACATCATTTACTGTTTGTGTGCTGAGGGCCTGTCCTAACATCTTCTCTTGATTAAAGAGAATAGCTCCTCAAACAGATGAAGGTTAATCTAGTCCTGCAAATAATCACTCTGAGGTTTTCTCCACGGGAAGACAGAGATCAAGGGAGAGATGCACCCTCAGAGACAGTCCCGCCTGTCTCTGTGTGTGCATCTGGCTCCCACAGCAGCAAGTAGGGCATTGTTGGCATTGTTTGTTCAGCTCCTTTCCCCCATCAGTGCTGCAGCTTGCATCTAGCCCCACTGTCCCAGGTGTTCTAACTGTTGACCAGCAGTCAACAATTTTAACTGTTATTGTTAGGACCTATTATATCATCTGAAACAGCAAACCTGAAGGGGAAAGCAGCCATGAAAGAGCATATAAAAGTTTTCATGCAGAAAGGAAATGAATAATTGCTCTTGCACAAAAAAATAAATCAAGCTATAAATCATACCTACAAGCCAAAAGAGGAAAATTGCAAAAGAAAAAAATATTACCATCTGAAACTAACAACTCAAAATCTTATGATCACCTGAAAGTACAGGCAACTCAGAGAACACCTCCCAGTGCAGCTCTGCACATCATCACCAACTGTTGCCTTGAGATAGGCACAAATCAAGTAAACTGGTAGAAAGTCAGACAGTAGCAATGAAAACAAGAGTTGCAGAGCCACTTCAGTCTTGAGAAAGTGCATCCTTACTCCATGTACTGCAAAGACAGGAAGACACTTTGGTTGGCTTACTCAGCAGGTTGGATATCCTAAAACACCACTGCCATTTTTCTACAGGTTATTGTAGTCGCTCTAAAGCAGATGACATGTATTATATGGTCTCTAGTATATACCCTATAACTCTGCATAGTATGCACACATAAAATAAGCTATATAGCATATAGCAACATATTATATGGGTTCATCTGAAATGTGACATCTTTGTGAAAATCCGTTGAGAGAGAGGGGTCAGTGCACCAACACACAGAATATCAGCAAATATTTCTCACATACTTCTGCAGAGGAAAACCCACTCAGTTCCATACAACTATGAGAGTACTTCATCAGACTTCTCCCCTTTACTTGTCCTTCTTTCATTCTATTTCTTTTGGTTTTGCCTCATGGCAGGGTTTTACTGACACTGCTAAACCCTTATCTCCCTTGCACCCAATATTTACCTCACTGTCCCACATTTAGTGCTGTTCTCCGGCCATGAGGACATCACATCTGACCTTTTGTGCTCATACTTCAGTTTGAGATTTCACTAGTTTGAATAAAAGATATAATTTGCTTTCCAGTTTATTGATCAGTTGTGTACAGTTCTTAGTTTGGGACAAAAAGATGTTTAATGAAAACTGTGTTGTCTCCTCCCACACAGAGAAGGATGAAGTCTGTAATTGCACATGACTCTGTATGGTTCTACTATCCCTCAGTGACCACAGAGGTAAATCTAAAAAGATACAGACATTAGTAGTGATGCAGCCTATCCATACTAAACAGCATTCCAGCAAACCAGGGTCCATTCATGGCCTTCTCCTTCTCACCAGCCTTCCTGGAAGAGGCAGTTTTGGGCAATCTAGCCATAGTATTCTGATTGGCATGGAAGAGATAGGCAGCTAAAATGGATTGTCTCTTTACCACTATGTTCATGAGAATTTTTCTTCCAAAGATAGGTCATTATATAATGGCTTTACTGCAGAGTAATGTATATTACTATGCTTGAGACACTAAAATAATCAGATAATACTGCTTAGTCCTAAACAGCTATCAGTTTTTACTTCTATATGTTGGAAATCCTTTGCATAACGGTAGCCTAGGACACATATAAATGAAAGGTAGATTGTAACTGACATCAAAAATGGTAAAAGAAATCTGCTTGCACGGGTAGTGTGTCACAGGGGATTTATTAGTAAAGCTGTGTATGATTTCTTAGGACGAAATTATTTTCTCAGTCTCTTAAATGAGCACAGAAAGATCCTGGAGAGAAAGAGAACCACCTAGGTGAGGAGAAACAGCTTGTAGGAAGATTTCCTAGAGGTCTGTAAGGGGAGTGTGCTTGGGAGAAAACTACTTTGAGTGGGGCCAGGACAAGGAGGATACTGGAGGGCTCCAGTACCTCTGGGAAAAGCCTCAGGAGGGGTGCCATGTGGGGCTGGAAAGGCAGCAGGGCATTAGGTCAGTGTTGGGCTGCATGTCAAGGCTCTGCTCCCTCCTGCATGCGTGGGACTGAGGCTGTTCTGTCAGAATTCACGCCTGGAACAGGAGTGGGGGTCCACACACTTACAAACAGCTGGTTAGCTGCAGCAAACACTGTGCCTCAAGAGCGTGGTGCATACATAAAGGACGTAAAGAGAGAAGGAAGGCATCTGTGTTACTGCTCTTCACTGCATGAGTCTAAAGTTTAGATCCTCAGGCTTGAATTGTGGTTGCTGAGAGCTGGTGTAGAGCTCATCCTGGCCACAGCGGTAATGCAATCAGAAAATGGTATCTTTATCTGCACTTAAATCCAAAGCTAATGCAATCACTAGTGTTGCGTTCTTAATGGGGGTCTGTATTTGACCCTGTACTCTGCTACTGTCCCTTGCTTGTCTAATGTCAGAGCATGCTTGGAGCTGTTCAGCTGGAAGAATAAATATAATCCCTGGTCTTACATTCACCAGACTGTTTTGCAGTACTGTAAGAACCTCTACAGAGGCTTTACTGCCTTAAACTGCATGTAAGAAGATCTAATTTACCCAGGAGTTTTTGCGTGAAGGCTACAATAAGACCACAGGGCAGTCTCAGTTATCACCCTTGAGTTCTCACCTTCTGTGAGTCTGAAAAACATTCGCTTTTTCAGCTGAAAATGCTCATCTCTGATTTCCAACCAGAAATAAATTATTTTAGTGGGCTTTATGCCTTCTATTGTTTCTGAGTTATGGCAGAATGCATAAAACATATTTTTCCTTGTGCTGCAAAATAAATTCTTGCAATGCTGCTGTGCTGTTTTTGGGGGGTTTTAGGATAAACAACAGCAAAAACAGCTGAACTCTAAGAAATAAAATCTGACAAGGCCTCAGTTCAGCTGAGGATTGATCCTTCTGTCAGTCCTTGCTCAGGAAAATAATTTAGCATGGACAGCAAGTTGAGTATGTGCTCACATCCCCTTCAGGTCAGTGCTAAAGTTACAGTTAAGTATGTGATGAAATATTGTGTGGTATAGGAATTGTTCACTGAATTTTGACTGAGCTATATTTCTTGCCTGGAAAATTAAATGTCTAAGCAGGAGCTGAGGAAAAGCATTTCAAAACTAGGTTCTCAGGACACAGAAGAAATAGACTAAGTCTGCAGAGGCATACTTAAGCATGAGGGTCAGCTATCCAGGACACCACAAGCAAGACTTCCCCCAGGCTCTCACTGCGCTTAGCAAGTCCCAGAACTGGAGAATTTGGGAGGGGAAGATGGAACGGTTCCATTGTGTGGGACATGCTGGCCCAGCACTGCCCACAGAACTTTCCCAGAACTCAGGCAGGCTAGGATGGACAGAGAGTATTATTAGATGCTTCTTCCTCTTCAGATTCTCCAGTCTTGCCCACTACATTCTGCTGCCCAGGCTCCATCACAGACCAGAGAGTCACTGAGCTGCTCTGACCCTGCACGTGTCCCACAACCAGTTTAACTGCATCTGCTTCACACTACTGAGAAATCACAAAACATTCTAAAATACAAAATTAAAATTCAGTCTTCATAGTCCAAATCTAACACTTCTGCTGCTATCATGCCCCTTCTCTCTATTTCATTTTTAATACTTAATACTGATAAATGACAACATTTAGCTAGTCTCTCTCTCTCTCTTATTTACATGTAAAAAATCCAGATCAAATTGATATATTATCCATAAACACCAATATGTCTGGGTTTTTTTCCATGGAAGAAGATTCTTGAGAACTTGTAGATGCTCTATTGGCAGGGTCTGCTTTTCCAGGCAAGCAAATTTTTTCAGTCTTGCTGCACTCCTGCACTGGGATTTGGAAGTACTTTTGTATATCTAATGTGACTTTCCAAATCATCGTGCTTCTTCTCAGTCAGTAAAATCGTAATTTCAGGATGGTGCACTTCATCTGAAAACCACAAGTCATTCCTAGCAAGCTAAGCACTGGACCTGACGTGAACTCGCTAACTAACATGACCTAAGCAAAGGCATTATCAGGTTGCCTCCTGAGTTGGCAGCAGCAGGTCACATTGCCAAGTCTGCAGAGTCCAAAAGCAATGCGAGCAAAGCTTTCCTGTAAAATAGAAATACATTAACCCAAGGTTCAGAGTACAGAGCAGCTATATGAATGGAAACCTCTGATTAGGGATTGCAAAAAAAGAGGTTAATGTTTAGCTGGCTTATCTGCTGACAAAACATTGCCAAAGATCTTCCTTAGCTTCTGATTTCTAAATGGTACACAGCACAATTTGGGTATAACGGGGCAATTTTTTCTGGGTCTTACTGAGCTGTGTAAGAATGGTAATGGCTATATTTTGTTTAGATTCTCTGGTTTTTTATGCTGTCCCTGTCTTCAGTGTTCAATAATGCATATGAGGTATCTGTTCTTTCAACACTGGAATGAAGCAGGGATATGAAAATGGTTTAAAGCTTTTTCATTTGCTGAAACCTTGTGAGTGTGAGATTTAAAAATGGCAGATAAATACTTTTGAGCAAATGAATGATAAACCTGCTGAAGACTGAGTTAGGAGATGAGAGTCTGCACTTCTGCAGCCAGCCCAGCAGCTCTGTATGCAAACACCAGAGCTCCCGTTTGTGTTTGAAGTGCACTTTGTTGCACTGCCAGGGGATGTGCAACACCCTCGAGCTGAGTTCTGACACTTTGTCATCCATCTTGAAGATGATGGAGGAGCTGGAAGAGGCTGGAACAAGCTGTTTTACACACACCCTGCAGTGCAAGTGACACAGTATGCTATGTATCTATGGTATAGGCACCGCGTGTTTCTGCTGGAATCCACCAGGACAGAGGTCTGGCAAGGGGACCCCCTTGCCTTGTCCTTGCCATCACTCCTCATTGAGCTTCTTCAAGGGATTTCTTTACATGAAGATCTGGGACAGAACTAGGGGTACAAGGCTACGTGCTCTCCCATGCTGTCTGCTAAGTCACAGCACTAAGCCAAGGCATTAGAAACACTTCACAAAGTCATTTTGTGTTAATCAGATTTTTTTTATTGAATCTCCAGTTACTGTCTTTCTTTTATTTTGCTGTCATCCCTTTCACGTATGTCCTGTTGCAGTTTCAGTCTTCTAGGATTCTTGCAGAAATGGAGAATTGGCTTAAAAACTTACCCATGTCTGTTTGCAAAAATCACATTTTACTTCTGGTTTAGCTTATTGGGCCTATCATGCAGGGCTAAAGGAGGAAGCAGGTTGATTCTGCTAATTTGTGGGCATGGAAAATAAATAAATGCTATTTACCTGATGTAGAAGTGGGTTGACTCCATCTATGTGCATTTGCCCAAAATTGCATAAGTGTGAGATTTCACAGAACAAACGTCAGTGAATCAGGTCCTTGTTTGAACTGCTATTCCTGGTATCTTTGGCAAAATTTTATAGGGCAATGGCCATCCCTGGTAGCTGTGGCCACTCAGGTGCCCAGAAGACTTTTTAGGATGATGGTTGTTTTCTCTGCGACATTTTACAGTGGGGTTCATGGTGACAAAGTGATTGGTGCTTCAGGGAATTCAACACATCCCTGAGTACCAGTCCTGCTTAGTTGTTCCCATCTCTGCATGCATAGGAATGGATTTAAGCAGACTTCAGGTTATTTTCTACCTGCTGGTTGATTTTTGTGTACTCTGGTGATAGCTGGCAGAATCACAAGGCAACTTGTGGAGGTACAGCTCTTTTTGCAGTTGCTTGCAGGTGAAGGAGGCTTGGCTGTTTTTTGCAGTTGTCCATGGACAAGCTGACAGCTTTAGACTGCCCATGTGCTGTTTTAACTACAAATACTGTCTCTGCTTAGCCAGCTCCCTCATTCTGCTTCCCCATCTTCCACATGCCCAAGGCCTCCTCTTTCTGCTGTGCAGCAGTGTCCAGGAGGGGAAAATGCCTTTGCTCTGTGCTTGTTCACTGCTTGCCACTGTGTCTCCCAGTGTGCAACAACAACTGCCAGTTCCTGTGGCAACACCATTAACTAACTACCACTGCTGCCATTGCTGGAGCAAGAGAAGGTGCAGCCCAGGGGTCTTAACTGGAATGCTGTGTCCTGTCATTAAAAGAGACACGATGAGAGTAAAGAAATAAGGTGTGGCACTGTGGATTTGATATGCTTATCCGGCCCAAGAACCAGAATGTCACAGGCCTTGAGCAGGGCTTTAAGATGACGCAGCAGGGGTACCAGTGTGCAAAAGCATTCTTCAAGGGGAAGAAAACTTATTCCCTGTTTATAAAGCATCCCTTACAATCTGCTTCTCATGCAAACGAGCAATGAGAAAGGAGGCAACACTTAAAGGAAATGTCATTTGATCACAGCAGAATGCACACACCTCCACCTGGATGACAGTCCTTATTGATGTTAAGTATTCATATTCCTGCAGGTGTGTTTACCTTTCAGCATCTGTGGTATGAGCAAAGAGAAAATATGCCAGAAGCTGTTAAGCTTAACACATATCTTTTTGATAAAACTGTTCTCTATCTTTGTATGGGACCTTAAATCTTGCTTTAATAGGGTAGGTATAAGCTCACCACAGACATGACTATACTCAGTACTTTGGTGGTGGAAGTAAAACAAGAAGTAATGGGTTTGTCCCTTTTTCTTCTGTAGAGATTGAGCTTCAAGAAATTCAACAAAGTTGATTTAAATTTAAACAAATCAATTGTAAAAATAATCAAAGGAGTTACTAAAGGAGATAAACAGAGGATGGGCATACCAGACCCCTAAAAATCCTAAAAGTGCTCTGAGAAGACGCTCACAGCAGTATAGATACCTACATAACATAGTCATAGTCTGAGAAAAATCAGTAGTAGTCCAGACACTTCCACAGCCATCTTAGTGAAGGCTGTACCTGTAGGTGTCTTTAGAAAAACATCGGGCACAAACATTTCCATGTGAAGATAAATCCAGGATCTGTGTTTGAGTGCCTGATAAAAAGGTTTGACTTTCAAAAGTGCTAAACCTCATTTGAACTTGCTAGAGTAATGAGCACTGGAAAATAAGGCCAATTCCTTCTACAGCCACTTGGGTTGTGGAATGCAAAAGCTCAGCTCCTGCTTCTCTCTTACAAATGTCGGTCCTGGAACTTCACTGCGTTTTACCTGGGAGGTAGCTAGCCACCAAAGCAGAACTTTATCCAAACTTAATGTGCATGACAATACACCCAGTGGTAGGCCTTCCTGCCTTGAAATGTATGGAAAAGATTCTTTACATTTTAAATATCTCGTTCAAGTTTTTTAAATTTAAAATTTTAACAATTTGCTATATCATGCTAGGTAGGTATTATAGCAGCAGCTAGAGAGAGAGTGTTGAGTACCTTACACCAGCTTAGCCCCTCTTTTTTTAGAAGGTAGTGAGAGGGCATAGCAAGAGTTGTGGGCATTTACCGTCAAGGGGAAGGGCATTGGAAAGGGGTAGCAGATCAAAGATGACACATTACTTCTGCCTAAAGACAAGAATAAAAGAAAAAGGAAAAATGAAAGACACTGAAAAACATGATGCAGAAGGAAAGAGAGGAAGAGTATTTGTCTTGGCTTCCATTATTTCAACTTTCTGCCTTGATCTGAGATACGAAAGAATTGTGAAAGCCTAAAAATTCCCTCGGGTGGAGAAAAAAATCTGCCCCAGTCTAGTTATTAACATATCTGTCATAAACTCAGATCAAAGTCCCTTGTCTGCAACGGCAGGCAGTTATGGCTTTTCAGCTTTTTAACGCTTAATGCCAGGCCTACCTTCCCTCTGGTCCAAACGTTATTCTCAAATCTGTCCTTGGAGAAAAAGAGCAGGTGGTGGCAGATGGTTCAGCATGGGGAAGAGTGTGTGCTGCCAGCCAGCTGTGCTCAGCCCACACCCACCCTGGCTGTCACTAGAGGTTTTGGAGCTTCTCACAGGTAGGTTTAGGAATGAGCTTTGTATGCCTATGGATAATAAGTGATGGTGAGTACAAATAGATGCTTCCACATCAGCTAGAGTTCTGGACATCTCAGAAAAATGCAGTCTGAGGCTGATGTCCAAGAACACTGAAGAAATGAGGAATGTTTTAATGTAATTTAATTATAAATCCTGTTGGACATAACTTTCTGTTCAGTATATAACTATCTTTAGTGGGTATAGAATCTAAATTGGAAGTGATGCTGTTGGTATAGTGATCTGATAAAATGAAAATCTAAAATGTTTTATTTTTATTGTCTTCAGCAAGGACTTTCCTATAAATTAATGTAGCTATAGACCATAAGTCTTGTGCCACTTCAAGGATTTTCTTTACTGAAAAGGGTGGTTTATAACTTTCCACACAGAGAAATCAAGCAAAAGCTTAAGGCGGGTGGCTGTGCTCAGTGTACAATCATAAAACAAGAGTGTGACTAAGCACTAAGAGCAGTAACTACTGAAGGTTAACAGGGACTCAAAGGGACACTGGACAAGTACCCACTAAAAAAACAAATAATCTGAGGCACATTTAAGTCAGGATAACCCCAAGCTGCAGTAGTTCAGGCTGAGAGAGTTCTTGGGGCAATATCCTATGCCCTGACACTCCCCTGTGGGCACTGCTCCCACTGATTTTTTTTCAACCTATACTTAGCAAAAATAATTGTTTCCTTTCCTCATTTCCCCCTCTCCAGAAAAGCAGAAAAACAGAGGAATAAGGGAAAGAAACTCAGGAGTAACATTGAAGGACTTACCACAGAATGTGTTTCCAGTTAAAGATGTTCTTCTGCAACATGGAAGCCAAAGCTGAAAACTTTTCCCTCTTTCTTGGGTAAAGAACTTGAACCCCGAATCCACCACAGTCAAAAATGGAAGCCCCCTCTTTGGACTACAATTGCATGTGGGTTTTTTTTCTGCTATGGTTTTCACAACAAACACCAAATGCCTTCAGTAAATTTTACTGCAGAAGTGGTGAATTTTGGTAACCACAAAGACTTCTGATGGACACAAAAAATCCCATTTCTAGCTGGCCTTCCACTACCAGTGATATGATACATGTGACTTCACAGACACAGGTAGCTTGAACAAAGCTTTGTGTAACCTGACTTTCCCCTGTGAAACCACATCATGAGACTGAAGGCCCTCTGCATGTTCCTGGCATTATCAAGGGAGCAGCTGTGATTATGTTTTCCATGTCTCTGCCCCCTAGGAGTTTGAGAAGCAGATTTTATTAGAAGCGCACTAGAAAATTGTAATGAAAGATTCCGTCTCTGCAGTGAAGACAGGCTTGCTAGACAAGTGGTTCATTTTATTGCCTTTGAATTTTCCCACTCATATCAGAAGTTACCACAGGATATTTTGGTCAGGTGTCTATGGCCTCTCTGCTTTTCCAGATTATATTCCAGATTGGCTCAAATATGCCCTAGAGAAAACTCTTCATGTGATATGGTTGTTTTTACATGTGATGTTGCCACGGTCCACTCATCTCATCTCACCAGTCTTCAGAGGAAGATCATGCCTTGCTCTTACTGTTCATCCTCTCAACAGAACAACTGGTAGAAACACTTGCAATTTGTTCTTCTATAGAGCTTGTTCTCTGACTCTTTCTAACATCTGTCTTGAAATTGCCCTACAACTACCTCAATTGAAGTGTTCTGTGTCACACAGTTTCCTGTATTTCTTTCAGGTTGATGAAGTCATTCCTTTCAAGTTGATGAGCTGCCATGCTTCGTGTCACAATATCCCTTTGGAAAAGAAGCCAGCTAGGTACACCTCAGTACCATGAAGCATATTTCGTATAAGTGCCAGCTCTGCAGCATCAATAGCATGTGATGAAAGCTTCCAGAAACTTCCAGTAAGGACTTTTTTAAAGGCTTGTCATACATGGTCCCCTTCTCTTCGAACGTTTCCAGTGCTTGGACAAAACGAACATATTTCTCAAGTATTTTTCACATGAACATGGTCCTGCAAACCCCTGTTTCAGTGTGGCCTTCAACACAGAAGGCACCTACTGCCACTTCTGCAGTAAGTGTCTTCTCTATCACATTTTTCTGTACACATCTCAATATTTTTGGGTGGGTAGTTAATCTCTGAGACGTGACATAGCTATGCTACATCAAGGTAACCATATGGCTCGTTTGTGCAATAGTAACCATGAAAGTTTACTTTCACCTAAAGATTCTGGGGAAAGAAGTGAAGCTAGTTTAGCAGCGCTAATAGTCTGTAAACTGACTGAATCCATTTAGTGTGGATTTGAGTTTTCCTACTTCTGCCTTCCCAAGGCCAGGTCACAGGCCTTATGTGGTCAGTGGCTCAGCGACGCCAGTTCCAGCTGCAGTCCTGCATCCCTGAATGGTCACAGAAGACAATGGGGATTTCTGCCATGATTTGCATCAGCCTTCCCCTAGCGATCGCATCTATGCTGCCAGAACATCATCCGCTATGATGAGACTTCCTAGGAATCTTGTTTATATATCTGTCTGGTAACATTGGAAGTTGCCCTCAGTTTTCACCCCAAATGTCATTCTCTGCCACTTCTATCAACCTAGTGACATACCAAATATGGTAAAGTAGTTCTAATGACACTTATTAATATCCATTGTTGGCACTAGTTGCCAACATGTTTTGCTGTTGTCAACTCAATTTATACGTCTCCTTCTGCAGACCTTTGATGTTGGGCTCTTTTTAGTACTTTGTTTGAAGCATTAAGGGTCTCTGGAAAATAGCTTGCTTGATTTCTAAGGAAGTACCATGCTACTCATCCAAATGTTGGCTTCTGTGACAAAACGATCAGCTTTTCCATTCTCTTTGTGGCTCCCATTGTTGGTCGTTTGGCTCTTGTAATGGGAGCAGCTCCTATAATAGCCAAACCTTTTAATCTATTTTCACATAAAACAGGTCTGGAAGATACTCTTTCCCACCAAAAAAAAAAGACCAAAACATAACGGTAATTTGCTAACCTTCCAGCTGCCTTGATGGAACATAAAATGTAATTCCTGCTGCTATACCTTCAGTTTGCCCTTTTTCTATGAGGGGAATATTTCTTTTGGCTCTGGGATTGTTACAGTCATCTATTTTAATAAAATCAGATATTTCTCATTCTCTTTTTTTTTTCTCTACCTGAAATTCCAGCCTTCCTCTTTCCTTGTACTCTGCTTTTAAGTTACACTACGATTCTAGTTTGTGAGCATGTCATCACAGGATTTTAATTTGATTTGTTTTGCTGCAATTTCACTTTCTTTCCTTGCAAAAGACTCGGGGTACATTTGTGATATGTAGCACAAAGCTGTATCCCACTGTCTGTTTCACTTTTGGCTTCGCTTCCAGCATCACTTCCTTCAAGCTCAAGACCAGTGCATTCCTATGAGAAAGAAATCAAGCAAAGGGGCCAGGATACCCACAGAGAGGAGCAGGGAGCTTCTACCAAATCTCAGATAGAAGAGAAAAAATTATGAGATGTGGAAAAAGGGACAGGCCACATGGGCCAGCTATAGGAACACTGTCAGAGGATGTAGGGATCCAACGCCTATTTGGAATTGAGTATATACAGGGAAATCAAGGACAACAAGCAGGGCTTCTACAACTACATCACCAGCAAAAAAAAAAAACTAGGGAAAATTTGGGATCACTGCTGAATCAGATGGGTGTCCTGGTGAAGGAAGACAGAGTGAAGGGAGAATTACTGAATGCCTTCTTTCCTTCAGTGTTAACTGCTGAGGCCAGTCTTCAGGAATCCCAGACCTTGGGGCAAGGAGAGGAAGGCTGGAGAAAGGAAGACTTCTCCCAGTCGTAAAGAGTTTGGTTAGAGATCAACTGTGCAGACCTCTTAACACACATAAATCCACAGGCCTTGATGAGATGCACTCACGGGTGCTGAGGGAGCTGGCACTGCTGTAGCTAAGCCACTCTCCATCGTCTTTGAAAAATCACAGAAAACAGGAACAGGGCCCAATGACTGAAGGAAAGCCACTGTTACTCCCATCTTCAAAACTGGCAAGGAGGGGGATCCAGGAAGCTACTGGCCAGTCAGCCTCATCTCCATCCCTGCAAAGTCATGGAACAGAACATTCTGGAGGTCATCACCAAGCATGTAGAAGAAAAGAAGGTCATGAGGAGCAGTCAGCAGGGTTTCCCCAAGGGGAAATCACGCTTGACCAATCTGACAGCCTTCTGTGATGGCAGGGCAGGATGGGTAGATCAGGGGAGAGCAGTGGATGGTGTCTGCCTCCACTTCAGCAAGGCTTTGGACACCGTCTCCCATGACATCCTCATGGGTGGGCACAGGAAATGTGGTTTAGATGAATGGACAGTGAGGTGGATCCAGGACTGGCTGAACGGCAGAGCTCAGAGGGTCAGGATCAGGGCAATAGAATCCAGCTGGAGGCCTGCAGTCAGTGGTGTTCCCCAGGGATCAGAACTGGGTCCAGTCTCACTCAACTTGTTTATCACTGGCCTGGATGAAGGGATCCAAGGTACCCTCAGCAGTCTGCTGATGATACAAACTGGGGGAGTGGCTGATACACCTGAAGGCTCTGCTGCCTTTCAGCTGGACCTTGGTAGGCTGGAGAGTTGGGTGGAGAGAACCCTAATGAGGCTCAACAAGGGCAAGAGCAGGGTCCTGCACCTGGGGAGGAACAACCCCAAGTACCAGCACAGGCTGGGGCTGCCCCACTGAAGAGCAGCTCTGCGGAGAAGGACCTGGGAGTCTTGGTGGATCACAAGGTGGCAATGAGCTGGCAGTGTGCCCTTGTGGCCAGGGGGCCCAGTGGGATCCTGGGGTGCATCGGGAAGAGTGTGGCCAGCAGGTCAGGGGAGCTGGTCCTCCCCCTCTACTGGGCCCTGGTGAGGCCACATCTGGAGTGCTGTGTCCAGTTCTGGGCTCCTCAGTACCAGAGAGACAAGGAGCTCCTGGAGAGTGTCCAGCAGAGGGTCACAAGGGGGAGGAGCATCTGAGGAGGGGTCTGGAGCATCTCTCTTACGAGGAGAGACTGAGAGTGCTGGGCCTGTTTAGTCTGGAGAAGAGAAGACTGAGAGGGGATCTCATCAATGCATATCAGTATCTCAAAGCTGGGTGCCAAGAGGATGGTGCCAGGCTTTCCAGTGGTGCCCAGATACTGGACAAGAAGCAATGGCAATGAACTAAAACACAAGAAGTTCCACTCAAGATGAGGAAGAACTTGTTTACATTGAGGGTGGCAGAGCACTGGAACAGGCTGCCCAGGGAGGTCATGGAGTCTCCCTCTCCAGAGACATTCAAAACCCACCTGAACGTGTTCCTATGTCACCTCCTCTGGGCAGGGTGATTGGACAAGATGAATTCCAGGGTACCCTTCCAACCCTAACAATTCTGGTGGTTCTAGTTTATACATGATTTTGGCCCCTCTTGCATCTGCTGCCACGCTGAGCTCTACAGACATCTTCTGTTCATTTGCGTGTTTTGTGGTTGGTGGTTTCCTTTGTGCTACGCTGAGCTCATGTATGTGCAAGTTTTCACTCTTTGGATGCCTGCTTGTTTTTGTGGTTTTGTTCCTTTGTTTCCCTTTTTTGTAGACTTTTTTCCTCATGACATTCAGAGTGTCTGTAGTTTGTATCCTCTCTATTTGGGCATGCTTTCTCTGTTTATGCCACCACATTTTCTGGCAGCAGCTCCTTTTTGTATCCTATCTTTGCTCTGTCTTCAAATGGAAGATTGTGTACTAGACTTGCCCAAGTCTTTGTGGAGTTAGATGACTGCCTTAATTATTTTCCTTTGAATGCCGTTGCCTTTCACCCTGGTTAGGAATCTAGCAATAATTGTTTCATATTTTATAGCTGCTCCTTGCTCAAGTCAGTCCTTTTGCCTGCACTGTAATTTGATCAGTCTCTTGTTCTCTTTTTTTGAGTACCCTCACTCAAAAAAGAGATTATTTGTTTATGTCTCTGGGGAGCTGAGTGTGCTTTTTGAGTGTTTTTAAGATTTTTGGATGGAGACTCCCAGTCTGCCATTGCTGGATGCTGCTGATGCAGGTGATGGCGTTTCCCACCATCTAATACTATATCTAGCTCTTAATTTTGCTTTCTCTTTTTTAGCCAGCCTCTTGCAATATTTTAGTTGTTCCATCACAATCAAAAGAAAATAGTTTTGCCAAAGAGTTGATAAACTCATCCCTTTTCAAAAGCATCTGCTTGGGAATAGGATGTTGGTCACAACCACAAGATTGTTTTCTTCTTTTGAGGAGTATAGCTTTCACTGTTGGGAGCATTTCAGAGGTTTGTTTCTGTCCCTGATTTGTGTACTCTTTGGGAAGTCTTCTGTATTTGTCAGCTGTATTTTCCTGAAAAATGGCTACATCTGAGTATAGACCACAGTACCCTTCTCCCTCAACTGAGAGACTGACTGCCAGATTGCTATAGCTTTATAAAGAGAGTGGATAATGACAGCACCATCTTCTCTTAGGACAAAATCTGTGGGGAAAATTGCAGGTGTTCTTCCAAACACTACAATATGCTCTAGCCTGCTCAAAACTGTGCAGTTCTATGCTGTCAGTATTTAACAGTGCCTCACAAGGAAATGGTTTTGCCTCTTTGCCTACAGTACAGTCCAGGCACCAGCTGTCTGCTCTGTCTATATTACAAATATGAGGGAAAACATGACACAAGTTAATCCATAGTGTTGTGTTAGAAGTATTATGCATCATGCTAAAAAATATGCTAAGCATAAAAAAAAAACAGTATAAAGTGCATCTGTCTAATGAAGGGGAAGGGAAGCCAAAGGCAGAGAGCCTTCTGGAAGAAGTACTTCCCACTTTGTGGGAAATTCTTCCATTTCCAGTGCAAAAATATGTCTTACAGAAATTCTTTCCCAAATCTCTGCGTTAAATCACGTTGTGATCAGAGTAATGTAGTCACCATCATGTAATGCAAGGAATTCCTCCTACTTTTCGTCTGGGTAGCAAAACATTAACAATGACATGCTACCACACTAATGTGGTGACATTACTGAAATGCAGGGTGGGAACAGCAATTTAACAATACATAATTCCTCGTGCTTTGGCCCTGAACTGTTTAGGGTGCTGCTGGTCCACTAAGGCAGCAGGCTCAGGTATGTGAAGAAATCAGACAAGTTCTATAGAATGAACAAATTAGAGCCTCTCTGAGAAACACTCTGCTCTTTTGCCTGTTTGAAACCTCCAAGCACCAGCAGTCTCTCATGTGCTCTGTGCACATCTCTTCTGATAGCACCCACTTTCTTGTTGGGCTGGACTCCTTGGCTTCCAGCGGCAGCCCTAGCCTTTCAGCTAAATGAATCCATAATCTGGTGTAACCTTGCTGGTTGCTGGTGAGCCAACCCCTTGGCCAGGCTTCCTGCACACCACCTCAGGCTGGCGAGCAGATAAACGTGTTTGTGGGAGACTGCAGTGCACAGCTACCCACTCCAGCAGAGAGGTTTCCTGGACTGGTTAGTGCTTGGTTTAAGTTACTGTTATCTTGATTATTTATGTCATGGCACTGTTGGCACAGCTGCTCGGGAAGTAGAAGGCAGGACAACAGCTTCCCACCAGCCTTCAGGATCCTTGTCAGACCAAGAAGCACATGGCAGAAAAAACCTTACCTAACCTCCAGATGCTGTTCACCTCATGCTGGAGACTCTTGACATTCACCCTATGCCCAACAGTAGGAAAAAGTACTGTGATATTCAGGACATGCACTTTTATGCCTGTAAAATTTTCTGCACAGTCTATAGTCTTGATAACAAATGTCAAGCAAATTATAGTAATATCTCTACTGCTTTTTGATATTGATCTCTCAAACTACCCTGTAAAGAAAATAACAATTACTGTAAAGAATATTGGAGATCACAGCTAAGCCTCAGGAGCTCCAGGTGGAGACTGGGAGACAGGCTTATCTTCTAACTCATAACCCAAACAAGCTCCTGCATATGCATTGTGCATGGGAATAGATGAGAATGCTCTGGAGGAACAGAGCCAGTAAGAACAGTACTGAAAGTAGATAAGGTCAGACCAATTCTGGTAATAAAGGCTAATTAGTAAATCAGCAATGGAGTGTTTCAATAACACTGGATGCATTGCATCAGAAAAAGGAAAGACAGAGTGTACCAAGTGTCTGAGAGGATGCCTGAAGGGATGAAGTCAGCACACTGAAGAATTACCTCTACTTAACCATTTAAGGGCTTTGTATGAGACCCATGATTTTATTTGCTCAGCATTTTTTCAATGCTGGAGACCAAAAATCCTCTGTGTGGAAAGGGAGGTGCTGAATGATGTATTTTCAGCATGAAAAGGACACAGTTAGTCTTAGAGTAGGGTTTAGATTGAAAGCTAATGTTCCAGAAAAAGGTCTAGCTTCACTTGAAAAAGATTTTCAAGGCAGAAGTGACAGGTCATTTAAGTGTTTGAAAGTATATATATATATATATAAAAGTATAGTATGTTAACATGCAATGAAGAGGAGAAATATTAATGATTTGGACCAAGCATTGATATACAAGTCATACCATATCAGTTTTGGCATCAAACATTACTGAAGTGAAAATGTAAAACTATAAGAGTATTTCCAAGAAAAAGAAAAGTGAACAAAGGAATAATTAACGAGTGTATAGCACTTCTGTTTGTCTTTGTGTGTCAACAGCCCCGCCTTTTCAGTGAAAAGGAGTGGAACTGAAAAAAGCAACATTTCTTTTGCTGTTGAGTGCAGTGGGATTTTTATGAAAGCCCTCGAATGTTAGCCTTCCCTGTGGAAGAGACTCCGTGCCATGGGATTGCCAGCCTAGAGGCAAGGGTGACTTCTCTTCACATCGTTGCCACCAATGTGATAGCTACAGGACCTAGCTACATAGCTTCTAGAGGAGGATCCCAGCGATCCAGCAAATCTCTGCTCCAATGAATAGTAAAAAAACATCCCTTGTCCTGGGAATTTCAGTTTCTTTTTCATCGAAAATGCAGGCTAGAAAACTCTGCAGACTTGGGAAACTAGAATGAGTGAAGAGCTAACGAAACAGTGAAATTATGTAGGACAAAACCCTCTCAGTAAGAACTGGTGGGAGTGATGGTATTTCAAGACAGCTTTTTCAAAGCTTTGTCACTGTAGGGGGTTTTTTTGTTTTGTTTTTTTTTGCTTTTAACACTCAGGTAACATCAATTATTAATTAAGAGATGAAATTAGGAAGCTTTTGTTAAAAAATCCAGTCTTCACTACTTTTCTCTCAAACTGCTAAATGCTCCTGAGACTTCCTCTTCCGCTCCGGGAAACCCAGAAGACCAGAATGACACTTTCAGCAGATTTAGTACAGACCCCTTTTGCCTGCCTCCTGCCTCTCCTCCCCTGCTACCTGCCAATAACAATGCTACAAAACATGGCCCCTATCCCAAAATTGATAATGTACTTCAAACCAACCTAAATCAAATAGGTGTTATCTACAGCAGTCTTGGTGTGCATTTTTTTGTTACAAAATGGGAAATGGTCAAACCCATATTTAATAGAGAAACATGAATTTGAAGGGATTATTTTATAGTATTGATTTCATGTTGATCTATAGCAGAGTTGGAAAGGAGACAGTTTTTTTAATTAAAGATTTCCAGGGAAAAATTGGTGATTTATTGACTTGTGAACACAGTCCCAATCTTAGGAGTCTAAACTCTTCTTCCAAATAACTAGTGTAGAGGAAAGGTACCATTCCCATATTGCAGGGTGACAAGCTAAGATCTTGATGAGAGAGGCCTTCTTTCAGAGTATCCAGGAATGAGGATATTTGTCTGGGTACAGTTGGCCTAGCCAGCTACAGGGTCCCAGCTGTGATGGGTTCTCCGCCCTGGACTCACAGGCATTCCAGATGTAAGCACAGCCTCTTCCTGGGCCCTTATGAGGAAGTGCTCAGCAACAGGTGAAAGCAGGTAATGTGGTGACCACTCTCTCTTCCTTCTTTCTACACTTTCTTGTGTTTAATAGGCTCAGGGTATATGCGTGACAATGAGCTGCAAAGTTAAATAAGTAGGAGGATGCAAATTTTGTGAATTCCAGTAAGACTTAGTCATTAGTTACTCCCTGGACAGCACTATCATTTGGATGTCTACCTGCCAGCAAAAAATATGTTCAAATTTAGAATCTTTTATTGGAAAATCAGATTCAGAAGAACCTACCTTGTCAAATGACAAGCTGTGAGCAATAGCAGCGCCTGGCAGTTGAGTTTTGAGGCTTACAGAGACATTTAAGCTAAATCTGTGCAGCCTTTATGAGCCATGAAGTGAGTCTCCCATCAGCTGGTGGGGGATGACTCATGCTCATGCCTTTTTTTTAATGATCAGCCCCCCTGGAGCAGAGTGACTGCAGCAAAACTCAGAACAAACCTCATCGAGATCCCAGTTCCGAAGCCCTTCATATCCATTCACCAGTGTGCCCCTGAACTTCACTCCTTATCGTCTGTGTTGCACTCTGCACTAGGCCACAACAGAGCACACCAAAAGAAGGCAGCACATCTTCGTCTTTGCTCCCTGGCAAAGCTAATCCTCGACTACTTCCTGCCCCACCTGTACCTGCAACTTGTTGCAACATGACGGCCGGAGATCTTCACTGGGTTGGCCTCAGCCTGGGACAGCCTGGGGCAGGCCTAAGTGAGGGGTACCATCAGATAGGGTGTAACTGTGGCTCCCAGATCTCCAGCCTTCACTTGGTTTTAGCTTTCCCCAGCACATCCCCACTTGCTAAACAATCTCCATTTTGATTGTAACCTACCATGGTCTTTTCCCTATATAGGGAAGATTTGGGGTAATATATACCGCTGTCTTTTACTCTTGGGACTAACCACGTGAAATTGCCAACCTAGAATGCAAAATTTAGAAGGATGGAACACCACCTCTAAGGTGACTGGGTGGGGACTGGGAGCCTCAATGGAGCAACATTACCATGTCTAAAAGTCACTCCCATGGAAAAGGTGCCAGACAATGCAGCCTTAATGGACAGAAGACTTAATGGATATAAAGGAAGAAAAAATACCTTGTGGTCACGCAGGTGATAGATGTTTGCAATGCCACTCTGAAGAGTCTGTGCATCCACATGGTCCACATTGCACAGTCAAGGTTACCCATTTTTGGGCAGGAGCTGCTGATATGCTCCATGTCAGTGCTGCAGTCAGTGGGCCATAGTAGGACAGTGCATAAATGATTTATACAAGCCCAGTCACAAGGACCAACCAGGGATCTACATCTCAGACGGGAGGCAAATGTCATTGCCATCTGTGCAAGTGTAGCCACCCTAGCAACAAATAACCCCTGAGCCTGGCTCACCCAGCATCAGCTCTCATCCGCTCCCAGAGGTTTGGTTTCCCTCTGGAACACCATCTCATCAGAGTCAAGAGGGATAAAGATCCAGTGGTGAGGGTGCACTTCCTCTGGTTCCTCATCTTTAGTGCTGAGAGATGAGGACATGGAGATGGCAGCTGGACTCCCTGGTCTATTGGGCTCGAGACAGAGCCCCAGGCCCAGACCAGGTGGACATTGAACATCGTATAGGAACAGAGGGACTGTGAAGATCTCCTTACCAAAGACTCAGTGCTGCTTGCACAGTTGTGTAAAGATGCACTGAATCTTTTGGTAGAAAAGGTTGCATTAAACTTCTGAAATGAAAGCAGACACAGCTCATCACAATGGTTGTACCTCGTGCCAAACTGCTCTGCCATCCTGTGGGAGCTGATGGAATCCTGAAGGGCATCTGCGATGCCTTTGAGCTCTTCAGCCCCAGCTCGCCCCTCTGTGCCTCTGCAACATGCTAGTTGTTTTTAGTATACCAGCTCAAGATAAGACAGATGTGTTCAAGGAAATAGTCTTGACAACCCACAAGCGCAGTGTTTTTATCTCAGGAAGGCAGTGGTGTCTCATGCATGCATAGGATGTGGGAGAGCCCACAACTTACACAGATAATGTTGAAAGATTGGTGGGCAGAGCAGCGAATGCTTGCGCAGTTCCAGATCCCCACTGGCTATGTAGAGCAGATCCTGGAGCAAAGTCATCACCTTACAAAGACAAGTTGAGAAAGTTGGGGCTGTTCAGCCTGGAGAAGAGAAGGTTGCACAGACCTCATAACAACTTTCCAGTATCTGTAGGGGCCTACAGGGAAGCCAGAGAGGGGCTCTTCATCAGGAACTGCAGTGACAGGACAAGGTGTAATGGGTACAAACCAAAAGAGGGGAGATTTATGTTACATATTAGGAAGAAATTTTTCATTGTAAGGGTGGTGAGACACTGGAACATGTTGCCCAGGGAGGTTGTAGATGCCCCAAACCTGGCAGGTTGGATAAGGCTTTGAGTAACTTGGGGAGGTGGCTCTGCCTATGGCAGGAAGGTTGGGACTAGATGATTTTTAAGGCCCATTCCAACCCCTCAACATCATATGATTCTAGGATTCTGTTCACCAGCTCTGGGTTTCCTCTTGAGGGGAATTAGTTGGTCCATGTCCTGAAGCTCAGGAGTTAACTAGCATAATGGTAGGGCTGAAGGGGCCAAGGTCCACAGGAACCCATGGAGAAGTGCCTTTAGTATTCTTCCTCTTCCTTGAAAATCTGGAGTCTCCAGTCCCTGACAAGCTGGCAATGCCATAATTGGAAAAAAGTTTAGCTATTCCTGCTTTGAACATTCTTGTATGAGGAGTGGGATGGAAATATTCCTTTTGACAGTGATCCCAAGACAATGCACATATATGGTCTCCTTGTCCTGGCGAGTTAGAGAAAGAGCTGCCCTGCTCTGTGCTCAGATGGGGATTTCCAGAAGGATGAGAGCTTTCCTTCCTGTCTCTCTGATGAGTCTACCCGGTCAGTTCATGATTTACCCCCTTACTCAGCTGCAATCCTGCCCACTGGAACCAAGAACACTTATTAACTTCCTCCACACCTCCGAGTGCTGCTAAGGTTGTTCAGCAGAGCTTAACAGCTAACTGTCCAGGCTTTCTAGAACTTGATTAAATTCCCAGAAATCCAGGTGGCTGGCATAGCATGACTAAACGTGCCACTAACCACAGACCCTCCCCGGGGCCACTTCCCATCCCCTGCTCCTTACTTTCCTGTAATTAATGCCTGTATCTAATTTCTTCCCATTGTTTCCCTCACAGAGTTGAGAACAGCTCAGTAACTGTACCTGAAGGCTATGCAATGCTACACAGCAAGTTGCTTTTCTTCCGTGTTAACTAAAACAAGCTCCTGCACTCGACAAGCCATTTTCTGACACTATACTCTAGGCCATATCTGTTATACTGGAGGATATTATTTAGAACCACATACTGCATGTGCCAACAATTACATTTTAAAAGAAAGCAAGTACAAGGTAAACAAATGCAAGAGCAGTAACCTAAAAAAAACCAACCAAACAAACAAAAAAAACCAAATAAAAAAACCAACCCTGTATAGGAAATTGTATTTCTGATTAAGAGACTTATAGTAAAATTCAGCTGCTGGGTAGGAAGTGCAGGTAGAATTTTCCAAGTCATTACTGAGCCAGTTTACCAGCATGATTAGAATGACATAGCATTTTGTCAAAACTGAGATCTGGATCAGGTGGTACTCATTAGTTTCGATACATAAATTATAAATATTTTTCTTAAGTGAAGTGAGTAGGGTTTTTTTTTAATTACTTTCCGTTTGTTCCTGGGACAAACCACATCTTAGTCTAGGCTGATTACAAGTAAACTAAGTTAAAGTATTGCATGCAACACCACTGCTACCTGCAGCAGGCACCTGCACAACTTTCACCACAGGAAAGATAGTGAGGCAGAAACGCTGTTCTGTGGTGCACCAGAGGAGATACTGCACTACCAAAATCACTGTGAAGTTGCAAATGTTATTTTAATGACGCCCAGCTTGGTAGTTCCCCAAGGGTGAAATCAATATCTTGATGGTTAAACTGAAGCTACCATTATATTAGTGAGAACATATGTATGACCTCATTGACAACACTCAGAACATTGAGCTGAGAGAGGGCAATCTCCCTCTTGAAAGGCTGCAGACATCCAAATCCATCTGCAATATAGAGAGGATGTGTTCATTTAGATAATGCTAGAAAACAGCAATAAAGTAGAGATAGCTAAATGTTCATTATAGGCGAGGTTCCTTCTGCTGCTTTTGAGCTTAAGCAGTAAAAGGTCATACTATCTCTAATTGAATTGCTCTGTATTGTTCCAATCTACATAATGTACTGTTTACAAATAGAGCATCATCTTAAGCACTTTGTGCCATGTGGCCGAACATTGAAATTTTGCTCTTTATTGTACTTGTGCATTTTGTAATTAAGTAACTCTGGTATCAGAAAACTGTTGGTCCATTTAGAGATTTATGCTACCATGAATGGACTGTTTGTTAGTGTATCTTCATTTTATAATCTTTTATTTCTAAAATACGAAGCTTGGATAAAAATTAAATAAACATGCCCCCCAAGCAAACACACAGCCAAACACACACACAAAATGCAAACACACATACAAGCACAAACAACGAACAAAACCCGAACCAAAAAAATAACCGACAAAACAGACAGAAGCAAGAAAAAATACTGAGACATGAAATGTGCAGCACAAAAATCTTGTGGATTTTTAAGAATAATCAATTTTTTTAGGAAATGTGAGAAGGTACAAATGAATATACAGAGACCTATTTCATAATTGCGCTTCTGTACCTTTGTTGGCTGAATGGTGACTAGTTTCAAATCACAGCAATGCCAATACAGGCCTGACATACAGGACACAGTAGGTATTGTCCTGGTTTGCTGAATTTGATGCAATCCTCCTTCCAACCAAAATCATCCTCTGCAGGTTTACATTACAAACAACTGGAAGCAGAATTCAGGTAAGCATCCAGGTTAACTTCTGCAAGATTTTTCATACACAAACTTTTTAAAAGAGCATTTCTAATCACAGGCAATATTTAAAGTGAGAATACAGCTGTTGGAAATGTAGCTAGTATATGAAAAATATTTGCAACATTGTTTGAACGACAGCACCTATTCAACTATTGGCAATAGGCATGAAATATCATCCAAAAAATAATTTCAAGAAAATTTTTCTTCCACATGACTTTACCATTGCACCATGCTTAAAATGCATGTTACATATATAATTTGCATTGTTATCTAAAAACCATTGTCTTCTTGACAGCCAGGACTTTGACGTGTGGAAGACAGCTCAGCCTAACTTGGTAAGAACTTAAAATTCTAGCCACTCCAACTCGAAGACAAACGCACTCCATCTGCAAGTGTATATCTGCACTTCTTTGACTGCTCATTAAATATAAGTAGCTGCTTCATAATAGTAAAAATAATAATGATAATACAGAACTCCTGTAGCAAATACCAATGGTTCTCTGAGTGGTAAAGAAAGCAAATACTCTATTAAACTTTACATGAGCATAAAACAACCAGGGATGACCAGGGAAATTAGGAAAGACTATTCCATAATATCTAGTTTACTCATGAGGTACAGCTGCTTAAAAGTTGAAAGACTTTTTTATCTAAAATATTTTTCCACTTGAAAATGTCTTTTTTTTTCTTGTTTGGTGGTGGTGGTGGTGTGGGTTTGTTTGGTTTTTTGTTTGTTCATTGGGTTTTTTTGGTTTTTTTCAGAAGAAGCGTAAGTTCCAGGAAAAATTCAGCAGGAGGAAAACAGTTTCAAAAAAAATTGATAATCTTTCAAATAATATTTTCAAGACAGAATTTGTTCAGAATGCAACAAATTTGTTAACTGAAGATTTTAATACTTTTTTATTGCTTTACTTCTGTATATCTTCACAAGGTCAGTAGTTATATATACTCTTACGCAACAAAGCACATATGCAAATAAATTAAAAGATACATGATGTAGAAAAAAAACCATTATACTCAAAAATATTTAACTTAGGCTTCACATGTTAGAGAAAATTTGAACATATTTGTATTTCTGAACAGAAAGGAAAATTAATTTTTATGAAGAAGTTTCTAAGAAAAAATAGCTGAATTCCCATCACTCTCAGTTAAGCTGTTCCCAGAGGTCAGCACATTCACTGGCTCTTGCTTTGTTAGCATCACAAGCCCACACAGAGGAAAAGAGCAATGTCTGAAATCTTGTTGTGTTTGAAAATTTGTGTATATTCACTCACCTCTGACTTTTGTACTCACTTTCCACAAGCACTCACACGCTTTAAGTGTTAGTGTAATGAATACTGAGGAGCCAGATGGTCTCACTAACCACCACTCACTTCTCTGAAAATTTTAGAAAGGTCAGTTACAACTGAAGCACTTGTAAATAGGGAAATCATCAGAAAAACTGTGTTTCTTAGGGCTCAGAGGTATTTTCTGTAGATCCGATGGCTTTATGCAGTTGGCAGTGTTTTTTGAGCCGTCTGGTCCCTGCAAAACAGCATGTGGGTTTGTTGGGCAATGACAAAATGACGGCTAACATGAGCTGAGTGGGTGTGGGTGACAGGCAGTAAGTGTCTGCAGGGAAATTTGGCACAACTGTACCTGGCAGGTCTACTGTAATTAATGTTTAAAAAAATCATCAAACTACTTAATCGGTAAGATGTGCATGGGCAGGAAAAATCTGAAAAGTCTTTTTCTCTCTTCCCCTCAGCTGAAGTCCCAGTACATTTCAACTACCATAGGGAGAAGAAATATTTTTATTGAAGTACAATAGTTACAGCTTGAACAATCTGTTCTTGCTGTATATCTGAAGTTTAGATTCTCTCCTTTGAAATTAGTGGATTAGAAAGTGAAACACCATGCATAAACTATTTTTGATGTGAATAGTTTTGTGATGCTAAATAAGCCTATTGATTACTCCCTGGATAAAACAGCTGAAAGCAGTTTTCCGTATATTTCAGTACTTGCAGTCCGCTCCATTATATATTGTTTCATTAAGCAATGTGACTTCTGAGATCTTCATGTGTTAATAACTACATGCAAGGAAAAAACCCACCCCCACTGCAGCAGGTTGCCTCTGGAGCAGGAGCTGTAGCACCCGTTTATCACTGTTACTTTCCTCACATTTATTTCCTACCTGTAAGGCTGTGTAATGACACTGTAACATTTTTAACATATAAGAGGTCAGGCTTGAAAATACCACCTCTCACAACACTCTATGTGTCTTCCAATACACAGTCATTCCTTTTGCATGCCAGAACCTCAATTTTTATCTTAATCAAGCAGCACTCGTGTGATTGCATGTACCTTTGTCAGCTGCATGTGTTTAGGAAAGAAAACATAGTTGGCATTCTAGAGAGAAGGAGTATGTCTTGCAACATAGCAGTGTCTGCAGCAGCTGTGATGGCTCCGTGGGCAGGACTTACTGAAACCTATTGTAAACCAGTCAGCTGTCCTGGCAAGCGTGATATGGGAGGGAGATACAGCCATCAGACCAACTACATTGCCATGGAATACTTTTCCTCGTTGGAAGCAGACATATCAGACAAGTGAAACTTACCCAAACTGATGTGGACACCAATATAATGCTGAACCATGCTATGGAAAATGCTCCCATGAGAGTTGTAAATAGTCAACTATCCATTTCAGTGATCTTATCCCTTGTAATGATTATGAGCAGTAAAAATACCAAATGCTTACCTTTTCTGCCTTGCACATACTCCCATCCCCAAAGGCAGAAACCATTGGTCAATAACCAGACAATGTACAGAAATCCCAAGGGTGATCCTGTTTTTGCTTCCCACCTGAGAAAAGTTACTTCAGTATTCAGGAAGGCCCTATACGGCATGATGAGAAGGGGCTAAATGCAGTGTTCAAACTGCTCTCTCATGTAAGAGAGCTGAACTGAAAAGCTGACGTTTTTGTACCCACTGTTTCTTGACACTGTCTGGTAGCCAGTGATTAACTCCTGACTTCAAGCCTCCTTTTCTAGGGGTATTTTTAATATACTTGCACTCTGATTCAGCATACTCTGTGGACCACACCTATACTTTGCTCCTTACTGCACCTAAAATGTTCAAGATAATGCACTGCGTCTGGGAATGACTGCTGCCTTTTTTGTCTCTAAAATAAAATACAGACTGATTATCGAGTTCGAAAAGCTATTTGAACTAAGTAATAAATGAATGGAGAATTTTGTTCGCCCCTGTGAACAAAACTACTGGACATGAGTGCATTACAATGGGATAAGCTGCTCATCAATCTGTCCAGTTGCCCCCAGTCACCAAAGTGTTCACAAGAGGTTTCAAACTATAAATTTCAAATATAATTATATTGAGGTGTCAACTTGACCTGGTCTTGATGTTTTGCTGCCCTCTTTGCAACTCCTCAGCTAAAAATTCATACCCAAGCTTTATCAGATATTGAGAGCAATATATAGACAGAAAGACACCATTAAACTGTCAAATTTTCCTTGCCCTTAGCAAAATTCAGTGGTAGGGTTAGGGTTGACCAGAGAAGAAAAGGGAGAAAGATCAGGTACGATGTGCATTTCCACACAGAATAATTCTGCTTCTTACCAAACCCACAAGGAAAGAAAACACTGGGAAAAAAACCCCTCAAATCTATTGCTTAAAGTTTGCTTCTTCTGCTAATGCAGATTTTAAGATTTAATTTTCTTGACAAGTTACATGAAACTTTAATAGCTGTGGAATATCCTTATAAATGTACTTGGCTAGAACTGGACTTTATAGAGTATGTAGAATAAGAGATTAAAATCCGTTAAGAGTTATTTTTGCTCTTCAGTGTATCATGTGAGAAGCAAATACAGTAAAATTAGATCCAGAAAGATGATTTGCTTGAAGGACCAGTATCATGTTTATTGAGAAACCAAAAAGAAATAACTTACCAGAAGAATGTCTCTTAATGGATGAGGACAGGAACTAGGTAGCATGAGCTTAAGCAGTAACCAAGGACTGAGATGAGTTTAAGGATCCTGATCGAAAAAATGGTTAGCAAACAGCTGTTAAGTTGGCAAAAATAACAGGACCAAAAAAACCCCCACCAAATATAAAAGGTGCCAAGTACAAGTCATGATCTGCACAAGCCTTGCTCCAAAAATTTAATGGAACAAGAAATTAATGAAACAACAAAGAGTTGGGTAAATGCCTCAGTCAAGACACTTATAGCAGCCATTACTCATCAACTCTCTTTTAATAAAAAACGGCAGTAGCCTTCTAATAACCTCTACAAGGAGTTATGGTTAAGCGACCTCTGCAGATCAGAATGGCTTTTGCTTGTGCAAATCTGCAAATTCACACATATACAAAATCACAGTTGGTGGAAAATTTATTTTTATATTCTAGTCATTTTCCACTGCATTAGACTCAGACATTTTTGAAAGAAGGGACCGCATCCTGTTCACACCATACAGAGCTTGACACCTTTAGTGTGACTGAGATACCTCAACCAAGTTAGAGGCCAGACAAGGCAGCACACACGGGAGGGGACAAAGAACAACACTATTCTGATGACAGTGGCCCACATTGGAGCATCATGACCCTCCTGACAGTTCTATTCTTAGCCAACATCATTCTCTAGGGATGATCCAGAAAAGAACATAGTGCTAGGACAGAGTACCATATCTAGTGTCTAAAGGATCTTCAGAAGATGAATGGGTCTGTCTGAGGACTCCCTGGACAACCTTCAAGCCATTTACTCATTTCTATTTCTACATGAGCAGCATAGTCAGGTTACGTCAAAAGGGCTGCTCCATTTTTACATCTAAAACCACGGGATCTATGCTGCTTGCATTGGGCGGGCTGGACTCCCAGCCAAAATGTGAGCATGAGTGTTTCTTTTCTGTGAGTTTTGAAGGTCATATATCACACGCATTGCAGAGTCCTTGTTTCAAAAATGTGTGGTGGGGATAAAGTAGATAATAGTATTCTGGGATTGCTCCAGTAAAAACAATTAAAAAGTAAAAACATCACTAGTTAAGGCTCTTGCGTTGTGTGCAACAACATCTGAGATAACAGGACGTCCTCTCTGCCATTCAGTTTTTTACTATCCTCTAGAACAGTCACCGGTTACAAATATATTTATCAAGCCAAGCGATAGTTATGACGAGGTGGAAGTTCTTAAACACAAAACCACCTTTACAAATGGACACCAAAGCTGCTGCTCCATTCTAGTTGGACCTAGCAGATATCTGCTTCCTGGCTGCAGCTGAGAACCCCATTTCTGTGACATCCTCCACATATGAAGCTGCTCAGTGACTCCCAGCTTTCCCTACTGTCTCCACATGGACATGCAGCAGTGACAGAATGACAGTTTTATAAATCAGTCTTTCATTAATGATCTCTTTAATGGATGCCCTTGTCATGGAGTTACCCAGGCAAGAGACATCTCAAGTGTAGCTGAACTCCTGTGCTGAAGAAGTTCTCCTGCACCAACTGAAGTACAGTGTGAATATGGACACTTCTAGCCTAAATGTGTGTGGTCAGATGCTTTTCACTGATGTTTAAACTACCACCCTTTATGCTGAGGAAAACATAGTTCGTTATTGTGGCTCAGCTGACGCACATGACCTTGTTCCTCCCAAGGACTGAGATCTGGGTCTGAATCCTGATTGGGCAGACCACAACCTCAAACTGTCTAAATGTCTGAGATGATGTTTTATTGATTTCCTCTCACACAGCAGCTGCACAGCTGGAGGGAAGTGACAGCACTCTGTGCAATTGGTTGCACAAGAGCTTTGGTTGATGCCACTGTTGCCCCCTCACAGCTAACTGCTGGTTTTGTGTTTACCCTTGACATATAACACATGCTAGCTCTGTGGGTGAGCACCAAACTTTCCTGAAAACACCTTGCAGGACAGAGCTACGGCTGCAAGCACGGATGCTGCTCTTGCAAATTCCTCAGTCTTGTCCTAAACTTGAACTGCTGGGCTCCCCTTTTCGTCCCTCATAATACTCGATAGCAGGTTTTTGATTCTTCAGGATTTTCTCCACGAACCCTTCAGACACAACATGTGCATTGCTACACAGAGGAGACTTCCTTATCAGCCTTTTCTGGATCTGTGGTTGCTCCTTCTGGACACATGGTCAACACTTCCCAGGTGTTCAGGCACTGCAAGCACTGGACACACACCTGGATCATTAGGATAAGCATTGCCTGTAATCTAAAATCTCACTTTCACCTGCTCTAGTTCAGTCCAACTAATCTGGTCCCAGGATGAAATTTCAAGTGCATATATCACTTTTTAATCCAATGCCAGTTCCCTATTTGCCATGTCTTCTTCAAAGCAACCAGCTGAGGTCTTTTTCCTGACGATACTGTCCTTTACTGATCTTCTACACAAACTAAGCCCTGCGAGCTCTGCTTTCTCTCAGTCCAGGAGAAAGTTCAGTGTCCCAGAAACAGCAGTCCTTTTGGTCTCTAGTTATTCATGTATTCTGTAATATTTCCATCTCCCCAGTTACAAAATTTCGGTGAAGCACCAACAACTAGAGATGTGCTTGTTACAGCCATAGTTTTCAAGCATCCAATGGCTGTGATAAGTCTGCTCGATGAAACACCTGTGTGAAACACCAGAGCACAGGGCAACCAAAGCTGACCCTGCCTTAACAAGTACTTCATAGGGAATAGACCCAATGCAGCTGCCTCCTTACAGGTAGATATCCTCTGGGATTCTTGTTCCCAGCTATGCAAGAGATATCAAGCACAAGATCCGTGTGTTGCACAACAGGCTTGGAGATCATCAAGATCCCAGCTCCTGGGCAGCTATAGGATGGATTGTGGTGCTCCTACTGTGTAGCTGTACCTCTGTGGGGGCACTGCCTTGGGGAAACAGACCTGGTCCGTTGTGTCCCCTGCCTTGACAACAGAAGCCTCCTGCGATACTTCTGCATCACTTCTTGTCCCTGGCCACAGCACAGTTCTCCAGAAAGACAGCAAAAAGACAATTACCCAGGAGGACTCGAGCAGCAGGACCTGTTCTGTGATGCCATGCGCAAGTGACCAATTAGTCATTCCAGAAACAGCTGATTGCTTTCAATTCCTTGGGTCATGCAGTGGGAGATCCCCACCCCTTAGGCTGAGCTCAAAGGTTTTTCCTGTTCTGTAAATTAAATACACAATGGGCAAGAGATGAGAAACTATGTACAGAAAGTTGTAGGGCTTTGTAAGCATCTTGAGTAAATAAATGTGTTTCTTCCTCTTCATCTTTAAAGAGTGGAGCACTTTATGGTATCTAAGTTTGATCCACATCTTTGTGATCCCCACAGGAATATATAAACTAGACAGAATTTAAATGTAATAAATTTATATAAGGGAATGAGAATCCAAGTTCCCTAGATCACATCAATCTGTTGTAATGTATACATTTAATGTAAAATCAACATCTTAAAGGTTCTTCCCTGTATTCAGCTAGCTGCTGGACTTTCAGATCTTTTACTTCATGTGTGCATGGTGCTCATTATCAGGTCCTAAAAAATTAAGAAAGAACCTCCAAGCAACTCTGACAGTAAAGGTATATGTTTCTAATGGAAAAAAAAACCAAACAAACATGCACACACACAAAAAAAACCAAACCAAAAAAACGGCTGATAAGACTTATTAAAATAGCAAAGGATATATGTTGATGTGACCTGTCACCAGAAGCATTTGTGTCATAAAGTAAAGGCTTGGTTTGTGTATGTTTACATCTTCAAAGTGTTTTGTAGCAAGTTCTATGTGGGAGTTGTCTCATTATTTACTGTGAGAAAACATCAGAGACTTGAAGAGTAAGCCACAAACTGCTATTTTTGAAATTCTTGTGGTGTACTATTTCCCACTTGACCTTTTCTTGAGGTACTCTTGACCTTAGGCCTATGCACTCATTAGTCCTAGAGTCTAATGTCAATCTCCCTATGTCTGTACTGCTGAGGACTCCCTTGGAGTCTTAGAAGTATTTCAGACTACACTTCTTTTTGAAGAAAAGCACATTGCTTCTGACTTGAATTTCAGATGGGGGTGAAGTTCAAAATAATACATGGACTTCATGATACCTCTGTAGATACATGCACGATATACATATATGTATGGTATACATGACGCTACTGACAATAATATTTTCTGCTGCTAGTTAACACACTTTGTGTTGGAAGAACGAGAAAGTAAGATCTATAATTTTATTTTGTAAATAGACAGGTTTTGGTAAGCCAGGGAAGAGCTGTGGTCTCCAAGATAAGCATGCACCTGTAAGCTGAATATTTCAAGGCCTGCCAGTTTAAATCTCATTAATTCTTCCGACTGCCTCTTGCCAATCATTGGATAGAAGGTTTTCATGGAGAAGCAACAAGACTGTGTTCTTTGTGTAGACAGTATTTTGTTGGCTCCAGCCACATGATTTGAAGGGCCCATTACAAAGAAAGAATATCTTAAGAGATGTCTTGTTCTCTGTCACTGTCAATAGCATGCACACACCACAGATCATTCTGCTCAAACCTTCATCAGCCACGCCCAGACTTGGGATGGAAATTAAAGAGCTTTGTTCCAGCTGATGACTCTGTCATCTCAAACAACTGTTTCCAGTTTCCAGACTGCTGGAAGACACAATGTTTTTGGCCACAAACTTCTCAAGAAAGAATCTGACTATGAGACTAGTCAAGCTCTGCAATGACTGAGAAAGCCCAAGTACCAGTAGTGGTGCTACGGTTGCCATCTTGATGAAAGCAAATTTTCAAATCATAACCTAGAAGCGGTGTCTTGGTAGAGAAGATTAATGCAGAGATTCATGCGCTTGTCTCTTAATAAAGAAAACGGAAAGCATAGTTATATATGTAAAGGCAGAGGAGGGTCGTGCACAAACACTAGGCAGGAAGAAGCTGAGACTGCAGGTGAACTGTGCATGTGTCTGTCTGTTGTGCAAAGCTCCCGTGTGTGGCTCAGTTACAGTGGAGGTTTTGTCTTCCCATGATTATCTACAGAAGGAAAAAGTGAGAGATTGCCTGTTTGCTACTCCTTAATCATTCTTTGGGAAATTATAGAAGAATAGTTCTTTGGAGAATAGGGAGCACTTCTTCTGAACGACATATCTTCCATACATAAATATTCAAGAGCAATTCAAGACGTAAAAGCAACAAGTGCAAATGAGTTCATTAAACTGAAATGTCACCAAGAATTGCAGTGATGACTCCATCCCAGTTAGAAGTAGGTCATTACAATTGCTCTTATCACAGGACTGAACCTGATGTTGACAGGAATTACTGCTCTTACAAAAGCCGGGGGCTGGAACTTCATTCCATGCCCCACGAGTGTGTGCAGATGTGGTCATGTAAAAGTCAGAGACAACATGCACTACAATTGGTGCTGTATTTAGCAAAAAATATTGAGTGAAATCTTAAGATAATTTCAGCTCCTTTTCTTTCTCTTTCTCTCCTTTTTTTTTTTTTAGAACAATTGAAAAAAAATAAACTAGATTTACAGATCATACTGTGCTATTACAAACTACAGAAGACTCTTTGCCTGTACCTGTTGAAGGAGCTGACAGCCATTCTCTGGGAAGTGGTTTGATCGCACCGAAGTTAAAACTTCCCTGGCAGGTCCTTTGTCCTGTCATGAGACTCAGGTGTGTACATAGTCACTTGTGTTGCTTTAGATGCAGACTCACACAACCATTTATTAAAACAGAAAACTCTCCTGCAAGCATGAAGTCATATAAGCCTCAATACAGAACAATAATCCATCCTACAAAAAAAAAGACTTAAATATGCAGTTAAACTTCCCAATGTGTTCCTCAAAATGCCACTACCTGGATCATTTGTTGCTCTTCATAATTTGATGATGAGTCCTTGACAAGATAATATCTGTATGGATGGATTACAAAACACTGTATGATGATGAGCAGGTATATGAGGAACTGGACAAGAACCAGCCTTATGCATGGTCTTTAATACTTTCTCAGTGATAACTGCATTTTGAGACACATCAATAAGTTGATTTTTAATCCCTTTATCACAATCCGCATAAATTTTATAATTCAAGTGTTTTAAATCAAATTGTCATGGAGGATGCCCTGAAGATGTCAACTATTGTATCAATACAGTTACCTGTCAACCAGACCCACAGTCATATCAAACAAGATTGTTGCCTTTCTTTGATGACCTGAATTCCATGAAAATATAAGTTACATGAACTTTTACAATTTTTAACATGTTAGTTCAAAACTAAGTAATAAAAAAATGAAATAAGAAAATATTCTGTTCTGATAAGGTCAAAAATTAATCCAAGCTATTAATTTTCATTTTTCTAAATGCAGTCTTACTGAAATAGACATATTTCACCTAATTGCATTCAATATTTCATCTAAACATATCAGAGTATAATTTTTACATTGACGAACGGTTACTCCGATCTTTTTTGACCAGCTGTGAAACCAAAGCTCTTACTGCTAATAATTTTCTAACAATTATGTCATCAGTATTGTCAACTGCCTTGTGAGTCCTCCGTAGGAGGCTGATAGCACACAGGCTGTATATCACAATGTTCTCAGGACACATGCATAGCTAAGTCTTTTTATGCTATCAACACTATTTAATCTGCTGTGTATGTAAATCCAACAGGCACAAGCTTTACATGATCCATATTGGGCAGCAGTTAACTAAACAACAAGCTGACAGAAATGAGCCAGGGACAGAAGTCCTTAATCACCCACACAGCCCACTCCCTATGTCTATGATTCTTGCATTTTTACCAAAAAGTAAACTAGTCCAGTGAATGTGGGGGGAGGAATGAAGTGAAATTTTGCAGTGACACAATGGTTCACGAGAAGAGAGGGAAGTGGATACTTAAAGATAAGAAGAAGTATACAGGGACATAATTGGTCCATGACCTACTGATAGGCACATAGGAGATATGGCACAGAGAACCCACCCAGATTCAGTTCCAGGAAGTGAAACAAACACTCAGCTGGTGCTGCATTCCTGTTCAAGGGCTTCGTGTCCAGGTGCATAGCAGAGCTTGGGTGCTAGAAAGCTACATGGTGTACATATGCAGTGCTGTTACTTACACTGTTCTTCCATGTAATTTATTTCTAGTCTTGCATGGGAAAGCCTGACATTCAGCCTTAATTACTACGAATTTTATTTATGTCACCCCTGAAGTCTGTCCCTGAATATGGGAGCAAGGTAAAGGGGTGAGGAATTAAGAAAGATACTGAAATGGTGTAATAAATCCAAAAAACACATACAACCCACTACAGACATATTTTAGAGATTGATGTGGTGGGACCATTTGCTGCCACATCACAACGGTCTGATTTAGGAGGAGAGTTTCCAAGTTGCAAGCATGAGGCAGCCTTGTAATCCTGCCTACCATCAGATGGTCGTGGGCAAAAAAGTGGGACATCAGGCCTGAGTATAAAGCTGTTCAGCACAAGACCAAGGCATTGGCACACACGAGCATTCCTGCTCTTATCATCACCCTTCAGCCATAGCTCTAAGTACCTGGTATGGTCCAGACTTCTGCCACCTCCAAAATCAAGATTGTTTTTTTCACTCAGTCACGGAAACTAGTACACTGGTATGTTAGGAAGCAAAAGGCTGATTGCCTCTAGATAAAGGGATTTCATATACAAATATATATATAGTGTGTGTGTCTGTTTTTATATATATGTAAACAGATAACTGTCCTTCATGCCTTGTGGTCACATGGGCAATATGTCACTAAATAATTTTAAGTGCTGAAATCTGAAGGCAATTGTGGTTGTGTTTGCCTAGGAATAAGCAGCAGTGACTGGCCCTGAAGTCTGAGACACTAAACCCGTTTTGCTAGCCCCTTACCTCAGATCAATCAAGTCACAGGCCTGTAGAGCTCTGAACAGGTACGTAATTATTTTACCCACACAAGTTTGTTAAAAAAAATAACCTGTGAAAGAGTAACTTGCTCTTGCCAGCTTGACACCAGCTCAGAACCAGTCTGCCCCACAGCCACGTGAGGCTGGTGCAGGACATGAGGGCAATGCTACCACTGTGCTCTATGTCTGTGACACCAGGTAGAAATGTGCTTTGCAACCTCACACCTCATCCACATGAGATGTGAGTTGCAGGATGAGCTGCTGGGGCACAGATCCAGCACTCAGACCTGCAGGGTTGCCTGGCTTTCCATCAGTTCAGTCCTCGGAGGTACTTTCAGCATGATGGCAAACAGCACCCTGAAATCTGCCCAGCCCTTGGCTCGTGAGCTTAAGCTGCTGCCAGCGCAGGTACTGCTCCAGTGAGGAAAGGTGTCACTGCTCTAGTGGGAAACAGTGCACTACTCCAGGGGGCAACAGTGTCACTATGCCATTTCTGCACCAATACTACACAGGGGTGATTAACAACCAGCATGGGGTGGGATTCAGCAGCAGATACAACGTCCTTCTCAAAGTGAGCTTTTTTGCTGGGACAGGTCTTTCAATTTCTTGCTCTCTAGTTGAAACTGATGAAAAGGTACTATTTCCACATTATTAAATACACCTCAATCTACATTGATTGAAACAGCATTTTAGCATTTTACAGGTCAAAATTAAATTTCAGTTTAAACCAAACAGTCAGCAACAACGGGCTCTTTTCCATGCACGTATTCCCTGGCACAAGGGTAGCCAAACCAGGTGGTTCTGCTTGAGCAGGGAGGTTGAACCAGATGACCCACTGTGGTCCCTTCAAACCCTAGCCATTCTGTGATTCTGTGGTTCACTGATAGGGCACAGTTTGGTTACCTACCACCTTGCAATTTATGCCTGGAGCTGATGAAGTATGCTGACACTTCATCATAAAACCAGGGGGAGTGCATGTACTCCCAGTCTCCCACAGCATCAGGGAGAGGGCCCTGAAAAGCTGTCTGAGGCTGGGCAGAGGTTTGCTGTCCAGTCCACCTGGATGTGTCTGAGTTCCCAGCTCACAGGGCTGCAGGGACAGTCTGCAACTGCCCAGGAAGCCCCATAGTACTGTGCTGTTTTAGGCTTCTTCATTTAGCAAAACCTTTGTAGCCAGTTTTGTAGAAAAGCCAGGCTAGCAATGTTTATCACAGTCACCATAGCCTGTGCAGGGCTCTATCCTGATTAGTTTCTGATAGCTTTGGATTTCATGTCTGTGCTAAATAAACTTTGCTGATTTTGAAATAGTTGGAATTGTTGACTTACATAAGGGCATATTCATTGTCTTACATCCCTGATGATAAATAAACAGACTGCTGGCCTCAAAGGAGATGGACACAGCAGCACAAACATTGTCTCTATTAACACTGGCTGGAGATTTCCCAGCTGATTTTCTTTTCCTTCAGAAAAAACTGATCAGATAAAATAAAAAAGCCAGTAAAGAAATTATTTGGTCATTGGTTATAGTTTTCAGTGGAAAACTAGTGATGCCTTTTATGTGATAGTCCCACATTATATATGTTGAGTTATGTTTTTACCTAAAAGTTAAGCAATAAAGGAGTCAAACCAAGGTGTCTTGGCCTAATCAAAATAAGATATAGGGCCCTTTTCCAAATAATATATTTCATGTAAAGGCATTATTAGCATTTCCAAACTTACATACGCAAAGTCCTTCGTTTCATAGTAAATGACAACCTTTTGAGTTTTGATGTTGAGCAAGGACAAAAGGTAGCACTAAGGCGCTGAAACATCTTCTCGTGTAGAAGTTTTGTTTCTGGATTGATTCCAGCCCATGTAATGCAACAAGGTGTGGAATAAATAATTACTCACAAATATTTTGCAAAGAAGATTAAGAGGGCTTTCTCAGGGCTGGAGGAAGTTAGGGGCAATGGGTCATGGGTACAAAAGGGCTACTTAAAACATCTTGTTTCACTATCTAGATGGCAGCGATAGCAATGGGGAAAATAATTTCTTTTCCTGTAAAAGGGAATTCTTGAGGATAAAGAACTGCCTCTCAGCACAGAGAGGGAATATTCATTACAGTAATGCACAACCATCACTGGGGAACAGGAATACTTCAGAGTTCAGTGTAAAGCAGACCAGCAATCTCATGCTGGCCTAGTTTCCTCTTGTCCACTAAAGCGTTAAAACACCCCTTTTTCTCTCTTCTGTTGTTGTTGTTGTTTTTTTCCAAAGAGCACAGCTCAGTTGAGGGGAGAATCCAGCCTTGTCAGAAGGAGGAATTCTTAAATAATTCCTAGGTCCTTTGGAAAATGAGTGGAAACATTGAAATAAAAATATTCTAGGGGAATTTAGATATTTTTTCACTTTGATTATTTTCTTTGTTTGCTTGAGGATCTGTTGGTTCATTCTTTACAATTATGAAGACATCGAACACTCATACACAGGTATTCAATGGAAATAAACATCTATCCTTTGGTTTCATATCTTGTCAAATATTTAAGATTATTCAATTTCATTTGAAACAGACATTGAGGGCTTTTAGACTCCTGTGGCTCAGACCCAAACAAAAAATTGGTCCCTAACTCCTACTGCAACACATTGGGAATGGAGGCCTGCTGATTGCACTCCTTGAAAGGACAGAGGAAAATACTTCAGTGAGTTTAAAGAGCCATGCCCCATTTGAACAATTTTTCTTTGTCCAGTATTTTGATATCAGCAGATGTGGGGAGCTTTCTTAGGTACTGTCTGGCTCCATTTTGATCTACCCAGAAGGCTTTGTCTCCAAGAGGTATTTGCTCCATATCTACACCAGGGTGAAAGAAGTCCATAATCTTGAGTACCCAGCCATCCCTTGAAGCAACTTAGTCTTATCTCTGCATTTGTGTCACAGTTAATTCTCCATGACTCATGCAATAATGCATTTGATACCTACTTTTATTATGTAAATAGTTCATTTGCCTTTCTCTACTAGCATTGCCTACCTTGGTGGTAGGCATCCAGCTGGCAACAGAGACCATTTCCAGAGACCATTTTACAGAGACTTTTAGTAGAACTGAAGCGCCGTCACTGTGGTCAGCCTCCATTCCCCAACAGCCCTCATCAGGATGAGGATGCTGATGATGAAACAACATGATTAGACAAAGAAAATCCTTGGTGGACTCAACAGTCGAAAATATAAGTGAGAAAAATACCTGTGACCCATGTGTTGACTGACTCTGCATGTCCAAATTTAGATCTCAGCTTAAATGCCAGCACTTTCCTTGAGGAAGTGCAGAAGGAAGCAACGTTCATGACGTTTTGCCTTCGGTGCTCCGGATTGCTGGACATGGCACAGGTCTGTCCAAGACCCCATCTATCCCTATGGCATAGTCCTTCCAAGAGAGACTTTCTTTCTTATTGACCAGTAATGCATCAAACTGCAGTTGGGTGTACCAAACCAGAGTGAAGCACACCTAGGGTTGTGCCAACATTTGATGAGATCCTGATCTTCTTCAACTCTTTTCCATCTATTCTCCCACAAAGTCTTCTAGCACGCACAACTGTGTGTCTTCTGTCTAAGCTAGTGAGCTCAGACTCATGTCCAAAATACAGTATAGAAGCATTTATGAAAACCTGGCTCTGTCTACTTAAAAGTTGAGTATCCAAAATTGCAGCTTCTGGAAATGGTTATTATAATCTTCATGAGATTTAATATGTACTTGAGAATTTAGGAAATGAAATGGTAAAAAGTTAACACTCTAAAAAGAACTAAAAAAGAGACCGTTTCCTGCAGCTGATCTGTAGTTCTTGCACTATGTGCAAGTGGCACAATTAATCCACTTACATGTAAATGCTGGAAGAAATAATTACCAAATTCTGATTTGGGGGGTGCTTTTCTTTTGTAATTTGCAACTACTGTGTTACACACACAAGACTCCAGACCTATTGGTAATAATCTCTTCAACAGACCAGCTATATTTGTTAATATTTGTCTCTGCCTGCTCATAAAAGAATAAAAGAGCTTGTTTATAATACAAGACAAAATCATGTTGACTTCAAGGATAATTTCCAGGCTGAAAAACCAAGGAATTATTACCACTAAAATCAGTACCAAGGGGCTGAGATTATTAATTTTAACAATCTTTGTTGTCTTGAACTCTTCTCAAGATCTAGACATCAAAAGCAAGTTCATTCCTACCTTCATCCTCATCTGTGAGAAATTAGTGGCTTTGCCCTTGCTGAACACAGGCTCTGGTGCCTCCCACATTTGCTTTCTTTGTTCGAATCCCCAGTTAGCAGTGGATAAGGAATATTTGCACTTAAAATTAATAACTCAGCTTGCTCTTCTGGGGAAAGGAAAAGGTCATAAGCTTTTCTGTCTTTTAATAGGAAAGGATTTTTACGTAACTCGGTTACTGCTGGCATTCTGAAAACTCAATGCTGTACATGAATTTGGCTCCATGGGGGTGATCCTAGGTGCATTGAGAGCAAGAAGGGCCACATTCCAGTGTTTCCAAGTCATGGGGAAGGTGGCTCATGTCCAGGGAGGCTGGTGACCTCAGTACCCCTCTTGCCTTGCCCACACCACGCCTCATGGGCTCCCTTGCAGAGCTGCGTGGAATTCCAGCCTGCTGTGGTGACTTCAGCATGGGTGTGTCTTCAGCTTTTCTTTTTTCTTTCTTTATTACTAAGCTCTGTCCCCAGGGAGAGTGGACCACATGTCCAGCTTCTAGCAGAGAGAAGAACAAATGGCACAAAACTGATTTGCACCATGAAACATATGGTGATGAAGGACTGGCCCCTCTGATCTGAAGTCTCCCATTTGCCACTTGATTTAGGCAAAACCACAAGTACCTCAAACATAAGTTCTTTCTTAGCTTTCAGTCACCTGGGTTTAAGTAAGATCCATGCTCTTACACTAATCAGTTATTTTTCTCTTTTAATTCCAGTGTGCCTGCACAATGCAGACAATAAAATATGGGCAGAAGGAGCTGCAAGATAAGATAAGGTAGAGGTCTGAACATTTTTCAAATTAACCTGATTGCTTTATGTCATTTGAGAAGATAACATGCTTTTTCTTCTCATTGCTAATAAAACTGAGGCCTCAAAAATCCCCAGAACAAGACAATTTGCTCAGCCTCAGCCATGGTCTTTTTGCAATTGTCTGGGAACAGCAGATCACCCCAAATTGGGCTACCTATAATCACTGGTGGTGAGCCAGAGCAGACACACTCCTGTCCATGACATACAAGGACATGATCCAAGGTCCAGCCACAGCGTAACGTACTGACTGTCCTTCCTGACCACATCCCAAGGGGAGAAGTTTCCACCCATAAAAGAGAGCACTCCTTCAGCCCAGTGAAGCCCAGCAAAGTTCTGAGCTCAATTAGAGCTGTCAGCCACATGTGGTCCCAAGCCCTTCACTCCTATAAATCTTCCAAATGCTTACATTTTTCTACAGGACCTACGCTAAATGACAGTTTAAATTTGATTCATACCATTTTTCTCTGATTTGCATAATGACTGGATACGGCCTACAGTATTTATGGGTGCTTCAAAACTGACACTTTGTGAACAGCACGAACAGCACAATGAGCCAGAATTTGTGCCACAGTGAAAAAGCTGTCATTTTGGCAAATAAGGAAGGTACAATGATTGAGTGACGCCTTGTAAAGACCTCAGGGGGCCTAAGGGATTTAACAGGGAATTTGGATACCTTCTAAGAGTAGAATGAAAGAAATCACTGAAAATTCAGGTTCATTTTATGAAATGGAAAATAGTCTAAGGATAAATCCATTGTTATTCATGGGTATCTCATTCTATTTCATTATATTTTTTAACCCTTTAAAGTACTTTTCAACCTCCTGCTACTGCTTGTTCCATACCATGCTGTGACTAATCATAGCTGTTGCTTCAGAAATAGACTCACAACGTCATAAGGAAAAAAGGCTTTAGGCGATTAAATAGAACTCCACTTGAAGGCTCATTTTAAGGTAGTACTCAAAGAAATGTATCTGTTGCCTATGCATAAGGCCCAGACATCTACATAGGCAGTCATCCAGAAGACGTTTGTAAGTGGGAGTTTCTGGAGACAACACAGAACATTCATGCAAGCTGTTTCTGGAACCATTTTCTCTGAATAGAACACATGGACCCTAATCCACCAGAAAACAATGCACACTGCTTAATTCTCGACATATGAGTAATTCCCAATGTATGGTGTACCTGGGCAGATCAGCTGCCTGTGCTTCTGAAAAGCCTTTAGTAAGTAAGCAAATAAGTTTCATTTGCTTTCAGCAGGACTGCACATATGCTTCATATTAACTTAAGTACTGTGCTAGAGTTTTTCACTCCCAAGATGGGCTCTATTTGCTTTTTTCTTTGATGTGGGACTTGTTTAAACAAAAATATTCATCACTTTTAATTCTTTGTGACAGTCAAGTACCAAAAAACCTGCACATGCTGGAGCTGCAAAATCTGCTTGAGGACTCAAGGCAAGGTACAGGAAGATGGTGCTAAGTGTACAATGTGCCATGCACCAAAGATGGTGCTAAGTGCCATTACACTTCTGACAGTAAGCCTTTACCCTTGCCCCAGCTGCTTTTACCCAGAAGTTTCAGGTGCTTTCATGTGATGGAGCCCGTGAGGACAGGGTCTGGGGAAGGAAAACCTGATGCAGCAGGCTCAGAGACAAGGCTTGCAGCAGCAGTGACCAGCAGCAAGGGCCCCTGGTGATTTCCTGCAGACAGAAGCATACTTAGATGGTGCATGGGCAAAGCACCTCCTTCCAAACTGACCAGTGCAGCCCTGCTCTGCCCAGCACCAGACAGCCTTCAGCTTCTCTCCTGGCAGCACAGGCTGCCAGGGCTCTGGGGTCACCAGGGCACCGAGTGATGGCTTCTTTTATCGTACATGTGCATATCATCTTGTGTTGACTACAGATCCCAGCTCAGAGACTGCAGATGATGGGATAGTTTGCAAGGTCTCTATCAACAAATGACACTTTCTTCAGGGCACAGATGTTGGCATTTGCTTTTCAACACCTCCCTGTAACTTTACACACACGGTCTGGGTTTATTTTGAAACAACCTATCACAGCATAATAGGTGTCCTCAGACCCCCTTCCAGGAAAGGACTGTGACTGTGTCACCCCACACTGCCAACCACCTCTGCTCTGCAACTGTTGAGTTTGTTGTGCCTCAACTCAGGCAGGAAGAGTACGTGTTGGAAGAGCCGACCTCCCCTGCTGTTCTCTTGTGAATGCTAGGTATAATCCTTGCAAAACTCTCCTAGAATACAATTATTCACCTTCTTCCTAATAAGAAAGAGCATGAAGTATTTGATGGATAAATTATTTTTGGTTCAGGTAGTGCCTGCTCTTCCACTTCATCAGCACCCTAATGAGTTTTTCAAATTAACTGACCATTATGGCTTTAAGGTTCTGCTCTGTTTATGCGAAATAGGTATAGATCTACACCCATCTTTGAAGCCAAAGGAAAACACCTCAGGACTTCTAGAGCAGCCTGTTAATTGCCTGCCTGGGCAAGGAGGGTACCAAGACAGAGTAATACCATAGAATCATAGAATGGTTTGGGTTGGAAGGTACCTTAAAGATCATGTAGTTCCAAGCCCCCTGCCATGAACAGGGACACCTTCCACTAGACCAGGTTGCCCAGAGCTCCATCCAGCCTGGCCTTGAACACTGCCAGAGCTGGGACATCCACAACTTCTCTGGGCAACCTGTTCCAGTGCCTCACCATCCTCACAGAAAAGAATTTTTTCCTAATATCTAATCTAAACCTACTCTTGTTCAGTTTGAAGCAATTCCCCCTTGTCCTGTCACTACATGTTCTTGTAGTGAGTCCATCTGTAAATTTGCTAAGGTTGCACTTGATCCTTCTATGTCATTAATAAGGATATTAAACAGTAGTGCTCAACATGTGGGGCCCTGAGGGTCACTGATGTCCATCAGGACGGACTCTGAGCCACTGACCAGTACCCTCTGGATGCAACCACCCAGACAGTTTCTTATCCATTTAACAGTCCATTCGCCAAACCAAGGCTTTATTTGATAAATGACATCTCTAGCCCTTTCCTTGTGCACTGATGTATCAGCCTGTCCCTGAAGGCCGCCAGGGTCGGTCAGGCAGGACTCGCCTTTGGTGCAGCCACGCTGGCTGTCTCAAACCACCCCCCTGTCCTCCATGTGCCTTAGCACAACTTCTGGGAGGGTCTGTTCCGGTCTTCCCAGGTACAGAGGTCAGGCTGACAGGGCAGTAGTTCCCAGGTGCCCTGACAGCTGTAGGCTTCTGCACACCTCAGAGTAGCTATCCGCATGCTTCAAACACTGGCCTCTGGCTGCACATAAGGTCAAGCTTTCACTTTGTGTTCTGAAGGGACAAGGTATTTATTTTTAAGGACAATTGGTGTCAAAATAGAGCATAAGCAAGTTGGCATTCCTGTGCCTTCCAGAGTGCCCACAGGTCATTGCAATACTCTGGGATATTGCAAAAATTACTGTATTCCACAGTCAGAAATAAAGATACCTGTGTACCTCTAGATTTCTTTAAAAAGAAGGAATGGAAGAGGAGAAAAACAATTCCAAACAAACTCTCAAAATGACTGAAATTTACAAAAACCACCATTTTTAATAAGTAAAGAAGGGCTACAGAGTGCTTTCTGTTGTGGTAATTTCAAAGCAAACTGGATGATACTGTCATCTTATTTGTGTTCACGACTGCTTAGGATGATCATGCTTAAAGAGAAAGTAGAACTAAAGAGAAGAAACGCCAGCAGGATAGAAACACACTGAAATATTGGACCAGTCCCTTGCCTTGAGTATCCTGAAGCAGCCTATTCATCGGTTAGAGGTGCTGGACCAACTCTCCCTTGGCTGCCTCATCAGAGCTGCTGACATACCTATGCTCCTGGAAAAGGAGGGACATCCCACTGAAGTCAACCTGGCATCAATTCAGTCAGCGAGTGTGGTGCTACTATGAACAACAAACCACAAGGATAAAGTTGTCAGTGTCAAGGCTCTACTCTGCGATGATTCAGGACATTTGATCTTCAAGTGGGGCAAACTGTGGCCAGTGACACCAATGAGTGAAGATGTTTTGCACCAGCCCACAGACCCCAGCAGACTTCCTGCAACGCTGTTGCTCCAGCTGTGACGTTCTCCCAGGCTGGCATGGAGAAACGGCAGGTCTAGCATCTGGTTCTCTACCTTCATGCTCGGCTTCCATAGCTCTTTCCATAAACAGTCTGACCTTTATTTCGATAGTATATAAGTATTGTTTTTGAGCCCCATGTTTTCATCTCTGGCTACTCACTCCACCCCTCCTCACACTATATCACAGTTCTTTTCTCCACCATCTGCTGCAAGGAGCTCATTTGTAAAAGAAACAAGATCTTTAAGGATGTAGAGGAAGAAGCTCATCAACACTGCTTTCATCCCACCATGCTTTGTTGGAGGGGAGCCAGGGACCAGCTAGCCATGAAGAACACGGCTGGTTTCTTAAAATGAATTTTGAAATAGATGTTGGTCAAGGGCACAGTGCCCTCATGTCAATGAAAAGGGGCCCACCCTGAAAGGAAACCAGATATTTGAGGGTGCCACTTCTCCCAGCCAAAGGCAGCCACCTGCCTTGGGTTCTGCAGGTGCAGGGGGACCGCAGTCAGCCCCTGGCTACTGCTGGGAGCAGAGACAGTGCCAAATTGCTGCTGGTGTACATGACTTGAGCATAAAACAGAGAGAGGCAGGGCTGGGTGGGCCAGCAGCAGCTGACTGTGCTGGAGTGAACCCCAGGTGTGGCAGCATCTGCGCTTCCTACAAGCCACATCCTTGGCCTCGCTTCCCAGCTCTACACCTGGACCGCTGATTTTGAGACTCACATAAAAAAATGTGGCCTTCTTGACAATGTAAGAGCTGAAACACTTCCTAGAGTTAAACGAGTTAAAAAACTCCCTGCCCTGAGGCAGGTCCCCCACATGAGAGGTACCCAGATGAGCACCTGCAAGCTGCAACACCACCATCTCCCTGGGCATGATATACAGCAGAGAAGCAAGGGCTCATTCTCCAGGTGCAAACCACTGGACTGATCTGCTGAGGAGGAGCTGAGCATTCACCTCATCGTTGCCAACTCTTTGAAGCAATGATTTTTTTTTCGTTCTTTTTTTCCCCCAAACTCTTTCAGTGCCTTCCCGCAGCGGTGAGGTGAGGCTGAAGGCTCAGAAACAGGCACTTCCTAGAGGAGCACAGCCCTAGGGCTGGCAGATGGCACCAGCAGAGACTGCAAGGAAGGACTGCAGTGCACAGAGCTCATCTGTAGGTTCCAGCTGGGTGATGCTCTGCTCTGGCCAAAGGGCAGCCAGAACTAGTCACACCATCATGGTCTCAGTGAATGTTTAATGCTCTGTTGTTTAGACCTGATTATTTCAGACCTGGAAATCAGATTGATGCCCTTTTCAGGTTTTATGGTAAGTGTGAAATACTGTGGCAAATCTCACAGCTCTGAGTCAGCAGGGAATGGGTACAGCAAAAATGGAGAAAATTTATCGTAGTGGTGGGGGGAGATATGTTCCTCCACTAGAGTTTGGGGGACTCCATGCAGGAAGGAGACCTGGATGGTATTTTGGCAGCAACAAGGAGCCAGCAAATCAGCTTCCATCTCATTTTGTGTCCCACTCCATGTCACCAGCGACAGACATGCCACTGCCCAACATCATTAGAATCATAGAATTCTTTAGGTTGGAAAAGACCTCTAAGATCATTGAATCCAATGGTTAGCCCAGCACTGCCAAGTCCACCACTAAACCGTGTCCCCAGGCAGCACACTTGCTTGTCTTTTAAATTTGGAGAAGGCCCGTCCCCCATGGTCTCCATGCAGTGTTGAGTGTGGCATGCACTGCCTATCCTTTGCCCTGCCCAGATCTGAAGAAGGATTATTCAGTCCTTATTGTCAGTGTCTGAATGGAAAAGCTATGCAGTAGGTCTGAGTCACAGAGACAAGGTGAAAACAAGCTGGAGAATTTAGAATGCCAGCTGCTTCCTGATGCCAAGCTGAAATTAATCCGGCTGCTTGATCACTGTTGTGATTGCTTACAGAGGAGTGTACGTATATTGCCCTGTTTCCTCTCTATTGTCCAACGTGCCCTGGGGTTGTATAATTTACAGGTAATTAAGTTCAGCTAAGATTATTGAAAAACAGAAAAGGATGCCAAGCTAACTTACTTTTATTCATCTGCCAATGAGGCAATAGTATAATTTTACACTTACCTTTGGAACTCTCCTACAGACTGACACTAAAGGGAACTTAACTATGCCAGAACCTAAAGAGATCCCCATTCCTTAGAAGGGATTGTGTCAGACTAAAAATCACTCAGGAAAATCACTTCTTCACTTCTTCAGGTAAAAGGCCGTCCAAGTCTAATGTCTCCCCACTCAAGTCTTTACAGACGTCTACCTCCTACAGAAGCTAAAAAGGAGGGTGCAATTTTGGGTCCAGGGGAAATATGTCTAGATAGGTCATCAGAGGGAGAAAGAAGGAATTTTCTTCTTTATGGTACTGATCACAGAGTTTGGGCTAATCCACACTGACATGCAAGAACTCTCTTCAAAGATGTCATGGTATGGCATATCTATGGAGTAAAACTACCTGAGCATTTAGTGGCTTTCTGGCTAGCACTACAAAAGTTTTAAGTTAGAAGAGTTTCCTTAAGAAAAACACAAACACAAACATATAAACAAACAAACAAAAGCCACCTTATTCTTTTGCAGAAAAAAAAATACTTCAAGCTGTTTAAGGAACACAACCATGAATGTGCTCTTTGATTTTCAAGTTTGACAACTAACTGAATTTTGTGTTATTGTAAAAATCACTGCTGCATTTGTTCTCAAAATTCATTTTAAATATTCAAAAACAGGTGTGATAGCATTTTAAAAATAAAATACTTAGCTCTGGTACTATTAAAATTCACTGCAAGGCACAAAGGAAGACCATCCTTCCATTAGAACTTCCATCCTTTTGTTCATGAGAATATAAAGTACTCACACTTACCATAGAGGTCCATCTATCACAGTACCCTATCTGCCGGTGGCTATTGACAGCTGTCAAGAAGAAACATTATTCTTTTTGAGCTTTGTACCCACAGTCCAGCCATGATTTTCCGAGCCAGAGATCACACCCAGGCCATCAGGAAACAGAATGGAAACTTCTCGTACCTTATTCGGGAGGTTATGTATCTGGGCCATAAAACATCCTGTGGCAACAAGCTCTGCTCATGTCCTTTGCGAAAAAGTACTGTCTTGCCATTAATTTTATGTTGGCTTTGTTTTATCTCTTGCAGTGGTTTCAACAACTTTGTTTCTTCAAGAAGTGCAAAACATTTTTTCAAAACTAGAAATGTATATTATAGATTCTTCTTAGTGACATCAAGATAAGGTAAGATAAATTAGAATATGGTCAAATAACATGGGTTTCTTCCAATTTACAAGAATTTTTTTCTTAATTACTTTCACAATTCTTTTGTTTAATTCACCTTGTGCACAGAAAGACTACTGACTTGCTCCTTCTCAAGCCATTTCTCATGGCCCAGTGCATTCGCAGAGACCCCCTGTGCTGAGGTGAGTTGCACTTCCTGTGATAAAGAAGGTCCTTCTAGGGCCTGAAGTACATCTCAAAATAACAAAAAAAAAAGAAACATTTTTAGACAAATAACTTCAGAAGGATGCCATGAAAACCCATTGAGTTAGACCAGATTCTGTTAAGGTCAGAATCTGACCTAAATTCCCCTAAGAAGCATATCTAATCTTTAAAAAATGCATTATGTTTACTCTCATTGCCTGCTACATCTTGCTAGTGTGTGGCATGAAGCCATTGTGAGGGTTAGTACCAGGACAAAGTATGATTTTAAAATGTTCTGAATGTAATTGACTCAGTGGTCAGGTTTCCAGTCCTAATGCACTGGCTGCTTCAAATTAAAATGAGTTATGGCGGGGCCCCTAGTACACATCAGAGGATAAGAGCATGCAAAACAGAATTGGAAAAATCAAGACAGTTTGTGTTCCTGCTTATGAACTAGCAGACAAGTCAGCAACTCAGAAACCAGCAGCTATTAGTTTATTGGCAGGTCACGCAGTTTAAAAATAGCCACAAAATTTGTAATGAGACTACTACCAAACTCCCCTCCACAAAAAAATATTCACCTAACAGTGATTGCAGTAACAACAGAGAGCCCAAGTGGTAAATTCCTAAGCTCTTAAACTGAAGCTGGAGAGGGAGCGAAAGGCAAGGGTTGGAGGGCAGAGAAAGAGGCTTACATACATTGCCAGCCCCAAATATTCAGAGCTTGTGAGTCAGAATCATGAGGCTAACTTGAAAATGCTCATAAATTTGATGCTTTGTCTTGCATATTTTAGTCTGTAGCTTTTGCATGCAGCAGAGGGCCAACAAACAAATGTTTCCTTAACGAATTTGGGAACCTCCTTCATTGCACGTCCAAGAAAGCTTTGGGAGAAAGAAGTAGATGCCAAAAGCTGAAAATATGTCCTGATCTAAATGGTCAATAATGGTCACATCAGAACAGGAGAGGTCCCACCACTGACTGACATGGAAAAGAGGGCAAAACCTGTATAAACTTTTCCTCCACCCCAGTTAAGTTGCAGTGTTCCCCTGAGAGATGGCTTCAGGCCAAGGGTCACAGAGATCAGGGTGGTGCTCTGACACCTCTCACCTCAGAGCTGTGAGCTGCCGTGGAGGAAGGCAGTGATGACCAGGCTGGCTGTACGTAAGATCAGTAGCACAGACGTGCCTACATGGTGCTGCGACAGAGCTCACAACACTGATCTCTCCAAACACCTCTGTTGTGTCTGAGACCTTGACCTGGCCCACAGTACATTGCTCTGCACCGTGTGCAGGTACTGCTGGGAGATGGGAACATTCCAGCCCGGAGATCTTGAAGTAAAATATTTAACCATGCACTTGGTTGTGCATTTTGTTTGACTGTAGCTTTGGATTGCCTTTCTGGGCATCATGTTCAGTCAAAACCAGCAGGTTTCCCTTGTTCAGCTGCTACAGGTCCTCAGGCTGAGCTACCAACCTTGCTTCAGGGACAGGGAAAGGAGGGAGAGGAAAAAGTCTCCCGTATTAGCTCTAGTTTAGCCTATTTAGGTAATTCAGACTATTGTTATGTCTCTTGACTAGTGAATTGCTGCTTTTACAGACAAAATATGAACAGGCTCAACAGGAAGATGAACATCTACTAAAGAGGAGAATGCAAATTGATTTAAGATCCTCTGGTTGGCCCTATTCTAGAAATGTTATTATTTTTGTAAGTAAATTATGTGACATTTCCACAACCTCTGGACAACATCCACTGAAGTCAACTCTTTGAAGGACTGAGGCTTTTCTATTTCGAAGTTGTTCCAGTGTAGTCTTCCCGGTGGACTGTTAAGTCAAACAAATCCTAGCCCAAACCTCCTGTTGCAGACCTGATTTTCAAACATTACAGTGTGGCAAACTGGTACAGGCATCACACCAAGCGAAAAAAAACCAAAACCAAATCCCAGACTCTGAATCTTGACTACCTATCCTGAGGCCTGTGCCTAAGGACTTTCAGCATATAAAAATTTTTCCAGGCTTTGAGAGACTATTGGAATTCTGGAAGTTACAGTCATGATTCAGTGAAAGCTTTCAGGGCCATTTGTAATTTTTAAAATTTCCTTAGGGGTGTGTTATTCTTTTGGTGCAAAAACATGCCATTCCTATTAATAGTATGTGAGCAGCGTGTTCACGCGAAGAAGCAATATACCACCTAGTGACCAGATCAGAAAGGGTCTAACCAGCAGACAGAACTTTGCCTGTTTCATGTTGCAAATCACTTTTTCATGCTTGCAAGGTGCTGTTTGCACGTTGCTAGGGGACATTTCTTCCAGGGGTGCTGCTGAGTGCCAGGGGTCCAGCTCCAGCTGGGGAATGAGCCAGGCAGGTGCAGAGGGAGGCATTCCTGTTGTTTATGTGCACCCTTCCACACCACACGCTGTCACTCTGCACAGAATGAGCACAGCCCTCTTACACCAGCAAATCAACAGTGCCTCAGCAGTAAGCTGAGCATTTTCAAGCTGTAGAAGTAATTAGTCTTCCCCTATTTCAAACACCATCACTGAAGTCACTGCGCATCCAGCGCCCACTGCCCTTAACCACGCTGGCAGCCCTGATGCTGAGTGGCACAGCACGTTGGCCATATTCACTCATGAACAAGCCCTGATCATCCCCACTTAGGTCCTCACGGCCACAATAAAGCTCTCACAGGCTAGATGGCAACAAGACAGCAGGCACAATGTCCGCACACAGCACAAGCAAAATCTCTGACTTATTTATGGGTGAATTGATAAAGCCAAGAAACTATATATGTGTAACATTAACAAGCACACCTGTGTGCACACCCAACGACGCTGCCAGTTATCTTGCTCTTTTGTTTCAACTTCCCAGCCAAGCAGTGCCTTCTCCCAACGTCTTTCCTATCTTTTATTTACCCTGAAGTTTATCTCCACATGTACCTTGAAAATTATGTGCTTCTTTCTAAAGACAAAAAAGTAAAATCCCCTGTTCCCTGGAAAGAGAATGATCTGAACTTATTCCTTGCCAAATCATCAGTCTCAGGGAGCAGCAAGAACATTCCCATTCACAGGTTTTCATATGCCAAAGTACATTGGGTTTATCATTGGTTTAGTGTGTAAAAAACACAAAGGGCTGGAGTCCTGCTGCAGCAGAGCAAGTGGGAATTTAATCTTTTACTGCGATGTCTTGTATGGAAAGAAGTTCTTGATAACCAGCTAGAAGTTTTCTTGTTCACAGCTAGTCCAGAGGTGTTTTAGCACCCAGAATCTGGTGCCTGAGGAGGAGAGTAGTTCAGATGTTTGTGACCACAGGTGGATCTAACTGCAACAGAGCAATTGCACAAGGGAAATAAGATGCATGGACAGCAGCATGGACAGAACTTTCTGGACACCAGGACTAGCAGTTGCCTCAGGCAGCTAAGCCATATGAAGATGGAAACTAATGCAAAATTTTGCCTATCGCCGTGTGGGTGGTCGATGGGGAAGCTGCTGCTTATTCCAGGAGGTGCCCGTCGCTATGGGACCCCCGGCGGTGCTTCTCTGGCACCTCGCAAGCCAGCCCCCTCACCCGTGCGATAGAATACACGCAGCCACTCTCACACTGGGCCGGCCGGGCCCAGGCGACGCTAGAGATGAATGAGAAAGAGGCAGCCTCCTGTCCAAGGCATCGAGGGTTTATTCAGACCCCAATGAGTCCAGGACGAGAAGGGGTCTGCTCCCGGTCTACACAAAGTTATCAAAGGTATCGGAGGGAGGCAGGGCATACAGGAACAACCAGTGGGAACACAGAGGGGGCCGGGTCACATCCTATTAAGGGATACAAGGGGGCATCTGGCTGCCTGCCAATCACACAGACCCCAGCTCCCTAGGGTCACATGATCGATGGACGAGGCTTGTCCCACTGAGAACATGTATACCTTTAAGCTCTGATGCTTGTCCACCAGCTTTTGTTTATATCTGGAGTTTTAGGTCCTTCAGCCTCAGCTGCTGCTCGTGCAGGCGATGCAGCATCTGCCAGCTGTGCTGACCACCTGTATGGCTGATGGTCAGGAAGCTGAGGCCACCAGGGGCACGAAACTGTTCTCCATCACCTTCACAACCTACTCCAGGCATCTCAATGTCATAGGCAGGATGGAAGGCATCAAAAGGACAGTGAGGAACTCTGCACATGGGAGGTGCAGGTGTACCCTGCAGCAGTCCATATGGCCTGTACTCTGCTAGACCCACCACTTCAAGAGTAGCCAGATCCTTGCATGCAGTGGTAAGACTATTAAGCATTTGGGTTTTGGTTTTTCACTCAAGAATCTGGGTAGGTACCCAGGTAGGCTTCAAAGGTGAGAGAAGACCACCTGAGGGATGTCTGAACAAAAAAAGGGGCCTGAATGGCTTCCACCCACCCAATACTACAGCAACCAGGGAAGTGTCTGTTGGCACAGCAAGGCCACAGAGGGGTGTAATGCTGCTCTACATCTTTTTCCCACTCACTGTAGAGGTCATAAGGAGACACAATCCAGCTGACAGAACTAGTTGCCACAACAATATGATAGGTGCTGCTGGGAAAAGTTCTTTATTCCAAAAGCACAAAAAAATTATGTAGTTTTGTGGCTCAGGTTGCCTTTTCTTGTTGCTGTCTTTGAAGTGGGTTTGGTTTTTTTTGGAAGGAATAATCAATCTTGTCATAGACAGGATTGTTTTTTAAACAGGAATGGAAGAAGTAGGTCCAGGTCCTCACATATTCTTTATTCCAAATCTACTCAAATTTTCACTCTCCACATGTGCTTCTCCATATTTTGTGGCCCACATATTCCAAAAGAATTTTCAGAGGCAAGTGGCAAAGACTATACAAACCTGAATGAGCTCTCTCAGAAACCTGATCTCCTCCCTGACCATCTCAAATGGCAGCAAAGCAATTCTGAATGTTCAGCCCAAATGATGGTTGAGAGAGAAAGGAGAAACAATGATCAGCTCCCCAAATGCATTAGCTGTAACATGCAGCCAGAGCGATGCTAATCCTAACCCAAAATTTGTGCACTATTTTGGGCCACTGGAACTTGGGCTTCTGCATGTTGTCTGCACTTTTGTCAGCCTGAAAGGGAAGTAAAGTGGCTTGTCATTAGCAGATCCTAATCTTCCAAATACTGGTGGTAACTTCTTGCCTCACCTCTCAAGAGAAGGATTGACAGCCACATTCAGGAACCCTTGAGAAAGGCAGAAAACAATGTCATATGATGCTGATGATCAGACCATCTTGGGTGTTGCCAGTCGAATTCTCTACAGTTGCCAATATTCCATCTGGAGACTTTCATTTGAAAGAATGCCCTGCTTTGCTATAATCTGTCCTGGAGTGGGATTTCACAGTGTTATGCCTGTTCAGCAGACTGGCTTATCTCAACCAGTCTTATTATCAGACAGTGCAGTTTACAATAATAACGAGACAGCAGTTAACCCAATTTGGCATATCTTGTGGCAGTCACAAGAGACAAGCTTCTCCAGGACAGAGAAGGCTTTAAAACAAGTTGCCCTTGTTTGGCGAGAGCTGCAGCTCCTTTGTTGTAGCTCGAAAGCTCTTTCGAGGGGACAGGATTCATAAAACACATTGAGTCATGAAAGGAGCAAAGATTTCCTTTCAAGTGAAAAGAAAACAACTCATGATACTAACAGTGACTTTTTTTCCCCTCTTTTTTTCACTTCTTACTTTTATTGCACAGATGAAATGGAGCGAGATTCCACAGAAAGGATAAATAGGGAGATCTTTAACTCCCAGAATGGGCTGCTCCATCAGAGGTGAAAAGTTAAATGCACCCTGCAGCAATCGTTCAACTTGTAAAGATTAAAATTAATGCCTTGGCAAGATACTTTTAGGAGTATTATGGAGAGTGATTAATGCAGTCTTCTTTAGCTGTCATTACCTCCCCCATCCACACCCCAAGAACTTGATCATCTGCATTTCTTCCTTTTATTGTTATTATTTTAAGATTGTTATCACTATGCTGATTTGAATGCAGCTTCTGACCAGAGAAAGAGCACAGCCATCACACCCATGTTCAGACAGACCTGCCAGCTATGCAGTAATGGATCAGCATGAGCAGAAAGGAGAGGACTGGATTCAGGACGTGCTGTGCAATTAAAGTAACTATCTACTCAAGACAAAAGCAAGCTTCACAGGCTTGCATTTCTATTCTTGTGAGAACATGTGGAACATATTCACAACATGGGTAGCTTTGTCGCTGCTTGCTGCTTTAAAATTAAGTGGGGAGCATGTACGTCCTTCCTTAGGGAAAATCTTTCTGATTTGGTCAGCAAGAGGTAATCACATGAGTGATAGGCATTTTCTGTGGGATCACACGGGCCATTTCACAATGGATTTCTGCTTAGGAAACTGCCTCAAGAACTTCACATGTACAACCAAAATCTCTAGTGTCCCAGCATTTTGAGAGTGCCTGGTAGTTTTAAAGGAGTGAAAAAAAGCTTTTTTGGATGGTGGCCCATCCAAGACACATCTGTACCCTGACTGGAGATGTAGGCACTAGACTAGGAGAGAAGGTTCTGGAACAAAGAACTTAAGCATGTGATTGTACCCCAGAAATGAAGGCTTCCAGGAATTCCGTGGGATATCAATAAAGTTACAGAATCATAGAATTGTTTAGCTTGGAAAAGGCCTATGAAATCATCAAGCCCAACAGTTAACCCAGCACTGCCAAGTCCACCACTTGACCACATCCCCAAGTGCCACACCTACATGTCTTTTAAATACCTCCAGGGATGGTGACTCAGCCACTTCCTTGGGCAGCCTGTTTTGCCTAATATCCAATCAGAATCTCTTCTGTGAAGCTTGAGGCCATTTCCTCTTGTCCTGGTACTTGTTGCCTGGGAGAAGGGGACAATCCCCACCTGGCTACAGCCTCCTTTCAGGCAGTTGTAGAGAGTGATATGGTGTCCCCTGAGCCTCCTTTTCTCCAGGAAAACAACCTCAGCTCCCACAGGTGCTCCTCACAGAGTTTGTCCTCCAGACACTTCACCAGCTCCGTTGCCCTTCTCCATTGCCACCTCAATGTCTTTTTTGTGGTGAGGGGCCCAGAACTGGTCAAAGAACTCGAGGTGTGGCCTCACCAGTGCCGAATACAGGGGGACAATCCCTGCCCTGGTCCTGCTGGCCACGCTATTGCTGGTACATGCCAGGATGCCACTGGCCTTCTTGGTCAACTGGGATCCTTAGGAAAAACACCTAGAGAAAACATGCTCTCTAGTTTCCCATGGGTAAATGGCATTTGGTTTGCAACCAATTCTTGTGTCTGTCTCAAGCACTTCCCAGAAGAACGCAGACCTGAAATATCCCCACAGCACCTCATCAACCCTCCCTGCTGTAGGAGCCAAGCAGGCTCCTTCCTGGCCACCTGCAGATGACCTAGGTCATGTCTGCCCGGCTTTGTTTGCCCCTACATCCACTGCCACGCTCTGTGCTACTCAGAGGAAACCTCCAGCTTCCTCTTCAGAAAACCTTCCTGTGCCAATGAGGTGGTGCTTAGCAGAGGGCAGGTGCCCTCCCATAATCTTTAGCTGGGCTGTAAGTTTGCTGGGCATGTGATGTCCACGTGCATAGGCAGGCAAGTCCGGCTTTGGAGAAAAATCATCAGCACAAATATTACACACCATCCCTAGGTATGTGACACTTTTTCTACCTATAACATTGTCCTGGGTTTGCCATAATTGCACCATTTCTGCAAAAAAGAAGCTCTTGTTTCAGTCAGTGTTAACTTTAAATTTAGCCCTTTGTTGGTATGCCAATACAAAATCACTGGGCTGTATATTTGACTTACTCAGATCCATTCAATCCCACTGGTATCAATAGAAATGTAGGGGTATGAATCAGCTGCACAGGACTAGGTAATAATTTCTGTATATTCAGATTTAAACTCTTGTTTTTCACGCTGTAAATGTTTCAGTCTCAGAAAGTATTTTGGTGACTCTTGCTAGAGGGTTTTATGCTTTATCTAGTTATAATTTTTTAGGATCAAAAAAAGAACCCCCAACGTACAACAACCTGAACAAAATATTCATTATCCTATTGATAGATCTGCTTAATACAATATGTTGTTCTGTCCTCAGTCCAGCCAAGACATCTGTTTTCTTGGCTTTACGGTACTTAGCACAATGAATCATTTGCCTCCAGTCATTTGCTGTCCCGGTGTGTTATGCTGCCTAACTCTTAGGAAAATTCCACACAGTCTCCTCCAGATAATCCAGCCATGCCGCACTCCTTACTCCCACAGCAACAGCAGTGGGATCTGCCTACCTCCTCCTCTGTCTGCACAAACCCCCAAGGCCTGTAGTTACAAAGTCTCCCCTCTTGCCTGCACAAATTGCTCCTTCCCAGACACATGAAGCCTGTTTTGGAATGCCTTCATGGGGCTCTCCTGGTCCCTATAGCTATGCTGGTATTAATAAAGAAAAATAATGAATATATTAAAACAATGAACAAATTGTGTCTTTCTCCGGTCCTCAACGCACAGCTCAGAGATGCCTGTCTCTACAAAACAGCATGGTCCAATTTGAACCCACTTTTGGGAACAGCTCGGACTACACCCTGGGGCACGCCCCGGGACTGTGCTCACTGTAGAAAGGACACACAGACATGTGAGGGGTAGTGGCCTTAGCCTTCCTGGGTTTTCTAGGCCATGAAATGTAGCATCCAACAGGATGTAGCCAGCTTACATCTTGGCAGTCCCTGCTGCCTGCCTGCAGAAGGGTGGCTGGCTGAAGGTCCTCTCAGCAAGCTAGACAGTCTGGAGCAGGACAAGGTGGGAGAGCCTGGCCAAAACGCATTTGCATGCATGGCTGGCTTTCTTCTGCATATTAACTCCCATAAAAATGTCTTTGTTTAAATTATCCAAAGCTGTTCGGTGGCGTGTCAGTGAATGATGAGGTAGTGACCTATGGGTCTGAAAAATTACTTTTTGCAGGCTTCATGGTGGACCAGGATTGAACTGTGACTCCAGGTGCTGGGAAGAGCAATGCTATGGGGCCAGAACATGAAAATCCTTCTGGCATGGGGGGCTACCTTGTCTACCCATGGGGATTTGCGGGAGTCTCCTGTACATGCTTAAACCACAGGCAGGTGAGGTAGAAAGTAAAGGTAACCCTGGGCTAAGAGCAGACATCTTGTGGGGATGGCACAGGGGCTTGCAGCATAGGCTCTACCCTGAGGAAAGGCTCCCTTTCCCTTCACACCTCTCCACATGGTTCTGGGAAAAGCCCAGGACTGCCCCAGCTGTCCTGGCACCTACCCTGTATCCATTCCCAGAAATTCCCTGCCATTCATAAGTGAGGGAGGCAAGAGGAACCACCAAAGACTAAGTTTGGAACCCAAAGCCAGTTACATGCATAGCTCTCCCAGACAGGGAAATGTTTTTCTGGTCTCTCTGCCTCAAGTTTGCATCTCCCAGGTATACCCCGACTGTAACACCACTATCCTCTGGTTTGCAATTCTTCTTAGAAAAACACTGTAACACCACTATTCTCTGGTTTGCAATTCTTCTTAGAAAAACACCAGAGCAAGAGATGCACATTTCAGAGGGAGCATGGCAGGACACAGGCAGTGCCCTGCCAGGAGAGGGGCCGCTGTGTCTCCTGAACTGGGACTTGTCAGGAGAAGCCCATCCTCACACAGCTGTGGATGCTCCGTGAACGCCTCTCCCCCTGACCGCAGAGGCAATAATTTCAGTTTTCTGTAGCAGAGATTTTAGAGATCTTAACTATAAGCTCCTGGGGAGTTCCCAGCTGTATGTCAGGCTGATCGCAGGGCAAGATGCTATTTATAATCTATGGTATTAAGTGCTAGTGAGGAACAAGGGTAAATGTTACAGCACTGCTTAAGCAGCCTTCTCATATCAGTTGGCCTTGGGCAAATCTGGCAAAATCAACCTTTGGGCCTCCATCATGTATTCAAAGACCTGAAAATAAAGAGGGAGTCTGAGAAACAATAGGTCATTGAGAGGGCTGCTGCTGCTTTCTGGCTGTAGCTGCTGGTGCCAGGAACTTAAAACTCTAGTTTATAAGACAGAAAATACCAAATACCTGATGACAGAGGAAAACAGTAAATCTAAGAGTTCTGAGGTTTTTCTCAAGATGTTTGGAGAGTTTAATTCATTAAGTGGTAAAAATAGATAGCTCAGTATCTAGAACAGTATGAAGGCTTGGAGTACCACCAATCAGAAGTTGGAGTAAAAAAGAAACTGAACTTTTTCAAACTTAAAACCAGCCTGAACTTCAGGCAAATGTTCTCTTCTGCTTTAGAAAAGCCAGTTCTGCCATTGCTCAAAAGCAAACTGGAGCACTTTGGATAACTTGTGCTTTAAACAGTTAAGTGGCAATAGCTCATCCATAGTCATTTACCCAGAGACCACTCAGTTTTGATCTATTGATTATGGAATTAAAATGTTTCTCTGTAAGAAGAGATGAGAAAGAACAGTCTGCATCTCTGGGGACAAATTCTGATCTTTTCAATCTGTGTTGCCAAAGGAAAGAGATGTCTGACCAAAGAGACCTATGACAATTTACCAACTGCCCCAGGTCTGCTGACCACCCTTGCCTGTTGCGAAAGTTCTTTGGCTCCCAGGCAGTTGTACAAATGTTGTGCACTGCGTGAGGAGGTGCTCTGTTATTTATTGAATACTCAAATGAACAATCACATAAAACCCCTGTGAATAATCATAGAAAAAAAAAAGTAATATTTTTGCCTTTGGACAGAGCAGCCCTTCTACTTCAAACCTCTGGCTTGACAGTTGGGGGTTTTTTGTCTTTTCCCAAATATCCTCACATATTTAAACCATGATGGGACTTGCTGAATACATCTATGGCAAGGCATTCGTTTGTCCCTTCTTCCAATTAAACTACATAGAAAACACATGTAAATCTTGCTATTAAACATTTCAAAAGCACTAATAATTAATTCCTTGTTTGGTCAGTTCCCTTCCTTCAAGTAAAATGTGTTTAGTGTTCAGCCACTGCCCTGCCTTAGGCTGTGGACATGAGGGAGCAAATCTGTTTTACTCTTTCCAATTTAAACAAGAAATTTTTAGACAGTGCCCAGTTTACCAAAAATTATATTTCTAGAGTGTTTTATGTAGGAGCAAAGACTGGGAAAACCCTTCTCTCCTGCAGAATATGGTCCACCAGAGACAGTGGCACTATACAAGCCCTTTCACAAACAGACTTTCCCTCTATATTCTTGCTGACAGGCTATTCCAGACCAGTACAAATTGGAAGCTTGAGATTAAGAGGTAGAAGAGAAGGGGGAAAAAAAATTGTAGCATAGTATTGCTACTGCTTAAAACAAACTAATGTTCCCAGCCAGCTTGCCCAGGTCACCAATTTAATTCTCCCAGCTCAGTAGGATATTGCAAAGTGATTAGTCCAAATGCTTAACCTCAATTCTGGATGCTGCAGATTGCTTCTAAGAGGAAGCAAAATTGACATTTTATTCAAGACTTTGTCTAGCACAGTATGACTTTTCTTATGAAGCACTGATAAATGTCCTACTTACCCCACTGCTGTGGGGCACTTCCCCACTCATCTCTCTAAGCCTTTTGCTGTCCAAAACTGGTCCAAAAATGTACTGTTCCTTGGCCTATCCCTTCATCTGACACTCCCTTGATCCTGTGAGTAGCACCAACTAGATCAATTGTCATTTAACTTGGGTGGAAGTGCACTCAGTATCAGACTCTGAGATCTTTTCTTTTCCCATTGCTTACCCAGATATTAAATGGCAACAGACTGCACCTAGTCCTGTGGTCCATGATTTGCTTCCATGTATCCCTCTTTCAGGGTCTTACCAAAAGGTTGCTGAGAACCTAAGCAAACAATTATTCTTATGATTGTCTATTCTAGCAAGCCTCAACAGCTTTCAAAGTGCTCATTTGGCCAGGTGCATTGGGCTGCACAGACCACAATGCAAGCAAAGTTTTGGTGGTTTCTCTGTAGATACAATATCCCAGTCCACGTGACTGCCTGCTGTACCCTACTGCCTCAGTTTGCCCTCTTCTCAATAGAAAGCCATGCATGCACCTATCCTCATTTATAAGAACATAGCCTGAGAGGGTGCTGTCAGAATAAAATTTTTTAAAAATAATTTACAGCTGTTCTGGAGTCTTCTTACAAGGTAACAAAAGTTAATATGAGAATTATGTCTGCTTTAAGTCTATCATCTATTTCATTTATTTTAGGGTTGCTGAATGAGTAATGTCTGTCCTCTTTAGCAGCAGAAGCCTCTAAAGGAGATCTGGAGGATCTACCATCCACTGCATTTTTCAAGTAGCTCTGTGACACATCAGCTGGTATCAGTCATCTGATCTCCTGTAGAAGAGGCCTAAAAGATGTCTTTCCATATTGTTTTCCTCAGTTTATCGTGATACAGCTCCCTTTTTTGTTTTGCTGTGCTTCTTAAATGGTCATCTTGGCAAGGGCAACACAGTCCCTCTTGCTTCTTAGAGACTGAATGAATTTGCAACTATTATTTATCCTAATATCTCTGGCTCTCTAAAACTCATATCTTTAACCTTTCGATTTCTCCTTTATGTCTAACGTGGCAATGTCTGCTCCATTCCAAGGTAATTGCTGTACTGGGATGTGTGTTTTTTTAAAAACATGAAGGACATTTGAGGGGAAAATGGCAGTTTGAGACGTAATAAAACTTTGGGTTGCTGCTTGATCATGCAAATTTTGCCCAGAATCTGTAGGGCAGCTTTGGGGGCTCTGAACAGCACAAGAAAGACATGGACCCATCAGAGAGAGTCCAGAGAAGGGCCACAAAAATAATCAGAGAGCTGGAGCACTTCTCCTGTGAGGACAGGCTGGGGAAGTTAGGACTGTTCAAGCTGGAGAAGAGAAGGCTCCAGGGAGACCGTATAGCACCTTCCAGTACCTGAACAGTGCCTACAAGACAGCTGGAAAGGGAATTATTGAAAGGGCATATAGTGATAGGACAAGGGGGAATAGCTTAAAAGTGAACAAAAGTAGGTCTAGATTAGATATTAGGAAAAAATTCTTTATTGTGAGGGTGATGAGGTATTGGAGCATATTGCTGAGAAAAGTTGTGGATGCTCCATCTCTGAAAGAGTTCCAGCCCAGGTTGGATGGGGCTTTGAGCAACCTGGTCTAGTGGAAGGTGTCCCTGCCCATGGCAGGGGGGCTGAGACTACATGGTTTTTAAGAGCCCTTCCAACTAAAAAACACTCTATGATTCTATGAAAAGAAAGCCATATACACAGTAAAAGATGGTGTCAGTATATCCCTCTGTTTTTACTTGAAAAGTCAAGGTTTGATTTGAAGACAAAGATGAGAGAGGCTGAAGTATAGAGCGATAGGAAATATAAAACCAGGTAACATTTGTGCCTATATATTGCATGTTCTTATCTCCCCCTTAGGAGAGAAAAGCAAATTGGAGAGGTACCTCTTCTAATATGTGCTTCTCACATTCCCAGCTCAGAGTGAGATGCTACTGGAGTGCCAGACGTAGAATGAGGGGCTGATGCGGAGACAGAATCATTCTATAAATTAGGGCAATTCAAAACCCACAAATCATCGTGACAAGCAAAGGAATTAACCCTGATTATTAGTGGAGACTAGAAACCAAATGTCAAAGCCAAGGACATACAGCCCCATTCGGGGCTGGAGATTTTCCAGCTGATTGTAAAAGCAAAGAAAATATGGTGCAATCCCAGGCCTCCAGATGGGGAATGGGGTTAATCCACTAGAAAAAAGGTACATAAGTATCCAAAATCAGGAAAAGGAGAAATCAGATTTCTCCTATCCAATCAGAAGAGAGAATAAAAGATACAGAATTAAAATCCGAAGCCTCATACGGCCTATTTTGGGTATATTGTATATGGAGCAATTTTGTTGCTGGCTTCCACCGACTTTAATACTCTAATCATTTACTGAAACGGAGAGTTGTTGCAGAAGGGTATCCTGTTATAAGGTGGCAGCTGCAGCACTAACTGCTACTGATCCTGTCCACCGGTGCTGAGGCCATATGCTACTGGAGATTTCTGTTTCTGGCAGTGTCCCTGTGTTCTGCCTCCTCTACCCACAGCCTCCTTGCTGCACACAGCTTGAGCACGAGATAGTGTGTCAGCAGCATGAGAAAGAGACCGGTGTCCACAGAAAGACTGAAAATGGGAACAGGGGCCTTTAGATCACGAGCAGCTGCTATCTGAGCTTGCACAACAGCTTGAGCGAGAAATCAAGAGCAAATTAAAGATCGCTAAAGCCATAAGCAGGCAAATGGGCCACTTCTTTAATACCTCAGCTGTGCACAGTATGTGTGCTTATGTGTGCTCTCCCATAGACACGCACAGAGTTTCATGTGTGGTGTAACAGAATGCCTCTGCCAGTGAGCCAGGAGTGCAAATTAATCTGCTTTGATGGCAGAACTACAATTATATTAGGAACAAAACTGAATAGAGAAAAAAATCAGGCTATTGTCATAAAATGTTGGCCTGTGCTATTATTTGAATAGAAGACCACCAAAACAAAAGCCAGTTGTTCCAGAAAATCGTTTCAGTGATTTAGTATATAGTATTTTTCCAAGTCAATACTGAAATCCTACTCCAGCAGATGATTAGGAAGAGCTATGCTGTTAGAGGATCTGTAAAAGAAAGTGCTCTTTAAAAGGTCCCATGGCATCTTATGTGAGAGCAAGAGACATTAATCAAAGTGTCCAGAACAAAATCCGTATCTTGACTATTATATTCAGAAAATGCTTAGAGTTCTCTGCAGTTGGTCGTCTTTATTTTCTTTCCTGAATTATTGGGTGTTGTTGCTGTGCTCTGCTCAGCACTTTCCCAGATTTCATCCTACAAGTGGCTGAGTACATTAGTGAAAAGAAGCACATTAAAGCATGCCTTCCAAATAATAAGGAGTGACTTACACAGATATTCCAAGCATTACTTTTATTCCACAAGACTGTGGACACTTATGTCAACTAGGAAAGCTACTTTTCCAAGCCTTATCAAATTTATGCAAAATACTATTGGAATTCAATCTGCATTCATCTTCTTACAAAGTCTTAGATCCTAACTCAGCAAAGCGCTTCAAACAGGTTAATGATTGCACTGATTTTAACCCAAAAGTAAAATTAAGACTGTATTTCATTAGTTGGCTACATCAGCACTTTATTTGTCTGAGCTCCATCTAAAAGTGCTCCAGAGAAGTAACTGGAATCTTTAAATGACTAATATTAGACTGCGTAAAGGCTGAAAACTGCATTTGTCCCACTTTGTCCCACTAGAAACTTGCAAAAAATTCCCGCCTCAGCATGGTCAGTGCACGACTTGACTGTAGCAATGCCAAAATTTTGCTCCAGGGTTCAAGTTCCAGTGTGCCTGTGTCTTCCCTCTTGATTAGTAATATTGCCCATGTAATCATTTGCAATGCAGAGGATAAAAACCAAGCTTTCTTAGGCACCTTCACGCAGACTCCTGTTTGGTAGATGCTGTTACCCATTGAAATACTGTATTGCCAGTAAAAATAGTGTTTGAACAAACCTGCATTCTTGGGCCTGTATCATTCTCTCAGGCCCCCTTTAACGTCACTTTGAAGGGTTATAAGGAAGCCTGTGACATTCCGTGAGAGCTGGCACTGGCAGCAGGAAATTTGTACCAACCGTGAGAGTTAATGCAGTTCCCATTGTGTAATCCTGTGAGAGCGGTTCAGGGCGGAATAGAGTTTCATCCTTCTTCCAAGTCTCGTCACTACCTATTCAGCACAGGTGCATTCACCTCCGAGGTGTCAGTGGTGTTTGACTTAATTGTCTGCCTGGCAAGGGTTCAAACAGGCCTTACCGTGCTTTCTCACCTGTTGCACTTAATCTTAGCAGGAACACCCCATAAGCAGAATACCAGGAAGTTTTGCATTGGAAAGGACGTTAAAGATCATCTAGTTCCAACTGCTGCCATGAGCAGGGACATCTTCCACTAGACCACATTGCTGAAAGCCCCATCCAGACTGATAAGAAATTCTACCAAATTAAATCTTTACTGAAGCTTTCATTTGTGAGGCTGAAGAGAAAACT
>VZTG01008708.1:0-34780 GCA_013397845.1 Melanocharis versteri | reverse complement strand
GGAGTCATTCCGCGTGTCAGTACAGCAAAAATATTTTACCAGATGAAAATGGCTAACTTCTGAGGAGAAAAATAACCCAAAATGCATTAAATCTTTCTCTTCAGAGGAACTGAGTCAACACATTAATGTCCAACTATGTTATACTTAAGCAAGGATTGCAAGAACCCTGAAATCCATGTGTCTGACTGCAGGCTTATATACAGCCAGCATCTTATATGAACACATAGCTTTTAGATTGCATAGGTTGTATAACAGAAACAGATAAACAGAAGTAAATCTCTTGGATACTCTTTAGAAATGAATGCATCACTTGTGCATATTCCTATATGATATTTCTGTTAAAGCTAATCAGATGACATTTGGATGACTCAACACTAACCACAAAGGTATATTCAAGTTGATAAGGACAATTGCATACCCACAGCCTGGGGAGCAGGAAGAGAAGGCTACTGTGGAAGAATCCCACACTGACCTCATTTACCCATTCAGAGGTTAGGCCATACTCCAGCAAAGGACTGCAGCATACTCTGAACTTTAAAGGCATAACTGACAACAGTGGGGCTTTTCCCATAAAAGCAGGGCTCAAAACTATTGTGACTAGAACATTATTGAAGCGGATTCATTTGGTCCTGACAGTTTATAATGTGAATACTGCTGCCAAAGTAATTTTAAAGTATCAGAGTGTCCTAATGTACACATTTCAAGAAAATGTGTGTAGTGATACTAAAATATTACATAAAGCATAAAAATGCTGTATTGAATATTGTCATGAATATTTAATTAACAAGTATCTTGTTTTGAAAGTTCTTGTTGCTCCTGAAGCAGTGAATGGTTACAGGAAAATGTAGGTACTATCAGAAATCAAAAGGGTGCAATAAAAAGATATTCATCCGTGGAAGATGGGGTTCTTTAAACCACTGAGAACGAGCATGTAGGTTTTAGAGCTGTTGGGGTTTTTTAACATCCTCCATGGTACATTGGGTATTAGTCAATACATAGCTTTTGGAAGTTTGAAAATTTTTCCTTAATCTCTGTTCGTCAAGATCATTCAGAGCAGATTAGGAATTGTTCTGTCTCCAGCATAGATTTTCTGTGCCTGTAACTACCATAAACTCTCTGAGCAATAACAGTTAATGAAAAGATCCCTGTTGACTTCAGTAAAGCCAGGACTTTCATCCTTTTTCCACAGACATTTGTAAACACGTGTAACACATTTGGAGCTTGACAATATAGTATAGCTGGATAATTTCCCCATGTTTTGTTTAAATAAGTAAGTTTCTATTATGGCATTCCTTATACAGCAAGATAGGATTTTCTGCTTCTACTTCTCTGCAGTGCATTCATACTTGTTATGTAAACATTATTTCTATGAAGCTAAAATCAGGACAGCTTTGGAACATGGGAGGACTCAGGTAAACAGTCCCTCATTAGCAAAGAAATTTTCTCAACTGTAGAGGCAGAACCCTGCTAAAATAGTGATTATTTCTTTACCTTGGGACATGTTCAAAGCACATTGAATCTTGCCACAAACTTCAATAGATTTCTGAATTAGTCCTTAATTAGTATTTACACTTCGTCTGACTGTCTCATGATAAAGGTTTGTTTAGCAATATTGATTATGGCATGTTTAGCAACAAAATCAGAACCATGTCCATGCATACAGCCTGTTCTGTATTAGTCCATGGGACTATGGCATTCTACATTCTAGGTCTGTCTCCCTTGGTACAGGACTGAAGTATCTTTTAGCACAATCCTGGAAAAGCTGGCAGCCCAGAGCTTGGACAGGTGCCCCCTTCACTGGGTTAACAACTGGCTGGATGGCCAGGCCCAGAGAGTGGAGGTGAGTGGTACTGCCTCCAGTTTGTGGCCAGTCACTAGTGGTGTCCTCCAGGAATCTGTGTTGGCCCCGTCCTGTTTAATATCTATAACTGATGATCTGGATGAGGAGATCGAGTCGTCTACCATCAGCAAATTTGCAGATGACACCAAGTTGGGTGCAAGTGTCAATCTGCGGGAGGGTAGGAGAGCTCTGCAGAGGGACCTGGACGGGCTGGATCAATGGGCTGAATCCAGCAACATGAGGTTTAAGAAAACCAAATGCCAGGTCCTGNATCCAGCAACATGAGGTTTAAGAAAACCAAATGCCAGGTCCTGCACTTTGGCCACAACAACCCCCTGCAGCACTACAGGCTGCAGACAGAGTGGTCAGACAGTGGCCAGGCAGAAAGGGACCTGGAGGTACTGACTGATGGCAGACTGAACATGAGCCAGCAGTGTGTCCACGTGGCCAAGAAGGCCAATGGCATCCTGGCCTGTATCAGGAATAGTGTGGCCAGCAGGACTAGGGAAGTGATTCTTCCCCTGTACTCAGCACTGGTGAAGCCACACCTTGAGTGCCGTGTCCAGTTCCGGGCCCCTCAATTTAGGAAGGATGTTGAGATGCTGCAGCATGTCCAGAGAAGGGCAACAAGGCTGGTGAAGGGTCTGGAACACAAGTCCCATGAGGAGTGGCTGAGGGAGCTGGGGTTGTTTAGCCTGGAGAAAAGGAGGCCCAGGGGAGACCTTATCGCTGTCTTCAACCACCTGAAAGGAGGTTGTAGCCAGGTGGGGGTTGGTGTCTTATCCCCAGGCAACCAGTGGCAGAACAAAAGGACACAGTCTTAAACAGTGGCAGGGGAGTTTTAGGCTGGACATTAGGAAGAACTTCTTCACAGAAGAAGTGATTGGGCATTGGAATGGGCTGCCCAGGGAGGTGGTGGTGTCACCATTTCTGGAGGTGCTTAAGAAAAGACTGAATGTGGCACTTAGTGCCATGGTCTAGCTGACGAGGTGGTGTTAGGTCATAAGTTGGACTCGATGATCTCAAAGATCTTTTCCAACCTAGCTGATTCTGTGAAGTGGGCTATTTTATTGGGTTTTGCTGGAAAAGAGTAAATACATAATGAATGAATGCCCTGAACTCCATCTCCTGATACTGTTACCTCTGCAAAGGGATAATACTGGAAAAGCACCTGAAAGAGGACAATCTTCTAGACTGGAAACATTACGTGGTAGAAACACAAAATATGGAGGAGAATAGGTGTTTAGAAACCATGTTTGCAAGCACACATAAACACCTGTGATCAATCCTCTAAATAAGAAACACAGTGAAAAAGCAGCCTGCAGACTTGCATCTACAGAGCTACATTTTTTTCACCTTTGGGGCTATTAGAGGACAATGGAAGCCTCCGACCGCTGCTGATATCTTGCCCAGGCTCCACACTGGAATTGATGCAATCCTTTAAACTCCACTGGCAACACATTCTTTACTTCCGTATACACACTGCTACATAAAATTGCTAGGCTCAACTGCATATTTTTCCATTGGATCTTACAGGTAACTGAAGGGCTCAGAAGCAGAAGAATGTTGCATTTGTAAAACACTTCAGAATATATAAGTACACTGAAGAGAGATTCATAAAATCAGGTGAGCTGTAAGGGACCCATTGGGATCATCAAGTCCAACTCCTGGCCCTGTATAGAACAGCCCCAAGAGTCACACCATGTGCCTGAAAGTGTTGTCCAAATGCTTCTTGAGATCTGTCACGCCTGGTGCTGTGACCACTTCCCTGGTGAGCCTGTTCCAGTGCCCAACCACCCTCTGGGTGAAGAACCCTTTCCTGATATCTAACCTAAACCCCTTCTTGCTCAGCTTCATGCAATTTCCTCAAGTCCTCTCACTGTTCATGAGAGTGATCTGTTCCTGCCCCACCACTTCCCCTTGTGAGGATGTTGAAGAGCGCAATTCTCCTCTTCTCCAGGCTGAACAGACCAAGTGACCTCAGCCACTCCTCATACGGCTTCGCCTCAAGGCACTTCACAATTCTCAAGGCCCACTGTAGTGGGTTGATGCTGGCTGGATGCCAGGCACCCACCAAAGCCACTCTCTCACTCCCCTCTGCAGCTGGACAGAGGATAGAAAATAGAATGAAGGGTTCATGAGTTGAGACAAGGACTGGGAGAGATCCCTCACTAAATACCACCATGGGCAAAACAGGCTAGAGTTAAAGATATTAGTTGAATTTATTATTAAGAAGATCAGAGCGGGATAATTGGAAATAAAATAAAACCTTAAAAACACCTTTCCCCCACTCCTCTCTCCTTCCTAGCTCTACCTCCTTCTGTAGCAGGGCAGGGAGACAGGGAAGGGGGTTATGGTAAGTTCCATTGTTTTTTCTGCTGCTCAGGCAGAGGAGTCCTCCCCCTGCTACACCGTGGGGTCCCTCCCACAGGACACAGTTCTCCATGAACTTCTCCAACATGAGTCCATCTCATGAGCAGCAGCTCCCTGTGAACTGCTGCCATGTGAGCCGATCCCACAGGCAACAGTCCTCCCCAGACTGCTGCAGCATGGGTCACTCTTCCACAGGGTGCAGTTCTTCAAGGACAGGCTGCTCCCAGGTGGGCTCCTCTCTCCACGGGCCTCCCACGAGGTCACAGCCTCTTCTCAGACATCCATGTACTCTGGCATGGGCTCCTCCATGGGCTGCAAGTGGATCCTTGCATCCCCATGGGCCTTCATGGGCTGCAGGGGCACAGCTGCTTCACCATGGTCTGCACAACAGGCAGCAGGGTGATCTCAGCTCTGGTGTCTGGAGCATCTCCTCCTCCTCCTTCTCCACTGACCTTCGTGTCTGCAGAGTTGTTCCCCTCACATATTCTTACTCTACTCTTCTGTGGCTGCAATTACCTCTGCACAGTAACTCTTTTTTTTTTCTTTCCTCTTAAATCTGCTATCCCAGAGGTGTTACCATCATCTCTAATTGGCCCAGCCTTGGCCAGTGGCACATCCATCTTTGGAGCTCCCAGGGATTGGCTCTGCCAGACACAGAAGAAGCTTCTAGCAGTTCCTCACAGAAGCCACTCCTGTAGCCCCCCAACAACCAAAGCCTGGCCATGTAAACCCAATACACCCTTATCTGGATGCTCTCTAATAGCTTCATGTCTTTTTTTATATTGTGGTGACCTAGACTGCACACAGTACTCAAGGCGAAGCAGCACTGGTGCAGATTCTTTAAGAAAGACACACTGACATAATACTATTCAAGCAGAAGTCTTCTACAAGTGGAGAGCACTGTAGTAAGTCCAACACACTTTCTGTTGAGAAAAAAGCTCGTTAGCAATACTGTAATGCAATACTTGATTAACCACAGCAAAGGATAGACTCTCAAATTAATCCAGTTTTTGCCTGTGATTTCATTTAGCCTAAAAGGAATCTCGCAGTATGAAGCTGTAGTATGAAGGCTGAAGTTTGTGGATGCATCTGGCTTTCTCATCTTTGCAGCTTAAATGTCAAAACCGTCATCGGGCTGTTGGGAAAAAGAACCCAATATGAAAAAGATTAAACCCATACCCATATATGCACTGGCAGAATAATTATTTCTTTGTTCCTCCTTTTAGAAACAGCTTTCAAAGCTGTCCATTAATGTCCTACTTTTTCATCTGTTGTCTGTCTTTCCTCTTTGAAGAAAAGTTTTCCACCTATCAAAAACCAATTGGTTTGTTGGGGGGATGGTTGTGGTTGTGGTTCAGACTTTAAACCATAATCCATGAGAAAGACACTACCAAAACTAAGAAAAATGAACCACACACTTTTTCAAAACTTAAACTACACAGAGAAACACCGAATTACAGAATTGTTAAGTTTGGAAGGAACCTCTGTAGATCATCTAGTCCAACACTCTGCCAAGACAGCTTACACAGGAATGCATCCAGGTGGGAGAGAGACTCCACAGTCTCCCCGGGCAGCCTGTTCCAGTGCTCTGCCACCCTCAATATAAAGAAGTTCTTCTTCATGTTGAGGCAGAAGTTTTTGTGGTTTAATTTAGGGTCATCACTCCTTGTCCTGCCACTGAGCACCATGGAAGAGTCTGGCACCATCCTCTTGTCAACTTCCTTTGAGATATTTCTATGCATCAGGCCCAGCTTCCACAGTCACTCCTCATACGAGAGATGCTCCAGACCTCTAATTATCTTTGTGGCTGTCTGCTGGACCCTTTCCTTGTCTTTCTTGTCCTGAGGAGCCCAGAACTGGACACAGCACTCCAGATGTGGCCTCACTAGGGGGAGTAGAGGGGGAGGATCACCTCCCTCAACCTGCTGGCCATACTCTTACATGCTGGAGAAGAGGCCATCTCTTTTTCATGGATCTTTGATCTGTATTTCATAACTCTGATTTAGGAAGCAACTGAGAAAGAAATTACAATCTTTTAACAATGATTACTCAAATATTTTCTGACATGGGACTGCAGCGTAAAGTGACTCAGTTATACACATACACACCTCGGATACTGATGTGAGCTTGCCCACAAGCCCCATTCTTATCAGATCATTTGTGAGGAAAAAAGTATTATTTTAGTAAAACTTAATAAAATAATAATTATTATTTTCTTTCTCTAGCCTGAAGAGGAGAGATGAAATCGTGAAAGAGGGGGATAAAATATATACTTTATCCTCCTATGCATTATCCTTCTATGCTCATGCTGGAGACAGCTGCAGATATAGTGAGTGTCCAAGGTGGCATTCACCAAGCTGAAGCTGATTCAAAGCAGAAAGATACTGACCAAGAAACAAACTGTCTTTTAGAAAAGCAACTTCGAAAAAATCATTAAATCACATTGAGGGAGGGATTGATACTATAGCCAGCAACACCTCTTCTAACAGGACAGGTCTGAATGCAAGTCACGTCTAGAGACAGCTTCATAGACTTGTTCTTGGTTTTGTAAACTTTATCTGAAATACTGTGGGAGCAAATTTGCCACCAGACAATTCCTGTGGTAATCTACCTTCAGTTAAGGAATAAAAATGGAATTAAGGGGATTAACATTAATTTTGCAACAGCTAAAAGCTTTGCAAAGTACTGATACAGAACAAGAAGGTGACGGAATTGAGCCCTGGTTTTATGCTTGTCTCAGGTCTTGCTGCACCACTACCACAAGCATGGTTTGCTGATGCCTTGTAAGATGGGGCCCTGAACTTGTATCTGAGCAGATGCTGAATGGATAAAGGTGAAGAGAAAGGATATAACATGGATATAGTTTTATTATCCTCAGTTTTCTTGTATACAACTGTTTCATACAGCTCTCTGCCACCGCCTAATCCTGGCTACTAGTCCTAATCTTTTGACCTTTCTGAGTCCCTATTACAATTAGTTAGATATATAAAAAACATTTTAAAACTTATTAGAAAAATAACTCAATTTTTCAACCTTACCGAAACACCCCTTCTCTAACTCCCATGCCCTCCTTCCACACTGCATCTTCTACTTTCTTCTAGCCCCACCTTTTTCACACCCCCATGTTGGCAGTTACTGTTTCCCCTTTGCATATCACCCTGGCATGTACTAGATACCTATTCCCATTCTCCTTCAGCATGGTAACATTCTCGTACTAAATCATACATGAGATTATAGTCACAACTGTAAATAATGCTCAAGAGAAGCTAAATAAGTTTCAGAAAATTATCTCCTCCTGTCAGAGATAAAATTGGTGTAGTATAGGAATTAAAGTGACTTCAAGTTGCTGCTAGTAGTAATTATATCTGTTCAAATGATAATCCAATGTTGTTTCTCCATAGGAGCCTGAAGTTTTTACTTTGCAGTAAAGGGACTGTATTCACTTAAAGTGAAAAAAAGCACTTGGCTTTGCAATGCTTCCACTTTTAACATTGTAAATAACTAGTTGAGGCAGTGGAGAATCAAGAGCCAAGTATCACCTATTATGCGGGCTTAATGTGTCTACTTTCTGCAAAGACCAGTGTCTATATATATCCAAAAATCTAGATGTCAGTCACTGTTCTAGAAAAACTACTGGGTAAGTTGATAGACTTTGTCTGTTGGAAATAGTAATGGCAAGATCTTTGGGAAATTTTTCATTCAAAATGAAAATTCAGCTATGTTAGAACCTTTAATCCTACCATTCATCTGAAAGAGGAATAAAAGCCCATATGTTTCAGTCTGATGTTTTATAAGCAGGACGGTTTGAGCGCTTTAGTCAAAGTTACTTTTTCTTTCAAAATTATCTTTTTTAATCTTTTAAAATCATGCAAAGACAACATCCCCTCCCCCCCTTTTAAAATAGAATAAGATTTTTTTAGAATTTGGCATTTGGCCCAGAATAAATATATACCTGTGTATATACATGTATGTATATGCACATACATACATAAACTTCCTGCAATTTCTAGGGAGCAAAATAACAGTATATATCAACTATAATATTGAGAAAGAAGTCACACTAAAGGAGCCTAATCTTTGAAGTTGTTACATAAACAATAGTTTTTTATGTAATTAAAGGGTCATTATCATATATATTTACAAGCCAAACAGATTATTTTAGTTATGTTGCTCAATAGTACAAAATCTGTTTTCCACATTTTGTGTGTATAGCTTTATATGTTTTAAAGAACTGGGAAATTTTGCCAGTGAGATTTGCCAGCAGAAATTTCTGAGCAGCAAGGGAACCTGCCCCATGGGTTTTCTACTTCCGTCTTTATCCCTAATCAGGTCCAGCCCCCTTTCCATTGCTCTTTTCATCTAGGTTTGCCCACACACAGGGCAAGTCCTCTTCCCTACTGTCCGTCATAACTCCAAACCTCTCTTGGATCCACTCTTCCTTCAGGCTTCTACTTCTCCAAGCCTTGTCACTCTCTAGTCATGGTTGACTACTTGTGCATTCATTGTTTCACTCCGTATCTTTTATCTTCCCTGGTTCTTGTACTGTCTTCATTTGAATCGCACCTTCTCTTTTCTCCATCCCCCCTGAATATGGTCACTGAGTACCTAGAAAAGTAAAGGGTGCCTGGTGTCACCTCTGCCATTTCCCAAGACAGGCATAGTTAGAACCTAGTATTTCAAGGGGGACATAAATAATCTGATATTCCTAAAAGAGACAAGAAGATATGGGCTTTACTTGGTGCAATGAATAGGACAAAGATACTATGGAATTTGTGCTCATGGAGTTTGGAATTGAATGGAGTTTTTCAGGAAGCACTTACACAAATACCTGTCAGATGACACTCAGATAAGCTGATCCTGTCCATGTGCAGGTGATTTTCTGAGGTTCCTTTCTCAATTTTTCTGTGAGTTTTTAGGGGATGTAGCTATTGAGAATTCCCAAGTAAACATGTGCCACCTACAGTTCTCAAAGGCTTGGAATATAATCAAGCATCGGTGGCTTGTCACAGGATACCTGAAGAAATACGTCAAGCCCAATGCTTCTACTCCTCACCACATTCAGAGTTTTGCTCTTAATTATTATGTATTTTTAAAACGGGCAAAAATACCCCATATTTCCCTATCTTCCTTGGAAACCACTGAAGTATTTTAGCAGAAATTGCCTTCGAAAGTATTCAGGAAGAGCTAGCCAACCAGGTGGAAATACTAAGAGCAGCAGCAAAGGTCTTAAAATAGGAAATACTGGGCTACTTCAATTATAGAAGGTTCTACAAGTCCTGCCAATATTTTTCCCTTAGGGTCTCACAAAATGGGGAAGCAAAGAGAGAAATATCTCACAACTTCACAGAATCCCTTAAGCCTCCTATGTTCCCATTTAAAAGGGATTATGAAATAAAATGGAGTAGGAAGCTCCTCAAAATTTCAAAGGAAACTCTTGTGTCGATGCCAAAATTGCTATTTTAATATTTTTTGTCCCATGTCTGACTAATTTTAAGGTATTCCTCATTAGCATAACTGTCATTCTTTGCTTTGCTTTTTTCTCTTTGCTGTTTTTACTCACCCTTTGACTTGGAGTTGAAGAATGCAACTTGCAATAGAAAGTATAGAAAGAGGGAATTTAATTGACATTAATTCCTATGAATTTAATTTGTTTTCTTTTTCACTAATCCAGGTATACTAACTGAATAATGCTCTGGAAAGATAGATCTTTGTCAAATGTCACAGCAAGCAACACTGCAGCCCACGGGGTAAAAAAGGAGAAAAAAGAAAAGAGAGACCTAGATTAAGCCTTTTGTTTTAAGCATACTTATTTTAAAACCAAATTGATTGAGAAAGCAGCTCTGACTACTATGGTTTGAGTAGTGCTGTCGTCCCTCCCTTTCATGTTTTCATCACTGCCAGCAAAAATATAGATGGAGGCCAATAAAACAGGATTTGGACCTTTCACCTTGTCTGTTAATGGATATCTATTTGTAACTAAATAAGGCTTTCTCCTTCCTCTCTTCCCCAGCCTGATTTCTGCCTATCCCTTTTTCATTTCCATCTGAAAAAAAGGAAATTCTAGTCCATTTATTTGGACTCTATCCCTATTTACATCAAGGTGGGTTTTTACCATTCATGGAAATATAAAAGAACTTTAAAGTACGCATAAATAAATTATTCTTACAACCCTCTTTATAACTGGTTTGTACTTCCAGATGATATAAAGAGGTCTCAGTATAAAGCAGCATTAGGCTACTCTCTCCAGTGGTTGAACTTCTCAAAAAAGATAAATAACCAAACACAAGCATTATAAAAATGAAAAAATAACCACTGTTTTTAAATGAAATTTTTCTTTTCAGATGCCGATTTCAGTCTTGTTTTTCCAAAATTAAGGGAAAATACATGAAAATTTTTTACAGTTTGCCTTGCAGGACTGATTGGGAAAAAAATAAAAAGATTCGTTTGGAGAGAGTATAATTAATATCAGTCAGGATGGAGCGCACTGGGTTTAATTTTATTGTTCTTCTCTTTTTCTTTCCGGTTATCTTAGGAATCACTAATTATTCAAACATTGTAGATCACACTAGTAAATTTGCTCATTTAAGGGCTTTTGAATTTGACAGAGCAAGCTTTAAGGCTGCTGGTGATCCTGTTTGTCCAAATGTAACCCTGTTTAGCTCCAAAGATTTACTTCTGATGAATCCTGCTAAATATCAGATAGAAAAGAGACCCCAAAGAACACATCCTGAACATGCTCATGTTAAACATCCATTTGAGGTTTAGTGTGCTTTTATTTCTATTCTTAGGGAAATATGAGGCTACTTTGCAGCTTTTTTTTTTTTTTAATTCAAAGTGTAACTGAAATTCACCTATATACCTTAATGCTTATTGTATCAGAAATGAATGACATCATGATACCATAGAGGTAAAAAAATTCTCAATACACTGGCCAGATTAAAAGCACAGATCTTTGTGCAGTTCTTAATTCAATAAAATGCTGTGGTACTTCATGGTCAGAAGGAAATACGCCCTCAGCAGCATCTGTTTCTTCTGTGTCCTTCATGAGAGTCAAAGGGTACTTTACAATCCAATCCAATGCTGGATATAACCTTTTAAATAAATAAACCGTGGTTTAAGGATTTAGAAAGCACTAGATCAAAGAATGTAATCTTTGAGATCTAATAACCACAGTGATGGGTCTAGCATAAGGACATGAGCAGAATAGAACAAAGGTTTGCTGAATATCCACAGTGCCTCTTGGGTTAAAATTCATTACAGTCACTCTAAATCTCTAGTTAGGGGGCAACCCTAAATTTCTCTTCTTGCTAAAATCCAGCATGAACTTGAAAAATAAACAGAAAACAATATATTTAGGGGAAGAAACTCCAATCTTCAGTTTCTTTTGTGTTGTTGTTTGACTATTCAAAATCCAGGTCTTATTTTCCAAACACCTGCCAATTTCAGTTTCAGCCTCCAGGTTTTTGGCTACACACCCCAATACACACACACGCACACAGACACACACACACACAGAGACACACACACACACAGGATTAACTGAGTGGAGATGGAGAACCTGCTTATTTTTTTCCAGCAGTACAGGTCTATATCCTCTTGCAACCAGAGGAGATCCAAGCCTTTAGGATTACATTGTCTAATGCACAATGTGCTGTGAGCTTTCCCAATAATTTTTGGGGATACTTGTGGATGTGCTTAAATGGTTCCATGATCACCCTTTAAATAAGCAATAGCACCAAAACAAACAAACAGATAGCTGTGTTCTGAGCTATTGTGAACCCTTCACACACTGTTTTAGAGCACTACAAGTTTGTCATCTGTCAGGCTTTGAAATTGTTACCATTGCTCACCAACTTGAAAATGAAAAGTTTTCTTGCCTACTTCGGTGACAAGCTGGAGCAGGTGGTGAATACTGCACCCAGACTTCTGGAAAAATCTTGTTATCTTTCTTTATTTCCCACCATGGGCATTACAACACACAAACCATCACTTCTGCCTACTGCTCAACCAGCATCTTGTCAAATCTGGCTGCAAGATTAAGCTTCCCCAATCCTGAATTCAATATTGCAACCCTAAGGACATAAGAACCAAACTGGAACATTCTGGGTTTTGGAGTTGTCTTTTTCCCTCTTAATGGACAAAATTGTTTCTGCTCCAAGATCATAGTTTGCCCTGACTATAATGATAAATCATCATGACTGACACTAAGCAAAATGAGTTTGATATTTTCTGCTTTATCCTTCCACATTAGAAGCCACTTTTATGTTTGCCACAACTTTCAACCTTTCTTCCAAAAGATTAGAATTATAAAATCAGATATTATTTCTGCTTTGTATAATACATTTGAAAAATGTGAAGCACATTTTGTACACAGAAAGGGATGAGCGCAGCGAAGAGAAGGTAAGATTTAATGGCCAGGAATCTTGCAATAACTGTTTGTTTCCTATAGCAGCATAATTCTTCTTTATTCCAGATTATTTTATTTCATTGGAACAGTGTCCTGCCTAACGAAGCCAGGAGGAAGTCCAGGACTCTGGACACATTCAGCATTTGGCAGCATCTGGTTCTAGTAGCAAAGGTTATAGACACAATGACAGTGTCTCAGAAATACCAGACTTTACCATTATCAGAATTATTTGCATCTTCAGACTTTTTGTTGTTGTTGTATTTTTAAAGGTGGATTCAGTAACAATCAGGCACATTTCTCCATTGTTGTAATTAAAAAACCCCAAAACAATGACAGTCTCTAATGTGATACACTACGAAAAATGAAAGCTGATGCTAGTTTGCCACTGATGGGAGACAATGTGATTTTAATTCATAAGTTTGAAACAAGTATATGAAACATTCTAGTCATCGATGTTGTTGTTTCAATCTTAGTCTGTGCTGCAAATCTATATTTAGCTATTTATTTTCCCAAAAAAAATATGTCTTCCAGGAATGGGCTAAAGCCGTCAGCTTTTTATTCCAGTAAAACCTTATTGCACTTGAAACATAAGAAAAGCTCAAGTAGAAACTGTGTTAGGCCTCCATAAGTTGGATTTGTAAGTGAAAAGCAGTTAGACATGTAAACAGTTTAGTGAAAAGTACAACATTCTGATAGAGAAGTATCACTTACATTATGTCTAACAGCAGTTGTGTAGTACTATTAACACGACTTTCACTAATCTGCTTCAGAAAACTCATGCTCTGTTGTTTTTTGTTTCTTGAAACTTGTTTCCATAGCAGGGGGTAGCTAAAAAACATTTTTGTCTTTTACTGTTGTCCCTGTAATATTTCATTTTTGGAAGTGCCATTCCATAGCTGCATTGTGTCTTCCAAAAACACATGAATCCAAGATCCCTGAAAATGCTACCAACTTATAAAATAAAAGTTACTTCATGGAATCAACGACTGAAATAGCACTAAGTTCCATTTTAACATTTTTTTTGCTTTTGCTTAAGGTCCTATTTCCCTTTACAATGCCCTTCCCCATTTGTGGATTCAGAATCCCATCCTGGAATGAGTTACCTTTGGGAATAGGTCATATTTAGCAAGTAGTTTAGATAACACTCACTGGAAATATTACAGGGTCAAAAATTACTCTCTCAAGTGTGATTTTGTAGCACTGCTTGTCAAATTATTGGATTTCTTTTACAGTAAGGTGGCACAGGAAAGCCCGCCAAGACAAGACCTATGTATTTTGACAAGAACAAGTATCAGAGCTCTACCCTGTAAATCCTCATTCACACGTGCAAAGGACGTGGGACAGCTGTACATCTACAGCAGGGAGCAAGATGCATTTATGAGGCCCTCATCTCTGAAAATAATTTCTTCAATTTTAAGTATATGTCATTAAACAGTATCAATTGCTATTACTCATGTGAGTAAAAGTTTGTTGGAGATAGTTTTGCTGTAATATAGTATGACATATACAAATATAGATATAAAAAACAGTAACTACAAAATCTATTCTAAACAGTTTAAGAAAATTTAATTTATATAATTCGCCATGTAAGGATTGTTTGAAATAAAGATTTTTGCATCCCCTGTTTCTCCCCCAACTTTTTTTAATGAAGCTTTCTCCCACTACCTCTTTTAAGACTGGCTAGAAATTTAGAACAGCCCCTTGATCTTCAAAATTTTCTTTTCATCTAGCAGTTAGATAAAGCACTACTGTAGAACAGCATTACCAGTCAACAGAGAATCAGCAGCAAATATCAACAACTAATATTTCTCTTTTGAAGAGAAAGTACTACACATCACAGAGGTTTTGAAGCCAACATTGAACCAAAACCCCTGAACTGATAGTCTGTTTACCTGTAGCCCTGATATCCCCAAAAAGTGTTCAAGACTCTTGAGTTACTATCTTTATTCCTAATAGTCAGTTCTAATTGTAAAGCAGTTTGCGTAACAATTATTTAGTTAGCATTTAAGCCAGACTTTGTTATATTTATTAGCAGTAGCAGTAACCCAATAGGTTTGTTGGACCAGATCCTGCCAACTATTATACATATGAGGAGTCCTGTTGAATTCAGTATCATTCTGTGCACTTGAAGATTTAGCAATTGCAGACTCCTTACTGGCTTAAGTGATTTGCTGACCAACTTTTAGGTACATGCTTAAGTCTAGTTAAGTTTAGTGAGAGATAAATATGCACATACTCAAAATTGCCTGATCTGAGGTTTTTCCATTTTCAGAATTTCAGAATAAAAAGCTGCGTTACTAATGTCGCTGAACAATGTAAATCACATGAAAAAAGAATACTTCGCCATGTCCTCATCTAATGTTGAAAGTGCTGTATACAATTTCTCTTCGATTTCCTTTCATTTTCTTCCATTTGAGTTGCAGTTAAGATCAGAGAAGAAAAATAAAAGTCTTGTTACAGCTACAGGTCAGTGAAAGAGGCTCAGCAGTCACTTCTATGCACTGTACATGCAAAAATGGGCCAGACTGATATTTAGTTTATCAGTCTAGAATCTAGGAAACATAACAGAGGTACTTGAATGTAAGTGCATTGCCAAAAGATAATAATCTGCATCAGTGGAGGAGTGCCATTTATCCAGCAATTTAAAGGTCATCTGACGTACTTTATTTCTGTCTTACAATTAGAATATAGTGAATATGCACAGAGCACAAATCACAGCTTTTAAAAAATTTGACCACTTAATTGGCTGGCCTGACCCACGGATGAGACAGCACAGTAGTACAGAACAGAAAAAAAAAAAAGAAATTCAATAAGAAAAAAATCAGTAAGATGTTTTTAGGAAGCTGATTTCAATTAAAATCCAATTTTGGTGTGAAAAGAAGAAAAATCTTTTTAAGTATGAATCAAAATGATAAAAATTCATCTTTTCTGCTGTAAAAACAGAAGTCAACAGAAAAATGCATTCTTTTGCTGGAATCCAGGCTTAGGACCAAAGAATTTACATATATTAAATTAACAAGATCCAACTCCCCTACAACAAATATTTACACTGTAAAATATTACAGCTACATTCCTGCATCTCCTTACAATAATAATTCTTACGGACCCAGTATTCTAGAGAGTGTATACAACAGTGGGTTTCTGCAAAGATGGAATGCTTCATTATCAGAGTAACAGCTTGTTCATAAATATTAAAAAGTATGGTTCTGGAGTTTTTCAAACATAATTCTTACTGTCTACATTGTCTCTCTACTACTGAAAAAAACAGTCAATGTGTATCTGACCATAAGTCTCTCCCTCACAATCTTGAACTGCAGAAAACCACTGAGGGTGAGTGTAAAGGACTACAATATTTGTTCTGGATATACAGTGAGCAGCCAAGGGGACAAGGAGTATGGCCTTACTTATGCAAGTAGTCATCCTTACAGTGATGGGTCTAATTCTTACTTGAAAGAACAAGATTTGTCCCAAACTTCAGACAAAAGGGCACAATTCCTTGCTGTCTTATAAAAGTAGGTCTTAAATTTACATGTAATTTGGTCCTTTTCTGTTTGTATATGTTATAGGCAATTCTTTATATTAGATTAGAGCTGGAAACTGATATTCCAAGAGAAAAAGAACTTCTCTGCTGATACAAGAAGAATCATGTAGAGATTGCTCAAGACAAAATAACATTATAGATCTGATCTTCATTTGGTAAAAATTAAACTCCTGGATACATATTAGTCTGCATTATAAAACAACACTGACAACAGATTAAACTTCTGAAAAGCGACCAAAAGTTACAAAAGGAATGGTTTCTCTGAAACATGTTGTATTGTGGTTAATCATGAGGAAGAACACAAACCAAAATTTTAAAAAACGGCAACAAACTGAAACAGAACAGAAAGACCCACACTGGCTGCAGCAATGTCTCAGTTTCATAAACTGGGCTTCAGAGAACCCTCTGTGGGAAAAGATTATGTTTACCCTTGCATAAATAGTTTTTACTACATAGTGAGATCATATGGAGTATACCACTGAAACAGAAAATAAACACGCTAAACTTGTAGAAAAAGAACTCAAACATAGCAGTAATAACTGCAAACACATGCTTATTTGAAGAAGAATGTTACCTAATTTGCTTCCTCTCAATATACAGAGATCTAATTTAAGATGCTCCCCTCCCCTTTCCCACTCTACTATATTTGCAAGAGCCAGTGAACACAGAAATGTGCAGCCAGCCTAGGCCCTCAGGCCGGTGGATCAAGATGGCAGGCTGGCCTGGGCCCCCCTGGGGACAGCAGAGCCAGAAGGGTGATTGGACACAGTGACCTGTCTGCATGAGATGAGACAAAAACAGAAGGGCTGTAATGCTGATGAACTAACCTGTCACTCACAAGCCCAGGTCTGGAAAAAAAAAAAAAAGGAGAGAAAAAAGGAATAAGAAAAAGGTATAGTAGAGGTTTTAGAAAGCATACAAGGCAGACAAATTACAGCATCATTGGAATAATTAGATGACACATTTAATTACCTGTTCATTCAGATGGGCTTGGGATATATAAGGAATAGGGCATAAAAATCCAGCTAATAGTTTCTATGAGAGCGAAACACAATTGAAGAAATAATGGATATTGTGGTTTGGCATGCAAGGAAGGATGCTACAGACTATTGCTGGCAGGGATCAGGGTTTCATGCCAAACACTCCAGTTATGAATCAAAATCACAATGAGCAATGAGCTTCTAGATCTTGACACACAAGGCAAGGAGGTTGTTCTTCAGAGTACTTGGCTGTTTTATTGCTTGCTTGGGGGAGGAAAAATCCAGAGGGAAGGTTCACAAGCAATTCTGCACCCTGGACCCAGTACACCCAGGCGCTGGGTAATAGTCAGGATTGTAGCACTCTGCCCACCATTGCCATCACCAGTGGGAACCACTGTGGACATAGGTGGCTAGAGACAGATGAAATCCACATTTTTTTAAAAAAGGTCAAAAATGCATTTAATGATGAACAAGTACTTGGTGTTGAAAATGCCTTTAACTCAATATGCTCCTGCTATTCCATTTGTGTCATACACAGACTAATGTTTGAACTACAAAACACTGCTCGTGTGTCTGATCTCCATTGCATCAGCTATACATGTACAGTTTGGATTTTTAATTAGGCAAGTTCACATTCCATTAACAGTAAACAAGACTGAATTTAGAGCTACATCTGGATGATTAGTCGAAAAAAATTTCATTCTCATGGCTGGAAAAAAATACAATTCTGAAATAAAAAGGCCAAATTATAAACATTTATCTAAGTTTTTGAGTTTGGACGTTTGAAAGTTAACAAAGACTTTTAAGAACTTTTTCCAGTAGTGTCAGGAGATGAATGTCTCTTCTAAAAATATGCATCTACCAAATATGCAAACCTTAACTATTTATCAATACAAAATAGAGACTTACAGTGTGGAAAGATTTTCTGCCGTAGGGCTTACCTTTTGATAATTATTTTCTCCTTAAGTTCATACAGAAAGTCTATGTCTATTTTCAGCAATGTATGGTAATTATACTGATTACCCTGAGATTCCCACATTTTAACTAACTCTTTTATTATACATCTAGAAAATGCATAATTTTTTATCAGAAAAAAAATATTTTTTAAACTTTTTATTCTGTCTATCTTAGCACATAGCTAATAACAACCAAACACTGGTCAATTAATCAAAACAAAAACATACTTGAAAATTTTGTGCCTTTATGAACACAATTTGATGTGCACACTTACATATATGTGTGTAAATATGCACACACGCTGATCTGGAAAAAATATTTGCAACACTTAAGACAGTAAGTTTCAGAATAATAACATCTATAAATTCTGACACAGAAAATCCACAGAAGTTAGTCACCTAAAATACCTAAATTTATTTTTCTGTTAAGTATATGCTCTTGCTATTAATTTTAGGAAATTAAATACTCTAACACATTAAATAAACGTTTTTCCAGATATTCACTGAACTTTTTTTAATTCATGAAATATGGAATGTTACACACAGAAAAAAAATCCTTCTACCTTTTCCAGCCTCAAAACCACTTTCTGAGAGTTGGCAAGCCTTAAACATAAAACACCTAACTTAGACTTTCTTACATGTGAAAACAAAAGTTACATTGAAGAGATTTTACACACTTTTAGATTTATAAAGATTTCAGGGTACATTTTCTGTCAAGTGTACTTGCTCAAAACCTTGCCATTGTATCTGCCTTAGAATCATTAAATATATTTCTGTAAGACTGAACAAGTAAAACAAAAAGGTAATTAACACAGTCTAAAACACATCTTTTTGCACAATGTAGTCCTGGCAAACATGCCCCACTTTTTAGGTATAAGCCAGCCTAATAGAAAGCTGTTAATGTTTGGAGGATTTTTAATAAAAAATGTATCTTCTATTTTTAAAATATTTAAAGCAATAAAAGTCTGTGGTAAACATGGTATTACATATTTGACATTTTCCGCCCAGAAATGCATTACTATGTACGATGGTATTAATAAACCATGTGCTTTGAGGGACTTCAGTGCTTTGCCATAATTTAGTTGAAAACAGTGTGTAGAATACATATTTTTCTACCATCATATCAACATATAGAAAATAAATACTATGTCATCAGCTCAGCAGCATGCGTTCACTATACTGGAAACATATGCAAAAAACAACAAACTTTTGAGAGTTCAAAAAATACCCTTTACCAGAGACTGATTTAGAAGTCAGTGATTAATGAGAAAGTGTTGAGCACTTAAAATTTTGTTAGAAAAAGAAAAGCAGGCACCCTCATCTGACTCCGACTGCTTTCACAGGAAAACAGCCCTCCCTGTTCATCAGAACAAAATAATTTCTTTCCCCACTTCAGGTTATTATTTGAAGCAAATGAAAAGACAATGATTCTTCTCTCTTCTGGCTAAAGCTCAAAACAGCATGGTTAAAACACACATATAAAAACTACAGACTTATCAGAAATCACAAAACAGAAAGAGAAGGACTCACTGACCCATTTGGAAGACAAAGACGACAAAACGGAAAAGCTCTAAAAATCAGCTTGTGAGGCCTTTGAGAGATATTCTTCTGGCATTTCATCGCAGCAGCCCCAGACCAGTTCACCTCCCTGGATACAGGGAAGGAGAACTAAATAGAGCTGTTTATTAAAGCTGTTGTGCTGGATTGCATTAGAAAGCACGAGCAGACCACCTGGACCTTTCAGATTGTGGCAGTGTTTAATTTGCAGGCTGCCCCTCTGCAGCAGCAAAGACTACTACATTTACCAAGCTCAATCACACGTTATCTGGATTAGGAGTATAAAAAGAAAAAATAAAAATAAAAAATAAAAGCCACAGCATCTAGTACAGGAATACAGTCAATATAAAAATAATGAACAGCATTACAAATAGAAAGCAACTCCCCAGCAAACATAACACTTTCACTCCTCAGTTCTTCTACTTCAGCATATTTAGACAAAATAAAACAGCAAATTAACAAATACATTGATTTGGTAAAGCTCAGACTGAATTACGAAAGGTGTTTATTAGAAGAAAAAAGGATGGTAATTTAGGTTTTTCTAGTGATTCCCTGGCCAGATTATTGTGTTTCTTTTGCCTTTCTCACTTTCAGTACTACACTCACTGGTAGCTGAAGATACAGATAGAAAGATGGTACTGTAAATATGAATTATGTGAATCATATGGTTAGACCCTTGTGAAAAAAAAAAAAATAAAAGGGGAGTTGAGAAATGGCTGACTCCATACCTGACCAATTACAGCTTGCATGGTCCCTGTGTCCTGCTGAGCTGAAAGATCGCAATCCATCATATGTAGTCTTTGAAAAGGAGAATGAGGGTTTCTGGCATGCATCTGTCAATCAACTTCTGCACTCACAACCATCACCAAAAGCAAGGGAAAAAAGTCAAGCTGCTCCACCAAATAGGATGAAATAGTCATGTGACCTTCAGCACACTCACACACATACATACTTCCATAGAACGTATGAATTTTCTGCAGATATGAAATGACATTGACAAATACCCAATACCAAGTAAATACAGTGAGACAAACAGCTACTCACCAAAGAGAAAACACTTGCTGTAATCTTCAGCCTAGAGATTTAATATACCTAAAAGGTATTTTTATACTGAGTGTTTTCTTTAGAGCCTAAACTTTTCAGATAAGGTGATATGATTTTATATATGCAGACAGTGGTCAGAACTTTAACCCCTCGTGTCCTCTTGCAGCCTCTATTTTTATTCCCCCCCTTAATACTTATACTTTATGGCTTTTTGAGTTCTTGATTTTTTTTCTTTAAGTTCCTTTTGTGTCAAAGTGAAGTGGCTTGTGTTGCCTTCTTTGGATTTGCAGAGATTATGAGAACTCGATAGAAAAAAATTGCTAACAGGAAATAAAGGAGCAGGGGCTGAGAAACCTGTGTCTGTACCCACAAGTCAAAACATATCACTGCTTTACTCCACCAGAAGTCAAATGTTTTCGTTACTGGAAATATATATTTAAATATTAGTTTATGCAAGCTGTGATGAGCACTCAAAATATTAAATATTAAGACTATGTAAATCCTACTTAAAGAATCCTCTCCATTTTGAAGGTTAGCAGAGTTCTGGTTCATTCACTGCTCCACTGAACTGACATAAAACGTGGTTACTTAGAAAAGCAAACATTACCACCTTTTTCGAATGGAAGCAGTTTGTTTCATATATCTCCCCCTCTGAGTTAAGATTTGCAAGAATTTCCAAGACTATTTTTTATTCTTGTCAAAATATATCAGCCACTTGTCTCCAAAAACTGAGTGTCCTGAACGACACGCTGCAGCATTGATTGCTGATACGTTATTGTCCACTTATTGCTGAAGGGTGACATTAATGTAACCTCGTAGCACTTTAACCCTTTGAAGATCAATACAGTCCTCTGGCAATATAGTAGAATAACAGCCCATATACTTTTTGCTGTATTACAGCTTCATAAAAATATTAGTGCATCCTTCTGTCCTCCTCAAATTGCATTTCAGTTACTAGTGCCAACAACACACTTTCCAAAGGATGTCAGAAGCAAAAATGCAGAAGAAAAAGCAGTCTAGTCTCTGTGCTTAACCTAATGCACCCTTTTTATTTCAATAAGTTTCTGGCAATATTTTGACATTATTATTTTGTTTTTAAAGGCGTTGAAAATATTGATCTTAGCTGTTATAGTCAAAGAAACGTGAGAATATCAACAATATTCCAATTGCAGGCACTTGCCAGTCTAATATTTCCTACTATATCATTTCAAGATTCAACATCCAGAAGTGTTTGGAATGTGATGGAGCACATGTATATGTGTATGTGTGTATATATGTACGTATGTGCATACGCATGCAAGTATAGAACAGATGAAATGTATGTTCAGGGAGTGAGACACACAGGGAATATCCAGCTTACTTTGCATTCTTTGAGTTTTATAATATTTTTAAATGTTACGAAAAAACTTAAGAAAGGAAATCTTGATACATATTTTAAAAATTAGAAATAAGAACAATTCACATGGAGATGCATAGGGACCCAGAAGTGTTCCTAGGATAACAAAATATTTTAGCAAAACACATTTTTCAAATCAAGCATTTTTAGAAAGATATACTATATTAACAATGAAACATTGCCTCTGGGAGGAGGAAGGAGTACTTGAAATGTTGCTTTCAACATCTGCTATGCATTTCATTTATAAACATAATTAAAATGCACCATTTGGGCTGAAATCTTATCTGCTTCCTACTCATGAAAGAAAATACACTGAACTAATACCTTGGGCTGCCTTCTGGTCAGCTGAGAACTTGCTGCAGTCTCATCCTCCAGGACAATTCTATGGAAAAACCAGGCAGTATTGTGAAGGCCATAATCAACATCCGTATCATCGCAAGCAATTCAAAATACAACTGGTAAGTGGGCGAGTGAGTAGAGGAGATTGCCTCAGCTGTCTCCAGGAAAACAGACACGCTAAAGTCAAAATACTGCACATGAATTTGAATGGAAAGATAAGGATTTCTATTTCACAGTTTTTCTTCAGGAGGAGCCTTTCTGCAGTGAGTATGCATGAACACCTTTCAAATTCCTTTAACTCATTTAAGTAACTAAACCTGGCAATTAGCACTGCCGGTTTTTTATTAGCAGAGACACTGATATAGACATTTGTTGCAGAACACAAATAAGCACAGCGTGGTATATACACAAGTCTGCTGCACCCTTACACACCAACAAACCAACCAGTGGCTTGCACACAACACCAGCAGAGCTGCAAGAGCTCCCTCCTCCCAAAGTGAGATATACGCTATATGCTTTTTACCATAATAAACCTTCCCTTTCAGGAAATGCCAATCTACGCTCTAATATGTAAAACAACATCCCTGCACCTAATGCCTCTGCATAAATTTCAGCACAATTGGTAATCCGAACAGCTGCAAGAGCCTCCTCTGCTACTGCTGGAGCTGCCCTTACCTCTGAGGAGCTGGAGACCTTTTCCCTCAGCCAAATCTACCTGATCCTGTCTACCTGATCCAGCCTATAGGGGCTGCACAACTGGTCCCTGAGCAGTTGTCATCTTTGCTTCTCATCCTTCGGGCCTTCCACTGGCCATCTCCTAAAAGGTGTTGGTCCCATTTTGTCTTTTTACTTACTCTGAGGAATTATCTCCCTAACATTTCCCACTCTCCCCACTCCCGCCCCTGAAAGCACACACCTCCTTTGCTGCTGGAAGGGTGATTTAGCTCTCCTGTCAGTAGTCAAAAAGGTGAAGGAGCAAGATAGTGCCTAATCTGCCACAGGGCAGACTCAGGTGGAGAGCAGGGTGCAAAGGGGAACTTGACTTGCCAGGTTTGCTCATGAGCATCTTGAGGAAAATTATTGAAGGACAGAATGACAAATACTGCTTACCAACCAGCTGTGCTGTATCTCCAACAGAGATCTTCTGGTCTCCTTTGAAACTTTTTATCCATGGCTCTCCCTCAGCATACCTGAGAGGAAAATTGTTATGGAGTCACAGCAATACACGGCATCTATGCCTTTCTATATGCATGCCCCTTCAGCACCTGTCACAAAGGTCCAGGTTTGCATTGCTGTACCTAAAATCATTGAGAGAGGGCTTACACAGGGAGGAGGCTGATTTATCACTTAATCTTTGACAGTGCAAATTCAAAGTGGTACAAAGCCTGTGTTTTGACTTGCACGCTGGATTTCTGGCAGCCAGGAAAAGTGTAAAACTGAATACCTTTAACTGCAGTAAACTTTCCCTGTTTAATTGACACAATTTTTAAAAATGGTTCTTTTGAATAGAATAATGTGTTTGATTTTACCTCACAGATACACTGCTCGGAACTTGTGAAAAGAGTATTACTGTATAAGATAATTTCTCTCCTGTCTTCCAGGAGAATATATGTTTCCTGGGTGGCAAAAACTAGTATTTAGAATTATACAGCAATGCAAAACCCAATTACTTCATAGCCAAAATGTGTTAAAACACATGGTCATTTTTTAATGCTCATTATTTAAAATTGTCTATGGTCCCTTCCTTCATGAACTAGAAGCCTTGTGATCAACAGAGCCCGGGGGTTTACTAAAATACCTTTAGGCACTTGTTCACATGCCATAGCAGAGCTCGCAGAAGATTTTAGTGAACTGAGCGAGATACTCCTGCTTCTTACAGCATTGGTACACTAGGGGGACTCTTTTTCCTCTTTTCTCGAGTGACAGATACAGGGCACTGTCAGAGCAAGCTGTTGTACCTCACACTACAGGCCCTTTACTCACCACTTAAACACACAAGACCCAGTCTTGCTCTCTTTGAAAATTAACAAATCTAATTCTAAACTGTCAATGACTCTTCCTCCCTCTCTCACTCTATCTCTGCCAAACAGACACTATATGGCATTTTGCATCTTGATTTTCATGGATATGTGGGTGGGGTTTGTGTATGATTAAACCTCTGCTGAATTTTGCTAATTCTGAAATAATTGTTTTGTATTAAGAGACAGTAATGGATTACAGTTCCTGCCTCTGCGAGCCCATTTTGCCCAATCATTTTTATGTTTCAAAGAGAATTTTGCTATTAAGAAAACCTCTGACACTTCTAATTTCCCCTCCTCCAGATTTCATTAATGTATAATTTCTGGGTTTCTCCCACTGTCACAGAGCTCCATTTTTCAAAAACCAAGCTACTGGGACATACTCACTCACTTCAAGAATGGTACTTCTTTCTCTCCCTATATCATGTAAAGGAAATTCACGAAAAGATGTTTCTGTGCCTAAATTGCTAGAACAAAGCATAATCTACATTATACTCATTTCTGTACAGCCAGTGGGACAGCTTTCCCTCAGTGCTTATCCTTCACTGTCTAAAGAAAACATCTGAAAAAAACTTTCTTTTTCTTGTTATTTTAGAGAAAAGGGACTTGCTGTAACACTTGGTACCTTTGGGAAGGTAGGAATAAATTCTCCCCCTTTCCTTCTACATCTAAAAAGCTGGTTTGATTGAAAACTTATTTTTGTGTTTCAGGAAGGACAATTGTTCAACAGATCTTTCAGGTTCCTGATTCGATTAGAATTTATATAAAATGAAAAATCTAGGATATGGGAATGGGATTCTTTCTCCATAGTAAAGTACATAGTGAAGAGACAGCACCTTCCACCTCTACTCCTATGTAAAGTGATGGGAGGTGATTACACCAATGATGATGGAATCTAGACAATCAGAGGACAAGCAAGTCTCACACCTCTATCAGGTGAAATGGAATTGTGGAGGAAAAGCATGTTGAGAGGCAAGATGGATTAGCAAGAAAGGGTGATGTTGAGTGAGTAAGGTTTAAGAATATACTTCCTAGGTGCATTCTCAACTCCAGCATTCTAACAAAACCACATTCTTCATGTCTCATGGCGTCTTCTGCAGTATCTGGCACAATGGGCTTTTTAAGACATCTCTTTATTGGATATACCATGGACAATAATGGAGATTTACACCATATGAAAAACAGACCATATTTGGGTGAACTAACATCATTCAAGTGATGCAAAAAAGAAATCCGAATGGGCAAAAATAGAATTCTTTCAGTGAATGGAATAATCTTTTTCCAAAACTTTTGCAAAATCTTTGGCAGGATTTAGAACATGTCAAGGACAGCAGAAACATAAGAAAATAAGGCATATTTTTCTGTTCACTGAGTAATAGGAATTTATTAATGAGTCGTCTCAGTAACTGTGTAACTCTTCAGAGCAGTAATGCTCTTACCACATTGTCATGGTTATAGAGTAAAGGGGTGGAGTTTCTAGCAGTGTTTAATTCCATACCACCCACATCATGGCAGGGGCATGGATTCAGCAGGAGGAAGCCAGGGCCAGAAATGGAAGGATCGTAATCTTTCACTGAGCTCGAGGGAGGGGTGTGCAGGTTTCAGGGTCAGCCTGGCAGAGCTGGCCCCTATCTGACACCAGCGGTCCCTTTCTTGCTCCTCTGAGTGGCGGGTTTTCTGGTTTGGGGCTGAAGGACAGCACCAGCGAGCCTGAGATGCCACTCCAAGAAAAAGAAAAGGGAGAGAGCAGCGGTGGCACAGAGTGGAGCCCAGCTGACTACGCTCTTTTATCAATATTGTTGTGGTTATTGCGATTTTTCGGTAAATTGTGACTTCATCTTAAAATGTCTCCCAGTGTTTTCATCACTGTTGGAATGGGATGGGGAAAAGGGGGCAGCTTGAGTGGGCTTAATTTTCCTGTTGGGTTTTAAACCAGCACACACACCAACAGGGAAAAGCAGATAGTTTCACAGTGTGTGTGATGATGATTAACTTCTTGTTCACTGGTATATTTGCTTTCATTTACTTGAGCTGTAAATTGCTCATCTTGTATAGGTGCTACTTCCACTTCAACACAACACAATGAAGTGACAGCATCATCAGAGACAAAAAAATGGGTGGAGGTGGATGTGACAGAAGGGGTATGTAGCGCCAGTGAAAGCACACATTTCCTACACACTACATATGCCTTAGATCCCCAGCTCCTAAGGACATGCCTCTCTCCCATGGAAAAAAAATTTAAAAGCTCAAATAAAATGAGATACTCATATACCTGTGCTTCTCGTGCTCCAAGCACTGTAGATGATGTTTGAATATTTCCTGTATCAAATAAAGGTACACTATATACGGAGATGTATGTCCTGGCATTACATTAGGACATGTCTCAGTGAGAAATGTTCGATCTTCTGAGAGTCAGTTCGCAAAATTTGGTCACAGACTTTATATCCTACTGGATACTACACAGGATCAGGAGAGAAAACATGATAGGTTCGAGCTACTGAAAGAGCTGCCATGTACTAATTGTTCCTGAGTTTGTTTCATTTATCAGTAAACTCTGCTATTTGCTTACGCATAGGGGAAAGCCAATAAGTGATGACATTTATTACAAATGCAGTTAATAGAAAAACCTATATTTAAGTTTTGCTAGTAATTTTTCCTTTAAGATGTTTACAACTCTTTGCCAGGCTTTTATGCTCAGACATCGCTGAGGATCAGTTTGTGGTCTACACCTTGGCCATATGTTAACCAGAAGCTTACATGGTGAAGCAGGATAGGTTCATGGGTTCAATCAGCTGATGGGTCGATAAATACTTTGAAACCCTTTGGCTTAGGAAGTGCCTCAATTGCAAAATGTTTGAGGATGAAATTATGCAAGAAGACTGTCAGGGAGCAGCAGATGCTTGCTGCTCACTGAAGGCAGGCAAGCCAGGAGCGGCTGCTGACCCTGGCACAGGCCATGCCCTCATTGACAGCACCATCCCACAGGCCCTGGCCCAGACAGGCAGAGCCAGCAGCTAGTAACCTGCTCCAAAAAGACCCTCTGATACATAGAGGGAATGAGCCAGGTCCAGGGGCCAGCCAGGGAGACTAGCAAGAGATACAGCTGGAAACAGGCCTGGAGACAGGGCTGTACCATGCATCCCAGGTCCATCCAGGAGTCAGAGCTGGAGACAAGCTATGATCTAGGTCTGAGTGGTCCATCCAGGACAGCAGCTCTCTGCAGCTATATATAAAGATTCTTCAAATGAACAGACATGTTCTGGCAACTTTCTGCACTCATTGCACCAGTTCTGCAAACTCATTACCATGTGTATACTAGAAGATTGTTTTTCATATTTTCATCCAATAATTAAAAACAAAAATAAGTTTCTCTGTATCTGAATTATATCATTAGTCATTTCACCACACTGACAATCACAGGTGGTTTCAAGCGGGCACATAAAAAGCAAACTCTTCAGCCCTTGGCATCTCTCCTCCAGGCACATAAGGCCTCTAAAGAGCAGCAGTTGCCTTTTAGTGTTGGATGCTCACCTATCCAGCCACCTCCTTATCCATGTCAGCAACAACCTTCGTTTTCACTACATGGCTGCAGAATTCATTTAAGTTTATAAGCAACCTTTATTCATTCTCCTGGAGAGTAAAGTGTATCCCCACAGACAGCAGGGACACGAACTGCATCACACTGGCCCACCAGGGTTTGGTCTCTTGAAGCTTTCTCAGAGCCTGGACTGGTTGGGCACTTCCTCCCATGAAACTTCCCAATGGAAGCTCAGTTAATGCCAGCCATGGATATTTCCTCTTTCAAGAGGCAGACACCAGTTCTGAAAGGGGCTGGATTGACACCACCAGTCCTGTGTTCAGAGCCCACCCGCACACCTCGTCCGTGGCTCAGCTGGCTGGCGGAGGCTGGATCTGGCTGTGACTGCATGGAGCTGGACTCCAGCAGGTTACTCATGGGTGGAAGCCCCCTTAACACATCTCTCAGGCTCCATCCTTCACACTTTGCTGTCATCAAGTGTAGGAAATAGGGGAGTTCATGGTCAGGTCTTTTGAATTTAGATTGCAAAAAACCATTGTTCAAGAATGTAGGTTTCCTTGTCCACATCATATTCTGGATTTCATGGCACCCATATCCTATGGTATAGTTCTACAGCCCCCATCCTCTCCACCAGCCAAAGCTCTGACAGAAGAGACATCCCCTGCACTCCCTGCATGAGGAACTGCAGGGTAGAAATAGGTACCACCATGTCAGGTGGAGTGACACAAGTTTCTGCTCCAGTCTGAAGACATTGGAGGAGGCAAATGCTCCTGGAGGCATGAGCAGATCACAGGGTGACAATGAGCCATGAATGGGATACAAGAAAAAGCATTCCTGTGTGTCAGGTAAGAAAGGCAACCATTGCATAAAGACCTGGTAAGAACTCACCCGTATGACTATGGACATTTCTCATTCCTCATGTTCTAAAGAGACAAATTCCATCTGGAATGAATGCAGACAGAGATTATGCAGATGATTTATGGGCATGGAGTGCCTACAGAAGAAAAATGACTGGAAGGAACAATACAAAGGCAGATAGGATTGCCACCACCTTCAAGAAAGGGATCAAGAATGAAGACCAAAGGAGGAAAAGAGTTATTGAAGTGCAAGGAAAAATACGGTAAAGAACACAAAAACATTTGGGACCTCTTTCTAAAAAGACAATCTCACCATAGACAGTGCACTAGCAAGTGTCCTTTGATGCACTGGTGAGGAATGGTGGTGAAATCACACATGCTCTTTATATCCCTGCAAAGTTCATGCAGAGGGAACAAAAACTCTCTCTTTCATCTCTGGTATCATCACAACCAAAAGAATGTCTTTGGTATAAATGCCCTTATTCACACAGTCTGAAGGTACACAGCAATTTTGGCACCAATGTACAAAATTGTAATAATAAATTAATCTTTTAGTACTCCAACTACTAAATCTTAAAGAAAAAGGAGATTTGACAGGGCTTTAGGAAAGACTTGAACATCCCCCCATACAGACGTAGGCAAATATCTCTCAGAAAGGTTAAAGTGAGTGTTGCCTAGAATCAAAAGACAAAAGCTTTCCAAATATTAAGAGTGAGAAGATAAAAAGCAGTTCTTTAATGAAAGCTTTCAGGTGCACAAATATGGCCACACACACGTGATACACGATTTTTACAATTTTTGTAATCTAGCAGGTACATCCAATAGGAGATCAGTTGCCCCAGTAACCCACCCTTGGCTCTGCCCCTTGGAGTTGGTCCAGAGGGTTCTTTGCCCTATATCTTGTTGTGTCTCTCAAATTCTGGTGAAAAACAAGATGTCCTTGTCAAAAAATTCTCTTATTGAGAATAAGACTAAACAGAATTTCAAGGATTTGTTAAAAAGGGTTAGCTTATTGCTCTAAAATGTGAAAGAGGGCACGAAAAATACTAGAAAGGATACAACTATATATTAAAAATCTATAAAGCAACAAATACATGAAAAAGCTAAAAATCTTTAGGCATCATGAGAAATGAGCTCTTAAAGTTTTACGCCATTACTGAAGTGTGCTTTGTATTCCATATAAACCCAGCCAATGGATGTGTTTGTCATTGATCAAATGGGAGCTTCAGACAAGCCCTGCCTTAGCCTCAGATTTTTGGCAGCAGCTTAAATTTAGGTGTCCCACACCTAAAATCGCCCCAGCCCACAAGTTCTAAGGATGGCAGACCAGGTCTATTGTAAAATGAGTTATTTATTGAATAAACAGGAGATAACAGACAAAAGACCTTAAACAGAGTTATTTACTACACATTATAAAACAAAACATTATAAAACAAAAGAACTACTAGTAGATTACATAGAACAGTGCATGACATTAAGGTACCAATATTAAAGCTAGCAAATAAATAGTGTAGATTAGGACTCAATATAACTTACCAGCAAATTGACAATAGGGCACACAGAGTCCTTTCACTCAACCTTCAAGAGAGTAACCATTAAGTAGGCATCCCAGCTTTGGGGAGAAAGCCCCACACATTTCCAGGGAACGTGCCGAAGACTTCTGCTTTATAAAAGTTTGGCGTAGCTTTTATAATTTGTAAAGTGAAGTGTCAGTCAGTCAAAAATTCCAGCTTATCTCTCCACATCTCGCTTCCACAGCAAAATGAGCTGAAAGCATTACTCCCGTGGTACCGAAATAACTCATTATAAGACAAGCTGTCCTGATTATTTCACCAATTAGAAAGCTCATGTGAAGCTCATGTGAGGGACGAGATGCCCTGTGTTATTCTACCAGCTAACAAGCAACAGATAAGCTCTTGGGGGGTGGGGCGTGAGATGCCCTGCTACAGTGTTTAACAGAGGAGTTGCACATTTTGGTTTCAGTGAGACAAGTGGATGTGACTATAATAGCAACAATGAGCCATTTTCACAGTTTGGAAGTCATGTTTGCCTGACTGTGCTTTGGACCGAGATCCAAATGTTCAAGGTCTAAAAATGACTGACCTTTTCATCACACCAGTGTCACCTCTGCTCACTTGTTTTTCAAACTGTCTGTTTCCCTGGTGGTCTTATGGCACTGTTCATCTCAGCCTACAGCTCTGGTTACACTTCGGCTTTCCTCTGGTCTGCAGCTGCTGAAATCAGCCCTCTTATGCCCCAGAAAAAAGGTTTGTAACCAGACAGATCAAGTCCCTGGTCCTCCTCATTGTGGCACTTCAAAGACATTAGCTCTGGCACAGGAGATGGCTGATAGGGGTGGTCTCTGGGCTGCAGGGTTGGATTCTCCCATGGACTGAGAGAGGAGTAACAGCACAAGGTTGGTCCTTGGAAGCCAAGAGGAGGACATGTCAAGAGTATCTGGAAGATGTGTCCAATATACAGCCACCAAGGGCAGGGGCAGACTCATGGACACAGGGCCAGCACCCCAAAGGCCTTCCTCTGAAGGCCTAATATTGTGTTCAGTTTTGGGCCTCTCACTACAAGACAGATATTGAGGCACTGGAGCAAGTCTGGAGAAGGTCAACAAAGCTGGAGAAAGGTTTGGAGCACAAGTCTTATGCAGAGCAGCTGAGGGAGCTGGAGTTGCTTAGCCTGGAGAAAAGGAGGCTCAGAGGGACCTTATCCCTCTCTACAACTACCTGAAAGGAGGTTATAGACAAATGAGGGTCAATCTCTTCTCCGAGGTAGCAAGTGACAGGGTGAGAGAAAATCACCTCAAGTTGCACCAGGGGAGGTTTAGATTAGATATTAGGAAACTTTTTTTCACTGAAAGGGTTTTAAAATATTGGAACAGACTGCCCAAGAGAGTGGAGATGTCATCATCCCTGGAAGTGTTCAAAAAACATGTGGATATGACACGTGAGGACATGCTTTAATGGAGAACATGGTGGTGGTGCTGGGTTGATGGCTAGACTTGATGATCTTAACGGTCTTTTCCAACCTTAACTATTCTATGGTTCTGTGATTCTATAAAGGATGCTGGACAGAGGTGTGGTGCGCAGGGCTGCAGTGAGTGGGGTTGCACATGGGGACTTCCATGTCCCAGTAACAGAGCTGGCCCAGGGTCAGCTCGAAGACGTCCAAGAGAAAGTCCTTAAGGAGCTACTGCAATTACTTGGTGGGGACCAAGGGAGGCTGGATGAGGCTGCTGAAGGTTCTCTGCTGCAAGGCCAGCTCCTAGTGAGGCCATGCTCAAAGCCTATTGGATAGATGGAAATCCTGCTTCAGACTTCAGGGAACAGATGCCAGCTTCTCAGGAGATGAGAAGGAGCACCAAGCCAAGTGGTAAGACCAAGGAAATGCCTTCTGGAAGAACACTTGAGGAGCACTGCAGAGCACTCTGTCTTCATCCCCTGTGAAGTCAGGGGCAGCAGCTATAAGAAACGAGATGCGGAGATGTTGGCAGGATCCCAGTGCTTTGGAATACCCACTGGTGCCCTGCCAGGCACACAAAGATTTGTGCCCCTGAAGTTGATCAGACTGGTGGTATGTGGCCACTCTCAGAAGCCCCTGACTTGGCTTCAGGTAGGGCAGGATAGGGCTTGGGCATCTTCTGGAAGGCAGGGCCAGCCTGTGGGAGGAGTAGACAGGTCTTTCTCACATTCTCTGAGAATAGCTGATGGCCAGAGCTGGGGTCAGGGAGGAAATTTCCTCTGAGGCAGTTTTTTTTCCTCTGAAGCATTGAGCATGACCACTGCTGAGGGTTCCTCTGATCCACTTTTTGTACATTTTTGGTCCCTTTGGCAGTCTCTGCTGCTCATGCCATGTGAAGATGGCCTATCATACCCTGCATCTGGGAGGAGGAAGGGTTTTTTTTACCCCACAGCGGGCTGCAAGTGTCCCTGTGGTTTTTTTGCTTTCCTCTGCCACACTGAGCACAACCTCTTGACAGGGCTCATTTGGGCCATTTTGGCCAGGGGCCAGCTGCTCTTGCTCCTTGAAGGAGTCCCTCATGACCCTCATCTGAGGGAAGGAAGCTTTCCAGACTCCCACAGTGGGCCCCAAGGGTGACCCTGGGGGTTGCTTCTTGTCCTCCGTAGCATTGGGCATTCCTCTGAACAGCCCTTTGTCAGGGCTCCTGTGACTCCATTCTTGCCTGCTGCCCTCACACCTCCAAGGCACCACTCGTGCCCTGGCTCTCTCTGGCTCTCTTGCCCATTGCAAGCTTGGAATGGGGCTGAGCTCTGCTCTTCCTTTGGCTTCATTTCACATGGGGTTCTTGCATCCATCCAGAGCTGCCACTTTTCAGTTCTCCTGCCTGCAACACAAGCACAGGACAGGCACAGGGCAACACAAGCACAGGGCATGCATCCCTAGCCAGGAAGCACAGCAACAAAGCAAGTCTTGGAAGGCATAAATTGTGCTTGTCATCAATATGTGTCATAATTTGTAAAATACCCCACTGTACCACACATTCCTTCATTTTTTGCGTGAGGTTGGTACAGATCCTTAGTCTTTGTGTTCTCACCCCTCAGGAAACAGGAGCTGCTGAGCCTATATTCGTGCTGCTACGTTCTGTAGCTCTGTCACTTGCCTTTTCCAGACTACAAAGGATGGGTTTTAAAGCTAAACTGAAGAACATATCAGCCTGCTCCTCGCTACACGTGCACATTTTGGTAATGGTTGTGAGCATCAGTTCCAAAACAGATGGAGAAAAACAAAAATTAAAATAATATCCTGCTTCTAGTTATAACCTGTGTGTTATGTGTCCTTGAATGTGTCTTTGGAGCTGAAAAGCCCCTGACATTTCTGGAAAATAATGATCATTGTTACTAGACTCATGATGAGCACAGGAAATGGAACAGAACAGTTATGCCACATTAAACCCAGAGTTTTGTATGAGAAGCTACAACCCAGGTCTCAGGGCTTAACCCCAGGGAGCAGCTCTCTGCAGTGTAGGTCCCAGGCCCACCCTGGACAGGGGCAGAGATGGGCACACCTACAGCAGGGCTTAGGCAGGGACTGAAGGTCCCAGGCTGAGCTGGGACATGTCCCCTGGCCCCATGGCAGGAGATGGCGGGAGTGGGGAGAGGCCAGTCCCAGCCACTGAGGCCTGTGAGCACCTCCAGGACTCCGCCAGGACTTGTAAATCGGAATAGTGTTTGTTAGCTATCAGTCAGTGGGGACCTCCCCAGACTCCCAGGACCCTTGTGTAGATAAATGAGAGAGGTCCTCCTGTGACATCTGCTTCACTACTACGGGATGAATCCCATCAGGCCTAATGGACCTGACATTAGGAAATATTTCTTTACCCAGAATGGTCAAACCCTGGAAACAGTCTTCCTGAAGAGGTCCCCCCATGTCTGTCAGTGTTGAAGAGGCATTTGGTCAATGCCCTTAATATCATGCTTTAGCTTTTGATCAGCCTTGAATGGAACAAGCAGTTGGACTATCACTGGACAATCATTTTTGATCTATTCCAGATGAACTAGTCTAGTCTAGTCTAGTCTAGTGTAAGCACTCAACTGATACATTTGTCCCCTTACAATTTCAGTGTCCACAAATGGAAAATCACTGTTCCTGCAGTTGGAACTCTCAGAAGTGCATGCAACCCAAGTTGATATAAGAGGTGATTTAATAAAAAAATAGGAGTTAGAAAGAAGATGAAGAGTGGGAACAATGTGGTAGCAATTGCAGAGAAACTAGAGACAGGTGCCAATTCTGGGAAAAACAATGGGTGAAGACTTCGGAGAGAGTAGAAAAATAAAATTGTTTCTTCTATAGAGATCTCCCATGGAGGCCTGACCCTGAACTCTTATAAACCTGAGGAGTGAGAGGTGAGTGAATGACAGGGGTCCTATAGATGAGAGCCTGTCGGAGACCAAGAGGTTAAAA
>VZTG01008702.1:0-136855 GCA_013397845.1 Melanocharis versteri | reverse complement strand
CCTCCCGAGCTGGGGGTCGGTGGCGGCCCGGGCCAGCCCGGGCGCGACCTTGGGCGCATCGCCGGCTCCGGCCGCCGTCTCTGCTCCGCGCCCGCCTCACCTGCCGCCCCCTCGTCCTGCCCCTGGCCGGCTTCTCAAGGCCCTGCTGTGGCCATCTAATCCGAATTTTGTTTTTTAAAAAATACGAGTTCAGTGTTCTGACGCCCTCGCGGTACTCTTATGTTTTCCCCGGTGCTTTGCTGTCGTAGTAGTTTAACCACTCTGCATGTTATGCGCTACTGTGATTCATTGAAATTACTCGTAACTTAGAAGACGTATTATCAGACTTTAAAAAAAAGAAAAGAAAAGTTGATGCAAAGTTGTTAGCAATCTGCCGGTGATCTCGCATGCCGGGCAATGCTCTTTACTCATGTTTTTAAAGCACAGCACACAGACCTTCTTAAAGCCCCGTGCTGAATCATTTACGTTTTTATGTATTTTAGGATTTAATTTGAGCCTACTCACAATGCAGGTGTATTTGATGTGTCTTCTGTTACAATTCTGTAAATCAGGTGCATGAACTCTTCTGCTGGGATGTTTACTCATATTTAACAAAAAAAAGACCCCAAGAATTTTCATAAATGGCTTTTGAATATATTTTGATAGTACAGGCCAACGTCATAACATACATTGCTTATAGAGAAGATATTTACATATTGCCTTTTGTTCCTCAAAATCCAGGAGATTTTCTTTGTCAAATGCCTGGTTTTGATTTTCAGGATTAAGGTGTGATTACTTTCTAGCTTGTGAGACTGCCTAAAAATACCTTTTTTCTACCTTCTCCTCCTTTGTTCTCTTAAACATATCCTATAAAGAAGATTAAAGTGACTCTTACAAGAGAATTCACAGATCAAGGTATCATCCATTTAGCAAATTAAATATGGTTTATTTTTCTTCCTGGCAGGTTTGGTGGGAAGATTAACAGTAATTTATACTTGTTGAGAGAGACTCATTATGTTGGTTATGTATTTAAGCAAGTCAAGCCTCTATATTTCTGTATTTCCTGACCCTACCGTTTTGGTTTGGTTTCATGTTTATAAAAAAGGCTTGCACTAGAGAAAGATCTGCAACTGCCTTAAATTTTATAAAAAAACCCAACAACCAGAACCCCTAAAACCTTTAGCTAGGCAAGAACACTTGAAGAATTTTGGCTGTGTAGGGAATAAAGCGTGTGTGATGCAGTTTGTATAGACCTGGTTTAATTAGGACACCCATGTGGGAAAATGGTGTTTTCAGGAATGTTAATGCTGCAGCAGGGATGTCAGGATGGAATTTTTTGGCTTCTAGTGAATAAATGAATGGCAATATGTTACCGTCTTCTGTGATGGTTAAAAATATGAATGGCCAAAATTAAATTATGATGACTCAAAGTAGAAGTATTATTCCTGTATTCTAATGTTTTTAGAAGTTTTCCTGTAAAATTGAAGGGTTTTTAAAGAATTTATTTCCGCATAAAGTTGAATTGAGAAATACGCATCTCTCTCACTTTTGTCATAAGGCTTTGTGCTCACGGTTTCTGATGGTGTGTATTTCATGCATTGTTCCAGGAAATGGTCCAGTTGTTGCTGTGCAGCTGGATGTTGCTGAATAACGTTTCTATGAGCTTGCTGTTCAATCTGCCTGTTGTTCAGAATGGCGAAGAACCCTAACTTCCCGGAAGCTGGGAATCTGCCTACAGGCTACGCTCATTGTAGGTCTTCAGACAGCTTCACTGGTGAGTGGACCCGATGTGTTTTCTTCAGATTTTAATGGTTTTGTTGTATGCCATTTTAACCAGGTTAATTTTACATATGTGGTAATAAGTAATCTGCGCTAAGTATATTGTTCTTTGTACTTAGCTAAACTTATTCCTGCTCCGCTGTCACAGGAAAGCGTCTGAGCGGAATGTAAAACGTTAGCACTACAGCACTTAAGTGACAGGAATGTGTTTGCAGATGAGCAGGGCATAACTTCCCATATGCTTTCAGTCAAAACATTTTTTGGTACTAAATTGCTGTTTAGAGTGCTGTGATTGGATGGCGTGGTTAGTTTCCAGTAATGTAACCATCTGCTTTCCTTTTAATCTCTCACAACAGAAGGGTTGGAGATGAGACTTGAAAGTTCTGTGAATTGCACTTACTTGAGCTTTCATATTCTGTACATATAAAGTCGTAGGGGTTGATTATGTTGTGTCTGCTTTTGGCTACTAAGTATCAAAACTTGTTTGGTTTTTTCCCTTGTTACAATTTTCAACTTTGTTATTGTTACTTAGAAGTACAAAGGAGCCGCTGTAGTTACTATTCTGACAGAACCGAAGTATTTACACTCTGAATGTTGAAGTATTTACTGAAAGTTTCTGTTTCCTGGGATGCTTTTTTTATAAAAAGACATATGTGTATCCATTGAAAATATAAACCATATGATTTGAACCAGTGGTATGTTTGTACAGTAGTGTTACTGTTTCACCTATTGTGTTCTGGGAGTCTGTGGTAATTGAGATTGAAACTAAAGTAATATTTTGCTAGAATTTGTTTACAATGTAGGAAGTAATTATGAAGTAATTAATAACAAAAAAACTGAAATACTACTCAAGTGCCATCCAATCAACTGAGAACCATTTTTTAGATAAAAGAGCAGGTTTTGCTACTGAAAGCTACTTTGCTACTTTGCTACTGAAAGCAAAGTAAAAGAATTACATTTAAGAAAATTCCCTTTGTGTAATTCTGATAAAAGTATTATCTTGCTAGGTACAAACTAGAGAATATAGGAATTAGTTGTTTTAAGGGTATGAAATTATTTGCTCAGTGTTTATAATCCAGACTTATTTAATAAAAAATTAATTCTAGCAATCTGTTTACTTGCATTTATTTCTGAAGTTTTGATAATCAGTTGTGTAAGCATTCTTCACCCATTTTATATAAAGTTTTTCTTCAAATTATTAATAATTAATTTCTTATATTCAATTTTCTACGCCCAGTAGAAAAACAACACTTCCATGTTTTATTGAAGCTGCACTACTTTTCAGAGGATTCTTGAGTGTTAGCCTAAGTGAGGGAGGGAAGAGACTGAGTGCTGATCTTTCCTTGCAGCTGAGAGTTGTTTAGTAAGGATGTCACTGCTGTTGTTGCTGCATTTTCTAGATCATGTTTTGGTATCCCATAACAAGTTACAGATCACCTACTGAGTAGAAATACAGGAAACTGAAAGCTTGAAGGGGGTGGTTGTTTCTCCAGGCACAGCACACATTATGTAGTATTGCGTGCTGCCTTATGTAATAAATACTAGGCTGCATTTTTCTCATGCGCACTGTTGAAGATGGCCACCGGATAGCGCATCTTTCAGTGGGGTCGAAGAAGTGGTTTGTAGGCCTGAGGACTTAACAAATGCATTTTCAGATTGTTGCAGTTCTAATGGTGCCTCAAAATCACTGAGAAGACTGTTTTGTTTGTTTATTTCTGTGTCATGACCAAAGCTGCAGCAGCTGACTCCTGAAGCAGTTAATTAGCTCTGAATACCTCCTGGAAATAGGTTATGGTGCTGGCAACAGGCTTGTAAATGGCATGTTCTTTGAGTGCCAGGAAGAGTAAGCTCCTGTATTTTCTGGAAGGATGATGTTGTTTGATGACAGAAGATGCCAGAGGGAGCTTCAGGAAGGGTTTTGCCTAAGTTCTTAGCAGCATCCTTTTTTTTTTTTAATCCTAAATAGTACTTGTGGATAACAACTAGAAAAAGACATGTTTAGCTATACAGGAAAGTTGTGAGCTCATAGCAACTTGGCACAAGTAAAGAGGTTATTATCTTTTACTTCCTCAATCAAGAAATGTACAGATTGCTTAAAGCGATGCCTGGATTCATACCATTAATTAATCCAGCCTAGGAAGATACGAAGTCAGGTATTATTTGGTTCTATATTTTGAAGGCAGGACTGTCTCACTGGTCTGCTTTATTTGAAGAATCCACAATACAGACAAAACTTGCGTTGCAAATCTGTAGTACTAAACAATAGATCAGTTGAAGTGTTTCTTCAATATACTGGTGTTACCCATAGAGCACAGAAAAGCCATGAACATGATTTTGTAAAGGTGACAGTGCTCAACACTTCGGGTCATTCAAGGATTTGAAAGGCCTCCTCAGCTTGTAGCCATCATTTGAGTCCTGTATTTCCTGTACTCACCAGGCTTGTGTTTGAAACGGATGGTTTAGAATAGTACATGGAACCAGCAATTTGGAGAGCATTGAACATCAGAAGAAATTTGCCTTGCTGCTTACACACAGGGTGATTTCTAAATTTCTACTTTCATTGCTTGCTGTTGTTCAGCATCTTGATGTTCATAAGGTCTGGCATCCCTGGGTTACTAGCAAGTGTTCCCACTTCAGACTTTGCCCTCTTATATATACTGATTCTTGTTTAGACAGAAGTTTATGTACTCTTGAGAGGGAAGTGTGCTTTTGATTTTATTTGTTTATTTAACCTTAAATAGACACAATTTCTCTTGAGCTTTTCACGGTATTGGCACATGACACAATCCACAGCTACTGAAAGCAAAGTTAATGTGCAGCTGGTGGCATTCCCTTGTCTTCACTACTTTTACAGTTTCTCAGTTTTATTCAGACAGTACCTCTTCTTATTTTTTAGGGACAAGAGTGGATTCAGGAAACAAAGGAGTAGAACGTAGAAAAAAGTGGAAATAAAAATAGATCTTAAAATTAAAATGTGCCAATATTCATGCAAGGATGAAGTATCATAAATCAGCTTCCCTAATCAATAAAAGTTTAAACCAGCAGAAGAGTGATAATACAGAGTTCCTTGATGATGTGTAATTCATGTGTAGTTGGGTTGCCTGACTATTGCAAATGAAAATCAACAACAGTAATTATGGGTGTGGTATGGAAGTGTCCAAGCAGTACCGAGACCTGAGATTACCTGCGGCTGAGTAACAAATACATCTTTTTGTCTCCTCCCTCGGTGTGATAAAAATTTTTCTATTTTGAGGGCATTTCAATTTTACCGTTGTCTATAAACTCTCGAACAATTATGTTGTGGTAAGTGGTATTGCTGGTACAGACAGATGCTGCTGGCTGATGTAAGTTAATCTTGCTTGTCAGAAAGTAAATTTTACTGGAAGTATATGTAGCATAAATCTAAATTGTCCTAACTAATTGTAAATTAACCAGTGCAAGTGGAAGAAATAGTCTGTTATTATGAAAACCCATGAAAATTAATTTACTTTCATGTCGGGATAGAAGAATGACTGTACAGTATTCTGTGTTCCCATTGTTTGTCTGCCTCCAGTATCTTGGCCAGTGTTGCTGGTTCTGTGCTGTACTGGCTACACAGGCACACAGCTTCTAATTCAAGTAGCAGAGACAGCCAGTGGAAACCTGGGGGTTTGTTCCCATTTGTGCTGTGATCTATTATTGATTTAGTATGCTGTATTTTTCTTAAATTTTATTTTCTATTTCTATCACTTTTTTTTTTAGTTTCATTTGAAATTCTTTGGGACTGTGTTTCCACAGTATCTTAACTTTGGGTTAAGCATTTCTATGTCTTTAAGTGCAAATAATGATTAACCCCAAGTGTATCCGTTTGGGGTTTTTTTAACATATTTTCTCATAGTATTTTTACAGTAGAACCTAAGAGTATATTTCTGTCATGAATATTTGACTTAAAAGATTTATGTATTAGGTGTGTGCAAGGTATGGCCTCATCATTTTCCTGCTTCTTGCAGTACACCACCTTTCTTCAGCACCAGATATCTGCCCATTTTGACAAGTGGCTGGTAACTGGAGCAGAGAAGATATCTCTGAAGATATGGATGTTATTATCTGAAACAGCCAACCTCTTTTTAAAGAAAAGTAAACTGAAGTGTAATGATAGAAGCCAATATAAGACCTAAATTTGCCTGTGGATGCTCTCGCTGTTGAGACTACAGAAAGTCTCTGTTGACAAAATAAACCAAAACCAAAACAAGCTAAAATCTGTTGTGAATGAAGAAGAAAGAAAATAATTCCATAGAAGATATGACTAATGCATTCGTCTATATTGTACATTAGTGGGCAATCTCCTAATTTATGACTGAGAAGTATTAGGGGGGTTGTTTTCATATACATATATGAAAAAAAATATATATATATGTATATATATGAGGGATCAAGAAGTCATCAAGAAAACTGAGTGTAAAGAATAAGAAAATTGAATTGTTCATTGTAAAGCTTTTCTCTCTGACAGACTTTGTTATTTAGTAAAAGTTATCCTAATTGTTTATTTTCACCCAGTTCTAAAAAGTTGACTAGAATCCTGCAAAAACACTGATTTTACTTTTCACTGATTCTAGTACAGACTGGAGAGTTAAGACTAAGCTTAATTGCTCACATTGCTTATTTCTTCTTTGTGTGTGTGCATTTTAATTCAGATAAAATTGCTTTCTAATGGTAACATTGTTTAAAATGGTTTAATTTTTAATTCTCTTTGTTGGGAGCTTTTTCTTTTAAGTAAGTGGGTTGGCTGAACAACAAGGTGACAGAATTGTCTGAAACACTTAGCTAGAATTGTTGGTGCCAGCTGTGTTGAGTCCGGTTGAAAATGAACTTTCATAGAAAACCTCTTGGTTTAATTTTTCTTGCAATATATGATTACTTAGACTAGTCACTTTTTTGTTATTGCAGTTATGCTTGCTATTCTTAATATTTTGTGCTGTATAATACTGCTTGTTTTCTTTGTCCTTTAGGCTACCAGTATCACCATCCCTCCAAGATGAGTAACAGCCATCCTCTTCGTCCATACACGGCTGTGGGGGAGATCGACCACGTTCACATTCTGTCAGAGCATATTGGTGCTCTGATGAATGGGGAAGAATATAGTGACGTTACCTTTATTGTGGAAAAGAAGCGTTTTCCGGCACACAGAGTGATCTTGGCTGCTAGATGCCATTATTTCAGGTGAAGTAAAGCTTTTTGTCAGGCTCACAGGAAATTTTTATGCAGATAAGATAAACATTGTTTCTCTATGAACTTTTCAGGGTGTAATCATCTGTCCATTGAGTGTGACCTTTTCTGTGTGAATGTTTCCCAGCACATCAAATCATTGTGTTCAAATAGAAAAAGATAAATACCATGTCACAGTGTTATTCTTTTGACCTTCATTAAATTGGATTTTGAAGGTAGTTTCACCAATTCAAGAGAAGGATAACTTGAGAACAGGAAGGTACTACTCAAAAATTGTTTTGAATTCTCAGAGTATAAATGGTATGTTTCTATGGAATATACTCAATTAGCAAGTTTCATTTTGATGAATTGGAATTGAGAAGAGGTTTGGCTGATATGGGCTAGAATATATATTTTAAAAGTTGGAATAATACTAATCCAACTTTTTTGTTTTAAGAGCTGGGCATTTTTCAATAGAAATGTATTTAATAGAACCTCATGGTAATCTTATTCCAGTGAATTTTGTCAGAGGGATAAGCTACTAACTTACCTAAACTCTCTTTCTTGTAGAGCATTATTGTATGGAGGAATGAGAGAATCTCAGCCTGAAGCAGAAATTCCTCTTCAAGACACCACTGCAGAAGCATTTGCCATGCTGTTGAAATATATTTACACTGGTCGTGCTACATTACGAGATGAGAAAGAGGAGGTTCTTCTTGACTTCCTAAGCCTAGCACACAAATACGGATTCCCAGAACTGGAGGATTCCACATCTGAGTATCTTTGCACAATACTTAATATTCAGAATGTCTGTATGACTTTTGATGTTGCCAGTCTTTATTCTCTTCCCAAATTAACTTTTATGTGCTGTATGTTCATGGATAGAAACGCCCAAGAGGTGCTCTCCAGTGAAGGCTTCCTGTCACTTTCTAAGGTATATCTTTTGTTAGCACTTTTTTTCCCCAGGACGGTTAATTTTAATGGTAATACAATTTTGTGATGAGATACTAATGGGGGCAGCAATTGAAAACTTGTGTTTATATGTGGTTATCATTTTATACTAATGCAACTGTGACACTGGAAATGTTCAAGACAAGCTGAACTGAAAATTTTCGCAATCTGGTCTGAATTTTTTAGGTATCGACCAGTCAGTATAGCTAAATATAGTAAATCTAATGGAGTGTTCTAAAAGATGGCAGCAGGCAATTTAATTTTAATTTGTCTTATTTCATCTGTTCCTGATTTAATATAATTTGGTTTCTGAATGCTGCAGAGGGGAAGTCAAATATAGACTTGAATGTGACAGGACATACTTTGTTCTGTTAATTTCTTGATATAGGCTTCATCAGTGATGGGTGATTTTCTGCTGGGTAAACTAAAGCATTCTGGAGATTACTGTGATTTACACTGCTGATTGTCGTCATGTTCTGAACTTGCAGAATGTGGTGCTGTGGTGGGGTGGTTTGGGTTTTGTGTGTTGTTTTTTTGTTAGATGCATGAGTATTTGTGACTTGAGTCAGGCTGTTCTATAAAGTTGAAATTTTGCACTTAACTCTGGAGGGGTCTTTGGGCTGAACATAATAGTAAGGGTGTTTTCAAGCAGTGCTCACATGAAGCAGCAGAGTACCTTGAATGAATGATGCTTTAATTGGGGGTTTTTAAAGTTTGGGTTTCTTTAGTGGAAAAGCTATGAAGGGTCTATTTCTTGAATGAATATATGACACTGCTGTAACTTACTTGTTGTATAAAGAAAAAAGATTTTTTTCTCTCTCTGTACTTTGTCATGTGCAGTTTGTTAAATCTGAGCTCTGAGAGCATATTATCAATAAATAAATGAGCAAACATCATTCATTAGGAAGTGCACACTTTGAGGTCTTTGGCATAGCCAGTCCTGCTATCTGTGAGAGATCTTTCCATTTTCTAGGCAAGCTCCTGATTATTCTGCTAGCTAAGTGAAAATCAAAAAGCTATTTGATTATCTTTTTTCTCATTTTGCAATCAGTGGGTTTTCTACATGAATAAGAGCCCACTGGAGTTTTTGCCTGGCGATTCTTAGTTGGTACCAAAAGACAGAGAGAAAGATTGTGACGGGACAGAAATCCCAAGTAGTTAGGAATAGTTAAAAAATGTGATTCCAAGCAACACTTTTTTTTCTCATCAGGGCTCTTACAGCAACCTAAGTTCAAAGGAATGTTTTGAACTATACTGCTAAGTCTCCAAATCTCTTGTAATATTCCAAAGTAAATTTGAACTACTGAATGGTATTACATTGATTTGATTAGTTCTCCACATTTCATTTTCTTATAGTGGTTTTGTAATATTGCCTGTTATTTTGGTCGTGGATTCTGTAATTCTTGCATAACTAAAACAAGCTACAATTTTGGAGAGTCACTCCTTTAGAGATTATTTTTAATAGCTAAAAGATAAAATAGCCATTAATTTTTATCTTATTTGAATTTCCCTTGATTAAAAAAAATAAAATAAAATTTAATTTCTCTTTATTTAGGGGGTGTATTTTTTGTTCCTATTTCTCTTTTCCAGGCTGCTCTTCTAAGTATTGTACTGAGAGACTCATTTGCGGCTCCTGAAAAGGACATTTTTCAAGCTTTGATGAACTGGTGTAAACATAACCCCAAGGAAAACCATGCTGAAATCATGCAAGCAGTACGTTTGCCACTAATGAGTCTAACAGAACTACTGAATGTTGTAAGACCTTCTGGATTGTTGTCACCTGATGCCATCCTAGATGCCATTAAGATTCGTTCTGAGAGTCGGGACATGGACCTCAACTACAGGGGCATGTTAAGTAAGCATCAGATTTTTTGTTTGTTGCCTTCTGATTTAGTGACTGTGGTTGTCTGGAGGATATGATTAATTTGGGCTTCAAGTTTTCATCTATTACTGTGTGTTATAAAAGGTTTGCAATATGAAACATCTTGTTATGTAACTGTTCATGCCATTTTTATTTCTTGATACTAGTCCATTATTTTCTTGCTTTGTATCTCAGATACTGCTCAAACACAAATGTGATACCATTTCCCTAGAGGGAGTGCTAATTTAATAGAAAAAGTTTTACAAAATTTTTGAAAATAAAAATGAATTTGCTGTGAGATATATGATATTTAAGTGGTTTTATGTTGATGGTGACTTGTTTCCTACCTCATAAACATTTTCATAATTTCTCCACTACTTATAACTTTTCTCTTACTCTTTACATGCTTGTCTAAATAGTTTAAACAAGTCTCTGAAGTTGTTTTAATGGAAGCCTAAAAAGTGTAAGAAGCCTTGTTTGACTTTTTTTCTGTGCTCTCTGTTAATTTAACAAAAGTATCTAACACTCAAGCTTTAAAAAGATATTGTTAGCCATCTAATGTGTGATTCATAGGGAGAATTTGACCCACAGTAAAGAAAAAAGTTAAGTGTTCTTTAAGAGCTTGCACTGTATTCTCAGTGATGCATGATGAGCCCTGAAAATTACTGCTATCTTAGAATTGCATATTCCCTTTGTTCTCCCTTAGAAGTTATAGTTATTAATATTTAAACATACGAGTTTAATATTAGGATATCGTAAAAGTCTTTTCATGCAAGATATTCTGTTGACACTGCAGTAGATAAATTTGAATAAGTCAAATGGTCTTCTCTGGCTTCTTTTGCTGGATATTCATCTCCACAATAATATGCTCCTAATCACAGCTTTTTGGAGAGTGGAATTTCTTTGTTGTTTTAGTACTTGTTCAGGAACTTTTGGAACTTTTTTTGTTTGTGGAAATGTTGATGACCACTTACCACTTCAAATTCAGTTCTTTCGATGTCAAATTTTTAACACCCTGTTAAAATTCATACTTCTGTTGCCAACCTGCCTGAAAAGTTTGGGGTAGCTTTTCATCATTTAGCTTTCAGATCATATCTTCTAGGATCTCTCCATAAACAAGGCTGTTAAAAATGTCTTTTGAAGAGGGTAGTTTACAGGGTATTGTTCTGTAGCTGAAGTTAGGGATCGTTATCCCAGTTAGCTTGAAGGTAGATGTTCCTAGGACACAAGCTTATTACTGTGAAATGGTGGCATAAAAACTTGTTTTACCGTGTGGGTTCAAACCCAGGGAGCCAGAAGTTTCCCATTTCACTTGAGTTCATTTAGCTTTGCAGGGTACTGGAAGCTTGTATAGCTGTCAAAGGAGCATGTATGGATATACTGCTGTATACACCACTCTGCAAACGCAGGATGCATCTTGAGCATTTGATACACATCTTGTACATTTAAGTTTCTTCCACTTAGGGGGAAAAAACCCCAATAAAGCCCAAACCAAAAGCAAACAACAGTTGACAGGTGCAACAGAATTCTGTATAACTGTGAAGGGGACTGAGAATATAGCTGCCACACAATAGTAAATTATCACAACTTTATTACCATAAAACATATAGGAGATACCAAATAAAATTGAAGAAGAATTAAAGAAGAATTAAATATGTTTAATCTCTCTCCCTCTCCCCTCCTTTTCTTCTTAGTACCAGGGGAGAATATTGCAACAATGAAGTATGGAGCACAAGTTGTAAAAGGGGAGCTGAAGTCTGCTCTGTTGGATGGAGACACTCAGAACTATGACCTGGATCATGGATTCTCTCGACACCCGATCAACGACGACTGCCGGTCTGGAATTGAGATTAAACTGGGCCAGCCCTCAATAATCAACCACATACGAATTCTCCTGTGGGACAGAGACAGTCGGTAGGTGCCAAGGTGACATAAAAAGGGAAAGTAATGCATTTTGTACTGGAGATGATGTAGCAGTGCGAACTATAAATTAAATATTTTCTGGAAACAGCATGATAGTGTTGGAGATGACAATGGCAAGGTTTCTTTGAAAACAACCTGATTTTTAAATGTAATTTTGGTTACTTACACACCAGACCATATTTTGACATGTTAAAATACTTTAAAATACTTAAATATTTTTTACATATTTGCATTAAAAGATTTTTTTTTGTTTAAATTTTTTCAATATATCAGAACTGTTAAGAAATTACACACTTTGACAATAAGGTTGGACTTGATCTTGGAGGTGTTTTCCAGCCTAAATGATTCTGTGATTCTGTTATTCAGGGGTAATAAAATTTATTTAGAATATGAATTACCAACTGACTACAGTAGTTATTAGAAGCCACTTCATGGTTAGACTGCTGAAATATGAATTATCATAGATGCCTTAGCCAGTTGATACTGAGCTACTTTAGATTATTATGGAATGTATGAAAATTCAAATTATACACATTTAAACAATTGAGAGGCGCTTAAGTAGAAAAAATGCAAGGTTCTTTTTATCTGACAAATTTAATATATTAATTTTGTAACTTGCCATGACGAAGATCTTACAATTTAGTAGACAGCTCAGCAGGTATTCATAAGCTATTAAAAACAATAAGATAAGCTACTTATACATTTATTATATACCTTATTACCTTTCTGATAAAGGATTAATTTTATTTTATTTCCAGACTAACAGTTCAGCATTGCAGAACAGTTGCATTTTGCTTTTTTAACTAAGGCATGTTATTCTAGAACAGCGTATATAAAAGTTTTATTTAGAGTGGGGTTTTTGTGAATTTAAATCTATTTTTAAATATGAGTTTGTTACTAATAATTCAAAACCAGTTTCATTAATTTTAGCTATTTAGCTGTTTGTTTCAAATAAGTTTTCCTACTTCAGTTCAACTGAAATGTTTTTCACCTCTTTTTCTTTTGTTAAGATCAAAAAGTGAAACTTTGAAGGTATAAGGAACTGCTTCATATAATATTATACTAGTTGTACCAGAAGATCAACCAAATTTATGAACCAATTATCAACCAACTTCATAAAATCTGAAACAGTATTAGAGATATATTAATAACGAGTTCTCTAGCAATTTCTAGAGAACTCGTATAACTGATAAAATGCCCCTCATCTGCAAGGCATAAATTAGCAGCTGGTGAAACTCAGGGAAAAAATGTTCTCCTTCGGACAACTTCTTACAAAGTTATCTATTACTTGGTGTCCTGTGCACTTCATCGGAAATTTGTAGAACAAACTATTGTTGCTGGCAGAATATCTGACGAAGTGAATCTCTAGAGATTTTTGTTTTCATGAAATACTGAGGGATTAACGGTTTAAGATCTAGTTTCTGTGTCATGCTAATTTTTAATTTTTTTTTTTTAATCATCGTGATTTCTGTGGAAAGTTTTCTATTGGGCTTTCTTTTGCTTCCTAACAGCTTCCTAACTACTGGAATTAGTACTATCTGTCCTGTGCAAGGCCAGGAGTTGGACTTTGATGATCCTAAGGGGTTCCTTCTAATTCAGAATATTGTGTGATTCTCTGTTCTATGAATTGTCAAGATTTTTTCCCTCCAGTAACCAGCTGTTTAAGATAAATGGAAATGGAAGCATTTGGAGTCCATTTGTGGGCTCCTCAGTATAAGATACTGACCTTCTGGAGTGAGTTCAGCAGGACACCAAGATGATGAAGGCTTGAGCACATGAGACCCTGCTGTTTTAAGATGAGCAGGCTTAGAAGGGAGAATTTGCTCTCCTCAACTATTCAGTGGAAGAATATAGAGAATACAGGGACAGAATTCTCTTGCCGCTGCATGCTGAGAGTACAAAGAGCAGTGGACACAAACAAGAAGATAAATTCATATTAAATATTAGGAAAACAATTCACAATGGGGTAGTTGAATTTCAGAAGAGTTTGGCCAGAGAGGTGTGCAGAAATTTACCAGCCAAGATCTTAAGGAACTTGCTCTGAGATTGTCCTTGCTTTTTGTGGAGATCTTTTCCTTTCTACAGTCTTTGTCTAACAATTGCTGGCCACTTAACTGCATCTTGAGTAATGTCTTCTAAAGAGGTGTTTTAGCACCTGTACAGACATGTACAGAACTGTACAGCATGATTGCTTCTTGTTGAACAATTTTTTAAACTCGTCTGTTCATTTTAACGGTCTGTGTGAAGCTCTGGTCTATTGGATGTTCTTAACAGAACCAAATGCAAACTAACAGGTGTTTTACACCTCTAGTTCAGAGGTGTTAACAGCTGAATCTCAGCTGTAAAAGTGCTAAGGGGAGTAGGTGTCCAAACTGCTTCTGCAAAATGATGCTATTGAGCCTTAAAAAAAGTTAAACGCATACTATTGTGGATGATAGTGGAACTGTATTTTTGAGGTAATACTTCTTTGTTTGGTATCTTCAGAACCCAAAAAGTAGCATGTTGTGTATTGATTACAAATACATGTTAGTTAGCAATGATGATGTGAGAATCTCTAAATTCTCAGGACACAGAGGACTGTCAGTAACTTTTGTATACAAACTGCTCAAACTCTAAAACTTTGAGGCCTATTTTGGTCAAGCATAAATATGTTAAGTAATAGTAATGTTGCTAAAACAGATTGTATTTGTGTGAGTTGTGACTATTACACATCTGATTGGTGTGAAACAATTGATATTTAAAGACTCAGCCTTACCTTTCCAAGTGCATAAATTGGTATTAATAACCATCTAACTCTTTTATTTAAGGATTTTTAATCAATATCGTTTAAGTACATACTCTTCTAAGTCCACAGGAAAATTGGAAATATTAACAAAGGCAGTAACGTTTAACAAGAAATGCTTGTGTAGAACTCTGGAGGAGCAACTCCTTTTTAGAAATCAGTGTGAAAGGTTAAGTGCTGACATGGTGCTGTTGAAATGCCTGTGAATGTTGCAGACTAGTATCTTAGGAGAAAGAAAATAGTCTGGAACATATATTCAGTGATTTGCAGTTCCACAAGTGAAATTTCTACTTTATTCTAAGCATTATGGTCATGGATATAATAGGGAATTAGCTGTGACTTTTGAGTTCTAGTTTGGGTTTACTTTCTCTTAGCAGCAAACTATAAGGTAGACATAACTGATGAGCAGGGGGAAGACAGATTCTGTTAGTGGCTTTTTTGTTTTTCATGAGGTAATTTTGGAGTGTGTAAGGAAGTAGTGGCAGGCTCAATGAAGTATCATAAAGAATTGAAAGGGTCAGAAGTGAAGAACAGCATCAGTGAAAATGGTCATAAAGTAAATTTGCTTCTTTCAAGTGAGGAGTTTGAGTTTGCATTTCTGATCCAGTAATTGTTTTTCATTTTTTCTTTATTGATTTGGCAATAGAAATAGTACCATATCACTGGTGGTTTAGTTTTATTCCATAAGGAAGGAATACAAATGATAATTTTTATGACAGAGTCAAAAGTCTCCATTTCATTTTTTGAGGCATAATAGTCTCATCTAATGACTGTAGATTATGAGTGTGTGGATGTTTTAAATCATTCTGAAAATACATCTTAACGTAACTGTGAGAGTTTGTTTTCAAAGCTAGTTTGAAAATAGGTATCTGGATAAGAACAAACAGCCTTCTTTTCAACACAGCTGAAAATCCAGAAGACAGTATAAAATTTAATACCTAAAATTTGTTGACTTGTATTCTAACCAGTGTTTTTTTGACAATCCATAGGTCTTATTCCTACTACATTGAGGTGTCCATGGATGAGTTGGACTGGATTCGGGTTATCGATCACTCTAAATACCTCTGTCGGTCCTGGCAGAACCTGTATTTTCCTGCCCGTGTCTGCAGGTTAGTTCATCAGTGTAATATTCTATGGCTAACATGAAATGGCTAACTAGCGTAAGTTGCTGGATTTTGCTACTTCATTATGTAATTCTGAAAAAGTATTATATCTCAACTTTCATCAGCTATGCTAAAAGAATAGTTTCTCTTAATGGATGCTTTTCTAATATTAATGTAGTTAATAAAATGCAGGCATCCAGTTTGAAAAATCTGTTTATTCCATATCTATGTATCTCCTTCTTTTTTTTTTTTCTTGAGTCATACCCACTTTTTTTTGCAGCTTATGCAGGGTTTTTTTCACTCAGTAGTAAATATCATTCTTTGACTGCCTAAATGTTTATAATGCACTTACATACTTACTATAGTAACTTGGAAATATATTTTTATGTATTGTATATTTTCTGCTGATGCACTGTTTTACATAGATGTGAAAGAGAGAAAGAGGAAAGTTAGGACTCAGACGCTTTGAGGAATGCCTTGTGTATGGAGGTGATTGGTCCACTCTGCAGTGGTGCAGCCTCACCTCAAGTCCTGGGTGTAGTTTTGGGTGCCACAATATAAGAAGGATATTAAACTATTAGAGAGGGTCCAAAGGAGGGCTGTAAAGATGGTGAAGGGCCTTGAGGTGAAGCCGTATGAGGAGCGGCTGAGGACAGTGGGTCTGTTCAGCCTGGAGAAGGGGAGACCGAGGGCAGACCCCATTGCAGTTACACCTTCCTTGTGAGGGGAAGAGAAGGGGCAGGCACTGATCTCTGCAGTGACCAGTGACAGGACCCGAGGGAATGGCCTGAAGCTGTGTCAGGGGAGGGTTAGGTTGGATATCAGGAAAAGGTTCTTCCCCCAGAGAGTGGTTGGGCACTGGAACAGGCTCCCCAGGGAAGTGGCCACAGCACCAGCCTGACAGAGTTCAAGAAGCATTTGGACAATACTCTTAGGCACATGGTGTGACTCTTGGGGATGGTGCTGTGCAGGGCCAGGAGTTGGACTTGATGGTCCTTGTGGGTCCCTTCCACATCAGCGTATTCTGAGATTCTGCCATGCTGTGAGCCTGTGCAAGGCCAGTGTATCTCCTTCGAAATGGTGATGGTTTTTTAACTGTAGGTGTTGGGAATTCTGCAAAAAGCTGACAATCACATTGAAGCAGTCTTTACTCAAAAACTGAATTGAGCTCATTGATAGGGAGGATACAACCTGTAGATACCAAAGATACTGTCGTCATTAGGTTTTGGGTCAGAGACCCTGAGAGGAAATTATCTGTATTGTAGTAATTATTCTGTAGACATAAACTTTTTAATTGTCACAGCAACTCTTGGAATCCCCATGGAGAGGTGTGCTTTCTTTTTCCCAAAGAATTACCTCTTTCTCTGATCTTTGCTGTTCCACAAGACAGGATTGCTGGCATGCAGTTGTAGTGTATGGGAAAAGGACCTGGTGGGTCACTTGTCTCTTCTTCTCAGATAAATCTTTCTAAGCCTTCCTGTCCCTCAGTAAGTTCATACTGAATATAACTGACTTGAAATTTATTTTTCCTGACACAAATACATTCTCACCTTTCCCATGTAAGTTTTATGTTTCTTATTTTATTGTTTCCTATTTCTGAAAGGGTTGGTGCTGTCCCTTAATTCGTGTGTGTATATGATAACTTTTTGCTTAAAGGTGTCTGTGATAAATCATCTAGCGATGATAAAATGCCTCATGAAATTCTGTTTTGTTGAAGGCTCTTCACAACCTTTCCTGGAAGTGCAGAGAGGGAAGAGTAGAGGGGAGAACGTTATTCCAAAGTTTTAGATGGTACTTTATTCGGTTTCAGCACAAAAGGATCTCCTGTACATTTTATCTCTCCAGTGATCTCTTAATCCTCTGTAAGGCACTTGCTCTCTGTTGGAGGAGCACATTATCAGGAGGGAGTTTATTTCATGTGGTACTCTTGTAGGCACAGGTTTATAATTTCTGCATGCACAAGCACACTTGGGAATTTCCCCCTTGCGGTTTTATTTTGGCATATATTTGGCATATACAGTTGTCCAGGTAACTAAAGCACAGATTTCCTTATCAAATTGTCATGCCTCTAGTTTTTCCTATTGTGCTCCATGATCTACAGGAATCCTGTTCTTTTCTATAAATCTCTGTTCCTCATTATCATATCCACAAAGTGGTGGGGCATTTCTTGGAGGTGCAGTTTATTTGAACAGCAAGTGGAAGAGCTAAAAAGAAAGTCCTGTCGTAGCATAAGTTTATGAGCACTTATAGTTAAGGAGCAGTAACCTTAAGTCAAAATATGTGTTCTTAGTTGAGTCACCATAATAATTAGGGATAGTTTAGATAAGGTTGTTCTGTAATCTTTATTTACTTCAGTGAATTGAAGCCTACCTTATGGTAAGAATGCATTTGCTAGACAAAAGTGGCTGTAATTTACCGTTCCTTTATGTATTTCTTTTCTCTGTCGATAGGAAGAAAAGGCTATTTAAAATGTAATTAGAGATGTAGAATTTTTGAGGTGTTCCATTTTAATAACTTTTTATTTAATTATATTAATTAAATTTTTAAAAATTTATTATTAATCAACTAGAGGGTTGACTCTCCTTTAGTCAGGAATTTTTATCAAATTCCCTCCAGGAGAGAGGCCTTGAGCAGGGGAGGCTATGTACACATAGATATTAGTATTAGAGACTTATTTATCTGTCTTTTAATCAATATTCTGTTCAGAAAGAAGTAAGCAAGGACTACTAAACTTTTCTTTTGTTTCCAACTTCAGTGTTTTGTGATAGTGTATTTAAAATAGTTCTATTTACTTAAACGAGTTAAATTAGTTATTTCTAGTATACTAACATACACAAAACAGAAATCCTAATATACGTAGCAGTCTCTTGTCACCTAAAAAAGAGATGTTCTCCACTCTTGTGAGCACGGATTTAAAATATGAGCTAATACGAGATTGTTTCACAGGCATGTTGTACATGCTTATCAAGGGGCACATAAGCATTTATATGCTCTGTTTTGCTCAATGCTGCTTCTGTTGTATAGTCTTGTTTTAGTGTCACAAGTCCCAGTGCCAAAATTTTCCTATTAATGGACAACAGTACAGAGGAGTTGAAGCATCATGTTGTGTTCTCTCTTCTTGCTGTTAGTTTTGGCATTTTTCTCTTTTTGTCTTACTAAAGCAGATAATAGTTTTGGAAGCAACCACTTAGGGAACATGCTGCAATTTTTTTAAAGTTTTGCATGCATTTTTAACGGATAATCATGGACTAAATGCCTTACCAGGAAGGACTTGAGATAGGTGGTGGTTTAGGGTTTTTTAATTTAAAAAAGTTTATTTTAGCCCAAAGTGCTTTATGAGGTCACTGTGTAGGATGTCATTTTGAGGTGCAACAAAGAATTGAAGAGTCGAATTACTGGCTTGTTTTTTTTTTTTTATTTACGTGCCTTTTTCCAAAGTGAGGGAGTAGAACATGCCAGATTCTGCACAGCTTGTTGAAGGACTGCCAGTTGTCTGATACACTAGAGCAAATGTTTGAACATAGATTATGAACGGGATATGAGCCATGTAACATTAGGCAAGGTTAGTTGCCTTTTCGAGTTACCTTTCACATAAATATTAATTGTAAAAGGTGAGAGCTGTCAATGTCTGAACTGGTATGTTCATCTAAGTTTTAGGAAGCTACTCAAACATTTCCATGGGCAGCATAAAAATTGATGGAGTGTGTTTTATTTGCATGTATACAGGTTGGGGTTTTTGTTTGTCTTTTTGAAAACCTGTAACTTTCTTTTTAAGAAAATCTATCCATGTTCAATTCTACAATCAATACCTCTTTCACGCAAGCTGGATGAAAAAATGCAGCCTTCTGGCTGTTAGTTGTTAAATAAAATAAATAATTTATACCACAGTGAATTAAGACCAATTCAGCCTCCTTAATGAGTCATTTGTCATGTGTGTCATAGTCTCCCTCGTGATTTGATTTTTTGATATATGGAGCATTATGGAATGTTCACAATAGTGTTGGAGTTAGGGGCATTGTTGTGCTTCCCGTGAAAGATAATTTGTATTTGGCAAAGCACATATCAAACCATCCAAACTGGTTAGGCAGAGTCAAGTAATGTGATAAGGTTATTTACACTGTTTGCTTCTTCCTGTTACTTCTATGCTTCAGTCTGTCTTAACAGGTTCAGAGTAACTTTTACCAGCCATAACGTCTGTTAGATTAATAGGTGGAAAAATGGAAAGGCAATAACCAAAGACTGAAATTCTAGAATGAAAAGAAGATGTGAAGATTGTTTGTGCTTTCTCACACACATCAGATGACTTGTTATTTGTAGGATGTAATTCCTGATTTAGATATACAAACTAATTTGTACCAAGAAGATTACTTGTTCAGTGTCAAAGCTTAGTATAACAAGTAAGAAGGTGGTGTTGTATTTAGAGGGCTTTTAGTAAAAGAAAATGTTGAGTACACTCTGTGGGGGGTTTATTGACATTATTGTTTTATACTTTTAATTTTTGCTTTTAATGCTTTTAGAATACATTATTGTATCATCTTTAAAAATTGAACAGTCATATACTATGCAGGAAAAGGAAATAAGAGAGTGAGATTACAGGGCAGTTTTTCCCCCCTTTTCTTTTCAACACAGTAGTGCATTTTTTTAGAATTTCTTTTTGTCCTGTTTTCTTTGTTTACAATTTTATAGCAACTTTCATATAGAGCTGAAAACTCTTTAGAGGGAAGACAGGATACAGAAAATGTTAATGTAATCAAGTTCCTGTGGAAGTTAGGAACAAGTGTCAGGTTAGTAGTTATTCCATCTTGTAGCAATGAATGTTAAAACCACTAAAGGTCTTTGAGCAGGTAATTTTTTTTGTTTTCTGTTTTATCCTTCCCACTTCTTTCATACTTTCATTTTTGTTTTGCAACTTCATCTTTTTACTTCATCCTCCACCACAATATTTGAAGAACTGCATTAAAAGAATTACAAGAAAATGAATAATTTTGAGGTTTCATAATAAGGCAAATGTAGCCACAAGGTGTCACTACAATAAAAGTTGAAAAGACTTAATTTCTTTCTGTTTACACACCTTTGATGAGAGTGTTACTCCTACTGTGTGCTTTTTTTTTTGTGTATTAAGCTTCCTGGATTTACGAAATCATTCTGGTTTGCTGTTTATGCTATAGAGAGAGCAAGTACAGAGTTAGTACATAAAATCAGAAGGAAACGTTCAATTAATTTTCCATCTTTAGTCTGACACTGGGTGATTCTATGTTTTGATTGGGGAAGTATTTCTGTGACCAGACCAGTTTATAGTCTGAAATCAATGCTATTTTGTCAGTGAAACCAACATTCAAAATATCTAATAAAAGGGTAAAGAAATCAGTTTTTATCTGTATATGCTATTATTGTCTTAGCTCTTTTTGTGATTATAATAATGTGATTTATAAAAAGGAAATATTAATTATTACTGCATAAACATTTGGTCCTAAAGCATGTTTCTATTAAGAGAACTGATAGATGCCTGCATGATCATGCTGTAAATGTGAGAAATTATTTAAGCATATTCTTTTTCCTGTTTTTTAAATCTGCTTTAAGCTGAAAAATCTTTGTTTCCTAATACTAGTGTGTTGAATTAATAGTGATATAAGGGCTCCGTGTTTCCCTTAAAGCACTTGGCTGCTGTAGAAAATGAGGCATTAGAATGATTTTTACTTTAGAAGGTGTGAATTTGTATATTAAATGTATTTATTGGCGCAGAGAAAATTACTTGCCTTTCCTTTTATTAAGCATTGATAATACTGGGTGGATTTTTTGTTTAGCGCTTCAAGAGTTTTTGCTACTAATGATTACACCATTTGTAATCCTCTGCCTGAGTGAAGACAAATTAAATTGTAGACCGTGTCTCCTGAACATTAAAAAAATGCAAGAAGAGTAAATGTTTCAGTACTAAGGCTGTTTTAAACTCAGAAATGTTAATAGTTATGCACAATGATTTTGCGTGTAATGATATGCGAGGAGATGTGATTTTCAAGTGTAGGCTAGACAAAACATTTTTCTTTAATTCTGGTCTTAATCAGGCAGCCTCAGATAACTGTGCTTTCTACTAGTGGTGGTGCAGTAATTATAGTTTTCTTTCCATCTGGGAGGGTCATTGAAATTAGCTCTGATTAAGCAGCAATGTCTCACTTTCAGCCTTACCAGTAGGTCTCTGACAACCTTATCTGTTATGGATAGCCAATTTGCACTTTTCCTGAGCTTGGTGGGATCTTAGTGGATAATAACTTGCCGAAAGACATTCCAAATACAGTTTGATTTAAGAAGATGTTGAAAGAAGTGAAGAGTCAACTCTTGAGGAAAATGCAGTTGAAGCATTGTCCCACATACTTGAAATAAACTGGAGGGAAAACAGTGTCTGCAGATCTAATTGGGCACTGGGAGTGTTTTTTATGCGTTGTTTCCCCTTTCCCAGTAAGGAATGGTGGTGTTCAGAGAAGCATGCAGACATCCAAAAGAAGCTTTTGAACATTGTTTTTACTTTAAATGAAGCCCTTCTACATCACTGACCTAACTAGAAAACGCAGACTAAGAGTTGCTGGCAAGAGCTTGGTAAGGCCTTCAGTCAGTCTGAAAAGTATGTGAAAATTTTTTCATCAGTAAGTCCTTAGTATCCTTATGAAAGGAATTCTTGCAAATGGAATGGTTAAACTTGGGCAACTGAAACCATCTTTACCTTAGTTACCGCATCTGAGAACTATGAATAGTTGCACTGGCAACATGTTGATTAATTATTTTATCTGTACTGTTCTTTGAGAAACATTGACTGTTGTGTAGATATTTTATTTCTAACTGTGCAGATATGCTGATGTTTGTGAGGTTAGGAAGAAAACCCAACCTTGCTGCAGAATTCAAATAAACTTTTCTTCATTTCTGGAGAACCGAAATTTTAAAATCTTTTCCTGAATCTAATACTGTAAGTAATACAGTAATAGTGTAATGTCCAGAATTAAGTAAAAATTATCTTGACTTGTGTTATAGAAGCATAGTGATAAATAAAAACAATTTTTAAATATTACTCCAGACCTTTGAGACTTTACACTGACATTATTTTCAAAAATCAATTTTCATTGCAGGCATGCCGTTTTCTTTTTTGTTTTGGGGGTAGAGAGTAGAGCTCATCATTCTTCCTTGTAGGATGTGATCATATTGAGGAGTCTTTACTGGCATGTTTCCAATACCTTGACTTTTAACTGTGAAATATGAGGAAATGGTTTCCTGTAGTCTCCATTTTAGTGGATAGCTGCTGCTTATTTTTCTGTCTATCAGTGTTTAAGCATCCTTTTTTCTCTTCCAGTGGGTTTTCATTCTGGTGATTTTTTTCTGTTCCTAGATAAGGTGATAGTCTGAGATTTTCCAAACAATGTAGATCATCTACACAGGATCAAAAAGCTATTGCCTCATCTGGGTTGGAGTGTTTATTGATTTAAAAGATCTTTTTCTTCATTTCAGGTTATGTATACTTTTGATCTTAAGCTTACACTTCTAAATTTGGCTCCAAATGTGCTCCTAGTGGTACAAAAGCTCATTTCTCTACAGGAATAATCAATAATAGTTTTCATCAAGAACTTTATCAAAGCAGCTTTTTTCTTCTCAAATTCTTTCTCCTGTCTGTCATAGCAATTTCAATTATCCTAACCTAAAGAGCCCTACTCAGCTTTGAGGAAAAGTAAAAAAGCTAGTGTGCATTTAAGCTGTCAGTGACAGCCTGCCAGACAACTTATCATCTGAAAATGAGTATTTGTCTGAAAAAGTGTGTGTGGAGGGTCAATATACCTTGTATAGAAATACCTGAGAAATGGGGACAGCCTGCCAATCCAGTTTGTTGGACATGAATTATAAAAAAAAAGTATAATTTATTATTTTCTTTTTGCTTTATGGTTTGGAAGAAACAATTAACTTTTTAAGAGACCTAGATTACATATTTCTCATGTTTGACATAATAATAAGTAGGTTTTTTGTAGTGTGGTTAGAATTTCTTTAGTCTGAATTTTGAGGTATTCATTGTGAGTTTCTTAAACTCTAAATTGTCTCTAGGTCTGTTTCAGCGTTTTACCTCATAAATGAGATCTGATGTAGGTGAAAATTATCAGTAATTATTCAGCTTGACAGTGATACATAAAGATACACCTATATGCTGAATTATGAAATTGTTGATAATAATTCTACAGCAAGCTGTATTTTAAAGTTAATGTTACATAAGACGAATGTGTGTTTAAAAGGCATCTTCAGCACTTTGTTTTTTAAACCCTCTTCTGTGTTTTCTGTTGCACTTAAGAGCTAGAATTAACTGTGAAAACTTGCCATACATATTTACAAAGACAGGCTTTTCCAAAAGGAAATCATGTTTTGGCAAATTTGTAAGAATTCTGGTTTATTTAAGTTTGTTGATCAGTGATGGCCGTCTGTTGAAGTTCTTTGATGCCGTTGTGTAAAGCATTTCTCTGTATCCCCATTTCTTAGCAGATAATGGGCATGGTTTGCCCATGTGTGTCTGAAACATTGTACCACACTTAAAACTGCGCATTGTGGATATTCAAATTGTTTACATGAAACCAAGTCATGCACTTCTGTGGACTCACTTTTCAATGTCTAAGTTTATAAAGCCATCTGTCAACCAACATTAGGCCAATCTTAGTTGTGGAATAATTTGGATGTTGTTAAAAATTTTATAGTACAACAAATTTGTCTGTGATTAAACTTGATTCTTTGTTCACAAACCTCTAGTTATCTTCTGTGTAGCAGAAAGGTAAGTGTAAGAGTGGGAAAGCCCTAAAGTGAACTACTCTTCAGTGTCCTTTTTCTCCTCAAAAGAAGCTCATGCAACTTGTCTTGAAGTTAAGCTTCTTGGGCTTGGCCTGTAATTGCTCTTTCTCGTCTCAGTTTCATTTGGGAGGATGGGGATGATGACTCCATTTGATGCAGCTTCTAAATAGTTTTTAAAAGGAGTATTCACTTTTTAATATGAAAGAAGATAGGATACAAACAGTTTAAAATGAAAAATCAAACTGAACAAATTACGTGCTATAGAGAATCAAATTTATAGAAAATAAGACATGAATGTGTGTGTAAGTCTCTTCAACTGACAGAAATGAGTGAGTGAAGGAAAGAAAGCAATGGAAGAGAGATATATTACTCAGAAAAAATACAATGTTTGGGAAAAAAATTCTTTGCAAGTGAAAAATGTTCTAAGAGAGGCGCTTTTTTATTGTAGGGTTAATGGTAGGAAAACCACATGGGATTTATGATTTTTACGCTGCTGCTGGAAGCAGTTATTATTTGTAATGTCTCCTAAAAGAAAGAAATAATGTTTTTTCTAAAACACCAGATTCTGCATTTGGGTTTTGATTTTTACCACAAAGCAACTTTTACAGCTTTATACTTTCAAGCTTGTTTTTCTTTTTTAAGATTGGGACAAATTTTTCCCTACTTCACTGCAGATGTAATAAAGATCTTGGAAATTTTGGATACTGTGAGTAACATCTTCAGAGATCAATGAAGTAGTGGTTTCATTACTTTTCTTCATACCATTGTCTTTCTCATTTGTATTGGGGAATAGCAGCTATGATGGAAGGTGTATTAAATATTGATTTCTAAATCTGTATTCTGTTCAATTTAATTAGCCTGTCTCTGTTAATGGCCAATTGCAAAGTTGGCTAATCAAGCTGCATTTTCATTAACAGTGTAAGTTCCCTGTTGAGTCAGGTCAGCGGGCAGCTCGCCCTGTGTCCTGTCTCTGACCTGGAAAGCTGGAGGTGCTGGTCAGGGAGAGGCTGTGAGCGCAGACATCCTCTGTGTTCATCCTCATACTCCTCTGATCCTGCTAATATGTGTTCATAGATAGCTTGGCCGTTCATTTGTCTAAGGTCCTTCTCTGACTGGGCTGCTGTCAACTGCTTGCAGGTTCTAGCAGCAGCGCTTTCCAAAAGCTCTGCGTGACCACTGCATGAAAAAAGTAGTTTATCCATTTAGACAATTCATTTGCTAGTTTGTTTCCTCTAATTCCAGTGTTGTGGGATCTGGTGAATGAAAACACTGCATTCACTTTTTCAACTCTTACTAAGCCTTTGTGAATGTCAAGTGTAGACCCTTCAACCATCACTCTTTGGTGCATCTATTCAGTTGCTTTTATGATCTCAGGTGATGTGGGCTGGACCTTCTGTGGCTCTAGTATGTACTCCTTGAGGTGCGGAGACCAGAGCTGTACACGAGCATTTGAGATTTGGGTGCAGCAAGCTGTAACAGAGTGACAGAACAGCACTGGTTTGTTCTCAGCACCCTTTTCAATGATATGCCATATTTCAGTGATCCCACCCTGCCATTTGACTACCCAAAAAAGCTTACTTCCATCTGCAGAATTGGAAACCGCACTAACAAGAAGTTAGGCTTATTAGCTCCCTGACTACTTAGTATCAAGACTATAGATTTCACTGCTTCTGTTCTTGATACTGGCAGTACTTTGCAAATGAAAACTTTTTTGGCTTTCACACAGTTCTGTAAGTAACTCTGTGACTCACATGAGACTTCCAGTTTGGTTCAACTTTTAAAAATAAGATTTGGTAGTGTTCCTTTGAATTTGATGCATGGTTTGCAAAGATTAATTCTGTTATATACTTTAGAGGCTTAAATCAAATGGAGGGAGATGGGTTTTTCTGGTTGGTTGGTTACTTGGTTTGGTTTCTCTTTTGGGATTTGTTTGTTTGTTTTCTCCAAAATTTTTGCTCTAAGCCTATCCAGAGAATTTTCTTATGTTATATAATATCTATTTTGGGGGAGAGGATGAAAATCCATGATTTTTTTTTTAAGTTCATGACAAGAACTGTAGCCTTAAAAATTAGTGAAACATTTGGAAGTTAAAATAATTTTTTTCTTTCACATCCTCCTATGAAGACTTGAAGGGGGATCTTTTTCAGTTGTTTTGCAGTTTATTTTGAAGTTACTTGATTCTTAAGATGTGTAGGATTTGTATTAGAGTATTTTATACTAATTTTCCATGTGATCTAAGATTACATATTCATTTTCACATTAACTGATCAGGCACCCCTGCCCTTTCTGTGCCATCAAAATTTGGATAATAGAGTCTAAAAATAACTTCAGTTAAGAAAGCAATAGCTGAAAAAAGTAATGTGTTACTGTTTCTGTAACAAGCTTTTTAGAGTAGAAATTATGGGTTTATATGTCACATACTTGGACATTTAAAAAATTGAAGAGTAAATTATGAGCACACCATATTGAGTAATATAGTCAATCTTAACTGTGCCTTGGGGTGTTTTTGTATAGCAGTTGTGTTCCCTCAGTGCTTATTAATAAGTTTATTATCTGATAAGATTTTATTCTAATATCTATTCAGCTTGGCTTTTTAGAATTGTTATTTTTATTGTAGTATTGGTAGCAGGGCAATTTAAATAAATTTTTCTTTTCAGTTTTGCTAGTGATGTTAATATTTAATTTAGGGGGTGAGGGTTATTTTTGCTTTGTCTTTTTACAAGAGAATTCTTGATTTTGCCTTAATAGCCAGGAAAACTAAATCTGGGTGAAATACTGCATATATATGCATAGGCAGTCTTGCCATTCAGATATTATTTCACTCTTGTCTTTTTAAGGGAAGGATTTAATGTATATTTAGATGAAAACTGATCTTAAAACTTCGATAGATCAAAATAGGGTGAAGGGCTAGAAGACATTATTGCTGATGATTCCAGCTTGTAGTAAATTATAAACCACATGTAACAGCTGTAAAGAGAGATGACTTCCTGTATCACATTTCATCTTGCCTTCATAGATAAGTGTGTAAATGAAAGGGAAACAAATTGTTTCAATACAGCAAATCTATATTATTTCTTTGGAGTGAAAATGAATGAAATTGAAACAGTTCACTCTTGGCTGAATCTAGAGACTATAAATGTATTTTATCCTCTTGGTGTGGATTGACATAATGCAGATTAGTAGTAAGAGAATGTTCCTCATATCATCAACAGTTGTCAGACATGTTCACGAGTACTGAATTATAGTAAAATAAAAGGGGTTCCCTGTACTCACAGGTAATTTACACAGAAGAGTGTGCAATCCATCTTTTTAACAGAAGCTGCTGTTCACTGCTAGAAAATTTATTTTTTCAGACTCCCTAATCCTTTTTTATTCCTTGTATTATGGAAACTTTGTAGTTACCTATGCCTTGTCTGCACCATCTGTGCATCACCTGATTTCTAGGTAGATAACTCAAGGCTCTTTACTGTCCTCTGGCACGTGGGCGCGTGTTGGCACCAGCACATCTGGCACCTAAGTGGTTTTCCCCGTAGGTGTCTGGAAGTAAATATAATAATGTTTGAGGTCAGCAGCATATTTAGAATACTTGACTTCTGCAACATTTTAACAAAGTGTTTGGGCTTCTTGAATTAAGGAACAGTTTCTAAGTTGGAATTCTCGAAAGATGTGTATTAGGTACAATATTAGTTTGTGTCTAAAATTAATCTAAAAAGGCATTTAGCAACTGGGGAGTTTGCTGAACATTTTATTCTGTTCTCTAAGCTTGTTTAGTGCACATTTCTTTTCAAAAGTTATTGCTGAAGAATTCTCCAAATCATAGGCTAAGGAAAATTGCTTAAAGCAATGCATGGAATAAAAAATGTCTGCTCAGGTTGGCCCATTTCCTGTATTAACTTTGGCAAATACTAGGCCTCGGTTAAAAATGTGATGTGTGTTTTAGGATGATTCTATGATATATTTTTTATGGAAGGTGTGGCATGTAAGAGGAAGTAGAATCACAGAATCATTCAGGTTGAAAAAGATCTCTTAGATGGAGTCCAACCATTAACCCAGCACTGCCAAGTCCTGGCAAACCATGTCCGTAAGAGCCACGTCCACACGTGTCTTTTAAGTAAGTTCAGGGATGATAACTCAACTACTTTGCTGGACAGTCTATTTAAAGTACTGTTCTAGAACTGTTCTTGAGAAACCTCTTGAGTTCTTGGAGGACTTAATTTATAAATTTTTTTAGAAATAACTGATTTTTAAATTTATCTTCTATGACTAGCTACTCTGTTTGAACTTACTTGGCACTTTTTCTCATTTTGTACTGTGAATGGCCAGTGTTAGAGCAGTTCAAAAACAAACTCAAATTTATTTAGTAGCTACATTTGAAAAAAAAAATTACAGGAGGCAAAGATATATCTAGGCACTGAAGAACATCTATTGTCCCATTTTATTTTAAGGTAAGCTCAGTGTTACATTATTTAAAATTGCCATTTTGGTGAAATTCATGATCTAATCTTTATTATGTAGCTTTGTGGCTTACATTGTATGCGACTGCTGCGATGCAGTTTTAAAAGTCGAATATATTTGTTTCTAATCCATTACGTAAAATGGAAATACTTCAGTATGAAAATGTTATAGTCATTATATCAATTTCTTAAGTGCACGTGGGAGGAATGGCTATTGATCTAACAGATTTAATAGTTCATATTCAAAATCTATGGAATAGAAGTAATATTTTGCATCTGAGTAACTGCTGAGTGTAATCCTTCAGGCAGAATTCTGAAAGCAGCTGTAAAACTGGAAAATTACCTTCTTTTTCAGGCATAACTGCACTTGAATATCTTTGTTCATTTTAGCTTCTAGTGAATTATGTCTGCATAAGGAGCTAAAATATGTATTATTTCACTCAGGTAAGAATTTGGCTTAGCTATTAAAATTAGAAACTCTGTGCAGTTACCATGGAAATTACTTGAAGTAGTTGTAGTACTTTAAAGAAAACAGAGGTCACCAGTGGAGTCACAAACAATGAATGGAGAGAGCTTTTGTATGAGGTGCGTAGGATCACGCTGATAGAAAGACACTGAGCTTTTCAGTGATTTCTGCAGTTTTTTTCCTATTTCTAGTGGCCTTTTTAAAGGAGAGAAGAGCTGTTTCTGGGGTCCTCTGAACATTTTTTTGTTTGCTTCCTTCCACAGTTTGCTCCTTCTGCTTCTGACTTCTGGTTTTCAGAATCCATCATTGCTACTTCGGACATTGGCTAGAAGAAATGTCTTGACAGTACTATGGAGCTTTCCTACCCACCTAGTCTTTTAAGGAGAATTTTTATGTTGACCTTGTAGTTAATCTTGATTTATGGGTCAAGAAAGTTACGTACTAATATGTCAGTTCTTAGTTATCTATAAGCTCTAGCCCAGTTAATACAGTAGTTTCATGAAAGTTGGCTAAAATACTCTTACACTGAGTGAGCAAAAGTTTCACTAAGGTGGAACTAAGACTACTGTTTCTCATCTTAATGATGCACAACTTGCAATGGAAGAGATATATATACAAATTAGCATCACTCAAGGAGAAGAGTTACATTTTTTTGTGGTTTGTTTTCTCGTGCAGGATGTTTTAGGTGTTCATACATGGTGCTTTAGAGTGAACTTATTCTGTAATAATTATAGGCAAATATTTTCGAAGTTCTATTTCAGAGTTATTAGATCTGGAAGATACAATGGGTATAAAATAAAGTGGTAAACACCAATATGAAGAACAAAAATGGAGAATTCTTATCCAGGTATTCTGAAATATGCTTGTGCTTTTCACAAGGCTTGGAGGTACAGGGGATATGTGGTCTTAAAAATAAAGTTGCAAATTTTATTCTCTGTAGAATTATGGCCACACTTCAGTGTTAGAAGAATTGTCATTCATAGTTACTATAGCATTAGAGCTTTAACGAAGAATATTTTATTCCAGGGTCACTGGAATGAGTAGTTTTTGTGGCCCATTTTCTAGAATACGGTTTCTGACAATTTCCAAAAGAACAAATGGAACAAGTGCTTATTCTCTGGCATGCTAGATGATGCATTTCTTTTTGATTCTGGTTTCCTGTATACACCCCTTTCTGTTGAACAAGTTAAATGCAGCAGTTCAGTTGCACATTTACAATGTCTTGGTGTTCACATTCCTCCTGTATCGCTTTGGAGATCCTTATACTTTAAAAAACTGTTAATTCCTTATTTAATCCTTTAAATGCTTTTCCAGGCAAGGACTAAATTAGTGGTTCATTCACTAATAGGTGGCTCATTCTGGTTCAAAAAACCAGGTGTTAAGACAGCTGGTTTCTTGGCCTGGTGACTAACACACAGCTGCCATATGCTGTGCTGTCGCTGCTTCATGTTCCTTCAGAAGGCCTGGTTAGAATGGTTCCTGCTGGTCTGCCTCTGCCCTGAGCTCAAGATTAGCACTAAGGTGGGGATTTTTGATGCTGACTCTCCTCTTGAAGGGGAAAACATTTGGAGCTCTGCTTAACCTCATATGCTTAAACTGAAAGTTGGGACTCCAGAGTGTGTGAGAAACTCTGCCAGCCTCTTACGGGAAGAAAACCAATTAGCTAAATTAGATGTAGACAGGAGATCCAAGAATCAAGCTTGAAACTTCCTTTGCTTTATTCCCTCGCTTTACAGTGGCAGGAGATACAAAAAGCATCATTAGATATCTTCCACTGGCTGTGGATGCTTGAGAGCAGGAGGATATGTAGTTTGTGAGTGAAGAATACTTCTTGTTCATATGCACAGTAATTAAGTAGGAAAGCACACTCTTTGGTTAAACATGAATATGCTCTTCACCCACAGCACAGTACCCTAGTGACTCTCTGCAGGCCAGTCTTCAGTAAAGTGGAAAAGTGCTGATATAATCAGTCCCTGGAGCAGGCTGAGCCTTTGTTTTGCTGAGCTGCTCTTTTCCTTCTCTTTGCTGTTTTTGGTAGGGTTTCTATATTTTGTCATATCAATCATTTTTCTTCTGTGTTTTTGATGGTCTTAATTCTCTGCTAAGGTAGTGCCAGATAGTAACAGTTTAAAGCTATCTCGCATTTGTGCCTTTCGTTTGTTTTTAGTTTACCCTGCATGGCTTAATTCCTTAAACATGCTCTTATCAGTAGACAGATGTGGTAAAGACAACCAGAGATCTTCATTAATTTCTCAGTAAAACTGAGATCTAGATCATACTGCAGGAAGAAGGGAGGGAAGAATAAAGACTAAAAGTTTCATACTTGATGTGGGAAAGGCCTTAATTCCTCACTGGAATCAGCTGTTTTTATTCTGGCAGCATCTTCCTGTCCTGAACTGGGAAGATACTTAGAAAAATTTGGACAGTTAGTTGAATTCTGTGGTCAGCCATGATACAACAGCTTGTAGGTACTATGTTAATTTAAGGTAAAATTGATCAAATGGTTTCAACAGAGTTAGAAGGAATGTTTTGTTGATTTGAAAATGATGGGATATTTGTGCTAGATGAGATTTGGAACTGTTTCAGTAAATGAAATTACATATATGTGGCAGGTTGTCAAGATTATTTGTAAAGTTTTTTTGTGTATCTTTGGATAATATAATTGGATTAAAACATAAATGCAGGGTAGTAAAGTACGTGTCAATGTCACTGATTTATTCTCAGAAGTTTCTATTAGAAAATCAGCCTGATAATCACTGTATTTAAAGGGAAACAAATGCTGTGCTATTTTCTTTCTCAATCCAAATGTTGTAGCTCTTAAAATAAAAAAACCCCCTATTTCATCCTATTTAAAGGCAGCTGGCATTCCCCAGACTTTTTTTAAACGTACAGTATAAGCCTGATAGGGGAATTACATAAATTCTTAAGAACTGTGTAGCTTGTGAGTCTCAGAAGAGCCTGGGCTGAAAACAAGAATGAAGGATAAGCTTTTAAAGTAAAGAAAACCTTTTAAATTGAGGGTATGAGGCAAAGGGCAAAGAAAGCTATATGCGGAAGGTAGGACTGGGAGAAAGTGTCATGTGCAGGACACAGAAGTATGGCCATGCAAGACAAGCCTAGAGAATGCTTAGGAAAGCTGAACAAACTTAGGGAATTTATCATTTGGCCTAGAAAGTATGTTTGTTTCTAGTAACTATTGTTTTAAACTTTTGAAACTGCTTCAAGTAGTCTACAGCTGTATCTAAAACTTAATGGACTAAATAGTCCCAATGCCTTTTCTTTAGTCCTGTAGTGATGTTTTACACTTTGGCCATGTCCATCGTATAAAACTCCTTTCAGCTTTCAGAATGTATTGACTGTCCTCGTTGCCCTTGGATAGCTTCTGGCCCGTGTGGACCCTCGCTGAAGTAGCGCTTGAGAAGGGAGTGCCAGTTGGGCTAGGCTGCAATTGTGCCAGGGACAGGCCTACTACATTAACAGTGTGGGCAGTATATCTGCTTCCATTTTCAGATGACCTCAAAAATGGTTAGTGTAGCCAGAATAGTCTCGAGACTGAATTCTGGGGGAGTTTTTCCTGTGCTTTTGTGCAGAATGACTGCTGTGCAGAATAGGAGAAAAGCTTGGAGGTAGCAGACCTATCAAGTCTAGCGAGAGCATAGTTTTGGTTTGCTTGAACAGGCTTTTACAGAGTGTGAAAGCTCATTGCATGAGGTTCAACTTGTTAAGTGATTAATTTGGAGAACTTTTGTTGTCATTTTTCTGACGCATCAAAAGCATCTCAGTGTAAACTGTTCTATGACACAATAGATACATGTGTGAGCTGCATAGAAATTTTTGTTTTCTGTTATGATACAGAGTGAAGTAATAAAGTATGTCACTGATAATTTCTTTAGGTTTTGTAGAGTGCATTGCTATTTTTTTAATATAGGTCATCTAAAAAGTTCCTTTAGCTGTATCATCCTTTTAAAAAATGAGAAAAATAAAACTGAAAAATATTGGCTGATCTGCTTTTGTTTACATAACAAATCAAAATTGCAGGGTTTTATTTTTAGTGCTTAAAGGATTTGGATGCTGTATATTAAATAGATTCAATGAACATTAGTTGCTGGATTTTTAATAGGATAAGATGCATAAGTGAGTGAAGAAAAACATGTATTCAGCAATTGCCAAATCCAAGATCACTTTGTTTCTGTGGCATGTAGGGAATAAGAAGTGCAATGTCAGTTACTCCTACAAAGAATGTTTATCCTCTGGCTCAAGTTGAGATTTATTATTTTTAAATCTTTTATGTTTTGATCTTTTATGGCATTTTGTTAATACCAAGTTGTCTAGCATCTCTGGACTGCTTTCAGGATGATGGAATGAGTGATGAACCTGCAGAGATCTAATACCCTCTCAGGGGATTGCTGAAGCATAAGACTTCCTACGTCTACAGAATGAGAAACCTTGAGGTAGCATATTTCAGTGATAGAGTTAATATTCAGTTAAATGCAAGAGGAAGAGGAGCAAGAGTGCAAGGGAGTAGTGAGAAATTAAGTGGTATCTTTTTAGAAGTCTGCCTTATTGCTGCCTACATTGCTCCTTTGGGATTTTTCTATTGAGTGCAAGAAAAACAGCAAGCTCTTCTTGAAAAACCCAAGATGAAATTACTACCATAAATTTTTATTTTTTTCGTAGTGTAAAAGGTTTATTTGGTTGGGGAGGGTTTATTACCAGTGTTTTCCTGGCATGGCTAAGTTCAATTAATTTCAGATGACAAGCTCCAGGGTTTTCTTCTCCTCCCTCACAGCCCCCACATCCCAATGTGTGAAAAGTACAATTTGTTACTGGTTTGCCTTGGGCTCTGGAGACCTCATTAGGAGCCCAAAAAGGGGTTTCTGTCTCTGCTGTTGGACACTTTTCTGTTTTCTGCTGAACTGGGACCATTTGCATTCTCACTTGGAAAGGAATACAAGGGCCAGAGGATGAAAACTATTATGTTTAAATTGCTTCTCTGTTGATAAAAATGGCGATAGGAGATTAAAAATGCTGTTCTTTAGGCTTTAGTGTTATACTGAAATTTGCAATGCAGAGGCAGATCAGCTTTGAGAAAATAATGTAAGCAGGAAATCTCAGCTTATTTTTCGCTGTGACGGTTTATATGCAGAATGTCCATTTATTTGATGGTAAGGAAAGATGCCAGTGAAATACTACATTTAGTCACAGTTTTAAGGCACCATGCTAACTTTTCAAATTCTTATTCCAATGAAAATGCTCTAAGAACACCTCTTGGAAGCACGAGACTGGGCTTTTTAGTCTGCACAGTAGTTCAAGACACTGTATTGGAGCAGTAAGCATATAAGAACTATCATATAAGTTCAGTGTATTTTCATAGCAAAAGCCAATATACCTGTGAGAAACTATTTATTCTCTTCTTACAGCAATTTCAGGGTTTAACATGAAATGTACACAGTCAGATCTTTCTCTGACAAGCAAATGAAACTGTGTATTTTATGTATTTAACCCCATGTAGGATACTGAATTTTAATTTAAAGCATTCTTACTGATGTAAAATAAATTAGGAGTTCAAGAAAACTGATTTTCTAATATAAGCAGTGATACTCTTACTATTTTTCTCTGGTGTTGTATTGTTATAAAATAATGTGTAGCAAATGAACAATTGATTGTGCCTTTAGTGTTTTCAGAATATTTGGTAGTGTTTTTAGTGACTGTATAAAGCACCTATACACACATGCACACACATTTATGTGTCTATGCATGAAGACACACAAACCTTTTTAGAAGGATATTAAGACTACTTTCAGGAAGATTAAATTAAGTACCTTTATAAAAATAATGAATAATTATTTTAATTGCCCATCGTATGCTGGTGTAATACTAAGTTTATATGGGGAATGCAACATATAATTTAAAATGTTACATTGAAATAAGATCAAACTGGGAGTGTTGAAAATCTAGCTAGCTAGATACCACATATAATAATATTTTAAAACAAATAAATAATACAAGATTTTTAATAATACAAGATTTCTTAAAATTGTTCGTTCTGTCAAGAGAGCTATGCATGTAAGAACTAGAATTTGTTTGTTAAATAAAGTAAGAAATTCAGAATAAAGTGCTGATAAATTTCCTTTCCTAAATTATCACTTCTGAAAACAACCACAGTCTCCATGGTCATGTACTCTTAAAATTAATTCAAAGATCAAAAATGCTTCAGAAAGTCTTTTAATTTAGAATAAGTCTTTGACAGCCTGAAATAGGAATATTTTCTGTAAAGTTTTAAAAAGGAATAACATGGATTTATACAGTCTTAAAAAGCCCTCTTGCTTTTTTTTTTTGAGGTAGGATCCTCCAGCATTTGGTCTTTACTGTATTCAAAATGGAAGGTAAGTGGTGCAAACTGTTCTAGCAGATACTAAATAGTGGGAAAAGTTCTTTATGGGTATGCAGTTCATGTTTTAAACTTGCATGATGACAATGATCAGTGCTTTATCATATTGTGGAATTAAGGTTTTTTATTAGGTTCCAAGAATTCTGCAGTTTTTAGGCCATCAGTATGTTTATGGTACAACCCTTAAAGGAGTAAGCTGTACTTCCAAAGCTTTTCTGAGCTATGAGTTCATACAGAGATCCTGCTATGTTTAGCAGAGTTCTCTGGCATTCTGAACACCAGGTAGAGACTGGTATGGGCAAGGACTGGTTTTGTATCTGTGCTGTTTTCCAGAAGTTGTGAAACTGTGATACTAACGTACCAGAAAGACCTGTTTAATGCCAGGGTAGCTTTTCAGAACAATAAATATGCACCTTTACCTTCAGTAAACAGATTTAGAAAAACCTAACAGACCCTGGTAATAAAATCAACGAGTCTTCCAAACTGTGTTCCAAGACCCTGTATTCTCAACAGGAGCGGCTTGCTCCTGGATAATGTAATGACCTTCAAGAAATAATAATAAGAAGAAATTAAGAAAAATTCTGGTTTATTAGGAGGTTTTTATCTAGTCTCTGGGTCATACCTCAGCTGGTAAGAGGTATCAGAAGTCAATAATGCTTCAAAGCTTGTATGTGTAAATTTTAGGCATGCAAAGAAACTAACCCACCTGAGGGCTTTCCAGGGGGCTGTATATTCCTCTGGCACTAGATGATTCCTTGGATGTAAGCATTTTGGCTTGCTTTCTTGAAGCAAGTTCAATATTTAGATACATGAGTTCTTTTTGCCTGCCAGAGCCTTTTGAGTCCCTGGTCATTGAGTTTGCTTTGATCAGAGCCTGCTCTGCTCTTGCTGTCAGCAATTGGAATGCACTGTTTCCTCCTACCTGATGAGCCTGGTGAGCTTGTCTAGAGACATGTCACACCAACCAGTGAATCCCTGGTTCTCTCTTTGGAGGTTTGGGCTGAAGTGGGCTTAAATAATTAAAATGTTTTAAACTCACTTTATTGCGTAAAAATCTTCTTTAGAAAGTATAATTTTGCATGTGATATTTAACACTTAAGAATGAGCCCTTTAAACAACAAGGAATTAGGAAATGTGGTAAATTGCAACAGCTCCTAGCCTCTGACTATAATTCTAATCCTTTATAATCTAATCCTTGCATTCTGTTTAAAAAAAAAATGCCCATCTCTCTTCAGGGTTTTAATCTTGCTTAGACATTTCTTTTATGACAAAATGTATTGAAAGTCAGATGCTCATAATATTTATATCTTTCACAATGACTTTTAATACAATCTAACTTCACTTTTAATGGTTCAAAATTGTTATAGACAGTTATTAACAGAATATTTACAATTTTGTCATGAAAAGGGATTAGCCAGTTTTACCTGTGCTTGTTCTATTGCTAGAATCAAGTTAGTATTTTATTAATCTGCCAGATAAGACTTTTCCCTGAAAGTCAAGCTAAAATAGGTTTGAGCTGAAGTTCTGTCATAAACTGGGAGTTTAGGAACCAACATGTCTTGAGTGATTAAATAAGCATGTTTTTTTCCATTTCACAGCTGAGTTTCAGATTTATTCATTTAATGAACACAGAAATAAATTGATCTGCATTTGAAAAGTAAGGTAAAGGGTTTTTTTCTTAGATCTCAAATACAAAAGGAAATCTGCACTGTCTAGCATAAGGATCCCAGTGAAAATTTGCTGTTAGGAGAGGTAGGGAGTGAGTGTATTGAAAGACCAGTAAATTCCCCTGCACTTCTTGCAGAAACCAACCTTGTGTCTTTGTTCCCAGGTGATTGATGAGTGAGTTCGGGATGACATGTGCAAAGCTAATATTAATCTTAAAATAAAATTACTTACTTTAAAAAATGTAACAGAAAATATTACAGCTTATGTCATTTTAGTGCAGATTAATGGAGATAGGTGATCTTTGTCCTTATATGCATTAGGCACTATTTATAATGTATAAAATACAACTTGGCTACATGTGTGGGTATCCAAATCTTCATTTGTAACCTGTGAGTCATAGGCCTCTTGGAAATATACTTTAGAAAGAAGTATACATGCAGAATGTAGAAACTGCTTTCAAGCAGTTCAAAGTGATCTGTACTTCCAGGCTATGCTTGAAGTCAGAGAACATCCATGGAGAGTTGCGAAAATGCTTTCTTTGTTGTTCATGGAATATCCTGCATAGATATAAATTAAAAAGCATGACTTAGAGAAAGATGAAATGTTATTAGATTTAGCATTAATGATCTTCACAAAGATTAAATTTGAAGCGTTACCATGAGAAAAGTTGCATGTGAGAGATTGTAGTTTAAAAAAAAAAACCCCAAACCCCACAAAATTAACAAAAGCAGCCATAAAACCAAGCATTTTACCCAAACTCCGAAGTATGAAACATGTATTAAGTCATGCAAAATCATGTTATAACTTAAATTCTTCAGTCAGATTTGTTCCAATTGACTTGAACACCTTTTGCCACTAGAGAGTGCTATGCAATAACTAAAATTTTTTCTCTATAGAAAAAAATCTCCAATCTCATCTTTCCTTCTTCACGCTGAACAGATAAACTATTGATATTCTTCGAAAGGCAAATTAATTTACGCTTAACATGCAGACTTTAACTGTAGAAAATTGTTTGAGTGACAGTAATGGTTTCATTGCAAGTTATTTAAATTTTTAAGGTTATAATTTACTCAGTCATGTAATTCCTTATTTGACTGAATCAAAACAAAATGCTGCTGATGTTGTTTTTAGCATTAATTTAAATGCATATGTGAAAAAAAAAAAAAACACAAAAAAAACAAAAGTCTTTCTGAATCATATTTTGCAGTCGGGCTCTTATGTGGAAAGAAAGTTTGAAGATAAACGTAGTTTTGAAGGTTTTATTTTTTAAAATTAGAATTTGCTCAATTTATCTATTCTTTTCTTCCTTCCCCTCAGTTTTATAGTTCTTTACAATTCTTTGTGTTTCTGTTCTAGTAGACTTACAGACAAGATTTGAAGCAAGTGCTGATTCTATGTAGATGTTGTTTCTAAAAAATCTTGATTTTGAAGACTAATTATAGCTTTTTTAATATGTATGATTCTATAAATTGAGCAGAAGTGAATGTTGTGTTTACTGAAGTAATAACATCAGCGTAATTGCCAAACAAGGAACTAAAATGTGGACTTAACTGACAGTGGTAGCACTTTAATTCCTGTCTCCCATGGCTGACGTTAAAACCTCGGCATTCAAGCCCAGAGATCTCATCAGGAATTTTTTTGCTCTTTGATACAGATTCAGCTAATAAAGGTGTACAAAAGTACTTTATTGTGCAGTTTTAAAAGGTTTGAATTTACTGAAATTAGCTGCTAGAAGGCTGTAAGAGTCTTGGCTGCTCTTCTTGTTTGGAATTCAATAGCTTACATTGTGTGAGCACTCAATAGTACAGTATTTTGTTATCAGGAGTCCATAGCTATAGCAGTTGAAAAAAGTGCTCTCCAACCTCATTAAAATGTTGGTCAAAACCTTTGCATGAGGTCTATTATTTCAGTTTAATTACTGTCAAAGTTATGGCAATCAGGGTTCTTTCAAATTCCCCTTTACTGAAGCTCCCTTTAGAGTCTTCGTTAATAACCTTTAATCTCTGTGAGGAATAACAGCGATGGTACAGCCACCTGATCTAATTTTCCAGGTGCTCAGAGCACTTCAAAAGGCCTCTGTTTTTCTTGTCACATCCAGAAACAATATTTAAGAAAGCTTAAAACAGAGTGAGCAATGAAAGTAAGAATGATTGTTGCCATATGTCTTCCCAAAAAGAGCAGGTACATGATATAAAGCTCAATACAGCCCATTATGCTTATGTATTGAATGCATTTCTTACTGAACCATGGACTTTAATTTTACGATCATCTCAGACAACTGTGAAGTTATTTTAGGGTGAATTTTCATACATAGTAATAGAGGTTGTTTGATAAGAAATACAGTGTTGTCACAGTTTGACAAATAAGCTGTAAATTGTGGTGTAATATAGTCTTAACATTTCCTAAAGAGATTTTATATTTTAATCAGACCTGATATGGCATTGCATGAATAATAAAATTGTGTCTTGTGGAAAAAACTAGAGTGTTGCTACTAAATTTTGGCAAAGGATAATTTTCTTAGTTAAACATCTCTTTAGTCATGTATTTTAATGTTTTCTGTGTGTTTCATTGCTTGAGATCCTATTCTGTTGCAATTTGTCATACGCTCATATATTAGCAATTTTAGAAGGAAATGCATCCTTTTTCTTTTTTAAAGAAAAAGGAGAAACAGAATAAATATGTCTGCAAAATAGTTCTTGTGCATAGGATTCTGATACTTAGATTTTACAAAGTTTTAAATAATTATATTAAATTTTCTTAGTTAGGGTTATGTGGGTTCGACTTTATAGGAATGTGTAGGAATAGCTAGGGTAGCTTAAATACTGGAAACCATGTACCATGCTTGTGATGTTCCATCTAGGTTAGTTGCTCGGCAGCTTGGTGTGACCTGGTGGCCTGAGAAAGGTGGTTTTAGAAACACAGCTGTCTTGTTTCTGATAGCCATGTAATTGCATCTGTCAGATCTGTTCATCTGTTGATGACCCTTCGCCTTCATATTTGTTAGGAAGATGCCAGGTTATTCTTCTTGAAGTACTGACATGGGAGTTGAATGTTTTGGGTACAGTTCTCTACTTTGCTTTAGGTGCCTTATGAGATTTCAAGTATGTCCTTTATCATTCAGGTACCCATGTACACCCACAGGGCTTCTGCTCATCCCCTGCTTCATAGCAAAGATGTGAGAAGTGCTCGGAGCTGGTGGCGTGAATCGTGTTCCCTCACTTAGTGTCCTGAGATGCTCACTGTTAGAATAATTCTTCTTAGCTATGAGAAAATAATTGTTTTCTGCTTCTTTGAAGCAGTTTAGGGGGCTGATTGGTTCATAAGATGGGTTAGCTGTTCAAGTACAATCTGTAGCATGATATCAGGAAGGTTGAAAAGGATGGAAGATCTTTTTCCTCATTCTTGGGTGAACATAGTTGCCTTGCTTCACTGTGGTGGTTCTGCTGCATGTCTGACCTCTGCATGAACAGTTTCCATTCACTGATCCGTGACAGGATAGTTTTCTACCCCCAAAAAAGTTAAGTTGATTTAAGTGAATAAGCTCTGTCACATAAGCACCAGTAGTGTTGTGAAGTGGAACTCCTTGGCCAGAAATTTATGAAGTGGGAAGCTTGAAAGAATGAAATTGGAAATGGAGACCTCCCCCTTCAGATGGTAGAGAAGTTGTCAGCTTGATCATCATAACACAGCAGTCTAATCACTTGACAGTTTGTCAGATGATTAGACTCCTGTATTAATTCTGTCTCTGAATTTCTTTCCCCAAGATGAGAGGTAGAGAGCTCTTTGCTCTTAAATTTAACATGGAAAGAATGACAGCTTTTACTTTTTATGCACTACGTATATTATAGAAGTATCTGAAAAGTAGAGTAGCCACAGCTGAAATTTCTTTTTCAAGGAGCTATACCTAAATTAATTTTTTTCTTTTGTTGGTAAAGTAACATAGTTTTTATTGTTGTAACTAATGCTTTAAATAATAGCTACCTGACTACTTTTTCATATCAAAACATTATGGCACTAGAGGATCTACTTTCTTTTTCCCAGGATGACATATTTTCATAGATGACAGGGAAGAATGGACAGAGGCAAAATGTATTTGGAAATGTATTTTCATAAAAATTTTGGTGTAAGGAACAAACCTGTCCAATTGGGATGCTGTTAAACTGTATCCTGTGTAGTGTTTGTAGTCAGTTTGCTGTAGTGATCCCTTGTGGCCTCCCTTTCCCTTGCGCTTTTGATGAAACTGTGAGGAATGAGATACTTGACTTTCACAGGGTTTTGTCCTTGACTTTGCAGAACAACCTGAGTAGCCAGGCTATGTCCTGTCTCTGAGTGGGAGGTTGGAAATGATGTATCAGGAGGTAACACAAAAAAACCGCCCGTGTTTGGGCGTGCAGTACTCTACCAGTAGAAGGGAGTTTTTTCCTGTCAGGACATAAGGGTCAGGATATGCACCAGTGTGTGAACAGCACTTAGATTTTTGACGATTCTAATTAGGTTTTTTTTAAAGGTATTTTATTAAGGTTTCTAGCAATCATTATAACTTGTATTGATTGGTGGTATGAACAAATTTACTGTACTTCATTTTTACTTGTCTTAAAATAATTTACCTCCCAACTGTACTGACTTCATGTTTTGTTTTCAGATGAAGGGGCACTTAATATAATTGGTCTTACCACTTACTATCATTGTTTCGTTTTGATTCTTAGTAATTCATAGGCCTAATAACGGAGTAGAGCAGATATAATGGGTTAAAATATCAGTATGTTCAACATGAAGTTCACCTTTTTATTTCAGGGTGGTGGTATTTTTTCTACCTTTATTTTGCAGTTTATAGTCAGCAATATAGATAATGTGTCTTATTCTTAATTAGTTTAATGATAAATATCTTGATGATGGATGCCCTCAGAAGCATGTGTAGTCATTTAAAATACAAGATAGTTTTCAACAGAAAGGAAATTTGAAAGTGAAATTAAGAAAAATCACCTTTCCAAATCTGAAGTGTGTATGAGCATAAATTAATTAAGAAGAAAAATTAAAACCAGGACTGCTAATTGTGTTGCATTTCTGTTTATAACTAGTATCACCTTCAGATATCTTGAACTTTAATAATCAAGTAGGGCACTGGTTTGGAAAAGGTGGGAGTAGACCCAGCAGGCATCTAACTGAACTGCAGTCTCCCTCATCCAGTTGATTTTAAAATAGCACCAGAAATTCTTGGATGTTGGTTTTCTCCTGTTGGCAGCAAACACGTGTGAAACTTGTTGAATGTCCCATTCACCTGTATTGCTGATGGGGTGGAGGATGAGTATCTGTTGTTCTTAGTTGCTCTTGGTTAACTTTTGTTAACAAGCCTGCATGACAAATCTGTATGGTGTGGTCGTCTGAATGGAAAAGAGTGTTACGCCATATGATAGACATATTGGCTTTAAAGGTCAGAAGTTATTGTTGAATTTTCTGTATGAATTTTCTTTGGAAAGTTGCAAATCCAGTAATTGAATGGTTGGAAAGGCCAAAATCAAGGTGTTATATATAACCTTACTTGTGCTCCTTAAGTTTATGTTTATAATAAAGTCTTGCATTTATTGCCATTTCATGTTGAACTCAGTTTACAATTTTGAATGTTAAGTGAAAACACAGGCTTCAGATACTGGGGAGCCCTACTTGATGGATGCTTGAGAAAAGCCTGGTCTACTTGAGTTTTTGGGCATCCCATCAGAACTGCAGCCTGCGAAGGGACCATGCCCAGTTCAACAGTGCAGCGTTGAATCATGCAACTTTCCCCAGTTATGTCTTTGACTCTTGTTCATGTTTTACTCTGTAGTTTCATCCTCAGAAATAATGGAGCAGGTTTTCTGCAGTCAGTCTTATGCTATTTTTAATGTACCAGCCTGATTTCTCAGCTCCAACTGTGCGCGTACACTATTTGCTGACTTGTATTTTATTTTCCTTTGAGGATCCAGGGAGTATACATCACATTTGGACAAATGAATTGCTCTCTTCTTGGGATAAACTTAGTTAACCTAGCAGGTTCAAAATCACACTGCAAGCACCAAATTATCCCTTCAAGCTAGGGCAGAATCCTGCTTTTTATAGCATTGAATACATTAGAGTCTTAAATGGTTTCTTAAACAGAATCAATTTTGAAAATATGTTGACGTTAAAGCATAGTAGAGGGTGTGATATATACTGAATTTTGTGTGCATGGGTATGTCTAATATTATGGCTTTCCAAAGCTTTCTGTAATATATTGATAAATGAGATTAATAGCAGATATAAAGGAAATTAGTTAGTAAGAGGAAATTAAATGCTCTAGGATTCATTCACTTAAAACTATAACTTTAAGATTTTGTTAGTTTTTTAGGTATTTTGTTAGATATTTTATTTTATGCAGATGTCATGCAAGTTTCCAAACCCTACACGACATACAATTGCCTTTGTGCCCCACAAGGCACTTCTAAATTTAACTTCTATTAATTTATATATTCTATCTATATACAATTTTAGAGAGAGTATTATGGATTTTATAAAATCTGTTAGTTTATATTTATTAATTTAACTTATTCACTTCTGTTTATCTAAATGTGACTTCAGTGTCTTTTCACTGTGGACTTCAAATTGTTGCCCACTGACATTTTAGGTGGTCTCGTTGAGTAGAAGCTTTTCAGAAGAGTTATAAATGCTTTCAGGAAATAAGTGAGGTTGAATCATACTGGTTCAGTTTGATGCTGATATTAGCTTAGCTTTGGTTGTGCTACTGGAGTTTTTCTGTATTTTGAGTCACTCATATTTCCATCTTGGAGTTTTCTGTGAAAATTTCTACGCGTGTTGAAACAACAGCTAAGCCCCTATCCTCTAGGTGATGGTGTAGAACATTCCTTCGATCCAGCTTAGGCATCTAAGAGCCAAAGTTTCATGTATGTGTGTAGACACATATTCCTATTGCTTCTAAGAGGAATAAACATCAATAAGTGTAGGGGGAAAAGATGGGACAAACTTGTGCTAGTTGACAGCTGTCTAAACATGAGCCAGCATGTGCCCAGGTGGCCAAGAAGGCCAGTCCTGGCTTGTATCAGCAAACAGCGTGGCCAGCAGGACCAGGGCAGTGGTTTTACCCCTGTACTTGGCACTGGCGAGGCCCCATCTTACATCCTGTGTTTAGTTTTGAGCCCTTCACAAGAAGGACATTGAGGTGCTGCAGCATGTCCAGAGAAGGGCACCAGGGTAAGTCCTATGAGGAGCAGCGGAGGGAGCTGGAGTTGTTACGCCTGGAGAAAAGGAAGCTCGAGGGGGTCCCTACAGAATNTCAAGAGGAATTTATTCATGGAAACAGTTGTCCAGCATTGGAACAGACTACCCAGAGAGGTGGTGGAATTACCATCCCAGGAGTTTTTCAAGAAACAACTGGACATGGCACTTAGTGCCATGGTCTAGTTGACAAGTTGGTGTTTGGTCATGGGTTGGGTTTGAGGATCTCAGAGGTCTTTTCCAGCCTAATTGGTTCTGTGATTCTGTGAACTCAGAGCTCTGCCCCTGAGAGTACTGCATTACCTGTTTTAGCATAGAAGCAAATGGTTGAAGCACACGGATCATGGGTCTTAAGAAGAGGGATATTGAGAAGACGTGGAAGCACTTCAGGCTGCGTGGAGGAAGGTAGTAACTCAGTGGGGCAGGAGTGTGGAATTGGTGTGTACATAGCTACTGGATCATGGAGCGTAGGGAAGAGTTTTAGTTGTGTAGGCATCAGATGCACAGGAATCCTTCATGTAAGGACTTACAGGATTTTTATGTGCAATGCAGACATTTAATGCTTCTGTTCACTTTTATTTGCAGAATAAGGTGGTACTAGTGATAGCAGAAGTTACTTTTTCACAGTTGTAGACCAAGCCTATACACAGTCTGTACAATAAAGATATTTACTGATAATTTTTTATGGCTTAAACTAACTTTCACAAAACATTGCATATTGGAAGAACCTACTGTGCATCTGTTGAGTGAGAAGAAACTGCAAATAAAGTGACATAACATTACTAATACTTGTAATCTTCATTATACTCTCAACATGAATGACGGGCAAATATGAGAAGTATATTATAAACAGAAGGTTCCACTATTGCCAACAATTTTGTGAAAGAGACAAGAGAGTGTAGGTGCACTGGAAAATTACCAGAATTTTAAATGACAGGTAGTTATTGATATTAAATGTAACAGGGAAAGAAAACATTGGTTTTCAGGAACCTAGCCAAATTCCTACACTTCTTTTTTTTTTCTGTATTCTTTTATCCTGGTAGCAATTCAACATTACCTGTCTAGTGTAGTGTATATCTTGTAAGCAGCATTTTCATTTTCATTTTCTGGCACAGATTTTATGTGGAATGTGGTATGGTATAATATGAGGGGTGTAAAAAAACTCCTGCTCAGGATGCACACACGTAGGAATGGCCCAGGGCAGCTGCAGAGTTGAATCAGTGGAAGTGTGAGAGCCTTTGTAAAGGAAGCATTCATTGTTTTCCTGCTCTGTTAAGAATCATAAAGTGGTTTGAGTTGGAAGGCACCTCGAAGATCATCTTGTTCCAATCCCCTGCCGTGACAGGGACATCTTCTGCTAGATCAGGTTGCTCAGAGCTCCATCCAAACTGGCCTTGAACACCTCCAGGGACGGGTATATTATCCTAATTCCCTAACAAAATGTTGGTGGTACAGTTACACTGGTTCTGCAGTTTTCCCCTTGGATGGATATGTTGGTCAAAGGCGTCATTTGGGTTTGCTTTTACTTTTTTCCATACACTGACATGGATATACAAACAATTTGTTCTTAAATGTTATTGTGCTGGCTAGGCTAAAATCCTACAAAGGATACGCCGTTCAATCCAGAAGATTTTTTACTTTTCCTTAATTCTTTGTAATTCCTTAATTCTGTGTAAAAATTCTGCCGTAGCATTTCAAAGAAATATTTTGCATTTGAAATTTTTGTTAACAATGAGAATAATGCTGTACTTTTAAAAAAAATTAAGTTTGCATTTTGAATAATAGGAGTTAAGTTTATTGTATAGCTGACATTAAAATAGCAAAAAATGTAAATATGTATAAAGTAGCATGAGATGTGGTGAATTTGGGATTTGTTTTGTGTTGCAGACCATTGCTACAGCTGCTGAAATATCTAATTCAGAAAAAGAAAGATACACCTGTTTAATCAAATTTTACCTTTTTTCCTAAAGATAGGTTTAAGGGATTTTCTTTTGGACTTTTAATTGGCATGCTTTGAGAATCAAATGTATTCAATGAAAAATATTCTTTCCATGTGATATTCCTGGTTCAGAAACAATGTGGTGAATAGGGAATTTAATTGAAAATAGACTTTGTATCTGTCTCTTGCCAGAAGGTATCCATTTTAGCTTAAAAGAAAAGCTGATTTAAATATATTTGTCAATATATTTGCCGTATTTGTACACTTTGTGTACAAGCTTTGTAGCTATTTTCGTTCTCTGAGTCTCGTGGTAATGCAGATGTGTTCCTTGCATCCTGGCGTTTAACCTTCTATCTCTGAGAGGCCAATGTATTTGAGGCATTGCCATTCCTGCTAAGTCAATACTGTCTGAGGCTGTTATAGCATCGTCTTTTATGTCATCACCAGAATTGACCCCCAGCTGAGGACGGTATGATAAGGAAAGTGATGTATTCGAGGCGATTGCTCTGGGGCCTTATCTCTGGGAGATAAAATAAACATATTGAAAGTCGGAATGATAATGTGCCATTGAATGAGTTTGAAAACTGTGTTTTGTTTGGTCTGAAAGGACATTAAATGTATAAAGTGTCTTCATACAGAAGGACAAGTTCGACTGGAAAAAATTGTCTGCCCACCTACTTCTTTCCTACTGTCTTAGAAAAATAATTATCCTATTTAGGAATTATGGTTCTGGAGATGAAGTACTCTGACCAAAAGCTGCAGACTGAGTTTTCTTTGCTCTGATTTTATTCTTGCAACTATATTATCAGTAAGATAGTATTGTAATGGGCAGAATAGATTAATCTTTGAGATAAGCAGAAGTTGAACTGATTAATTGTTATGTGGTCTCTTATCATGTCAAAACCAGAGTTTGTGTTACAAACAAAAGGGCAGTATTGTAACTAGCAAAGCAATACTGAATCTGCTGCTGATGTATTTTCTACCACCCCTTAAAGGTGGTGAGTGACAGGAGTAGCAGCAAAGTCATAGAAATATACTCAATAGAGTGGTAAAATAAATGTAACTAATTCTCATTTTGTATGCTTACAATATTTTTTCAAAAGCAAAATTTGTTGATGTTACTTGAAATTGCCAAGTGTCAGAGCTACTGATCTAGTGTTCTTGAAGCTTCTTTTTGTCAAGCAACTTCTAGGAAAATGGCTCTCAGGTGTTAATTTGTCATTCAATATTTTTCATTTCCAAATATGCTTTACTTGCTGTAATTTGCATGTTTTGATTGAGCTATTAATTGAAAAGGAGTTAGTGCTGACTTTGAGATGAAAGATGCTTTTCTGAAAATTGGAAGGGTTTGATTGCCATCTCTTGTTCATCTGTAAAACAAAAATATCAACAACATAGAAAAACAGCAAATACATGACTTTTCACAGTGGTTTTTATTCTTATAATTTTTATAATGTTAGTTCTATTTTGGTAGGGGTTTTTTTCTTTACTGAAGTCAACAAAGATGTCAGGGTCACTGAAGCTGTGATGATCAGGATGCTGTTGTAATGTCCAGACTGCACAGAACGTCTCACTTTAGCCTAGACAGTCTTTTGCATTTTAACTCTGTTGAATGGATTTTCAACTGATAAACTGTGATGAAATGGAAGAGTTTATTGTTATTTCTCAGAGAAACAGCAAGCTACTGGCAGAAAAAAATGTTTGTATTAAAAATAGAGAATGAACTGTTAGTGGAATAATAAGGTAAGCATGTAACTAGTCTAGTCAAATGTACAGTGAAGAGGTTTCCTTTAAAAGAAAGTATGATCCCAGGCTGAAAATAAGTGTGGAATAGTGTCTATACTTTCATTTCAGTGTTCTTCTCCATAAGGACATAAAAAATAGATCCCATAAATTCCTCCGTGGGATACAGCTATTTCCAGTCTTTGAAATTCTACTACTAAACTTTATTAACAGTCCATCTGAAATGAATGAAGATGAGTCCTTGAAGTTAGAAAACTGTTACTGCAGCTTTACAGTTTGAAGAGCCTTTTATCAAAGGAAAGATGTTACGTTTAAAAATGTGCAGACTTTTATTTCTTACAGTGAATTAATGTATACAAGTACAGAGAAAGGGAGAGACACCAGTTTTTGCTTTGGGAGTTTGAATGTACCTTTACCTTAGCTAAAAATTACAGCTGGGAAAATGGGCAGGGCAGTAGTAGCATTAGCTAGATGTTAGCAACCAGTAGTTCGTGCCTGGGTTTTAATCCTCTTTTGCTGCAAAGTTCGGCAGAGATATCTCCAAGATGTGTATTTAAGAGCTGTTCCGAGGCGCAGAGTGGGTTATCAGCAACATCTCAGCCACAGTGCAGACTCACCCCTCTTTTCTGCAAACTTGCCTGGAAGCCTCTGCCCTCTGCTTTTCCCTTCCTGATGATCAGAATGATGAGCAGTGTCCACTCCTGCTGTGAAGTCTCTTTCCTTGTTTGTTTACAACCTGTGTACTGGTGTTGTGCTTGTTCCAGTATAATAAGCTTGGGTGGGAAATGCTTCAGCAGCCCTGCAGGGCTTAGCCTGGAAGTGGTTTGAACAGTCTTTGTGGATTTAAGTTAAATCTGCGTGGAAGTACTGCTCTTCCCACACTGAAGTTTCTCCTGGTCACAATTTCAGAATTGCAGTGCTGAGACTGACAATTTTTGAAACAATATTTTACAATCATGTTATGTTTTGTTGGTTTCTTTTAAGATTTGTTTATCACATGGAGGAAAATTGAATGTAAAATTACTGAGCTTTAAATAGGAAGAGCTGATAATTAGTCTCTCTTGTGGAATAGTGCTCATTCTTCTGTTACCTGATTACAGTCATCAAAGGATACTATAATAGGTTTGAAAATTAGGCTTACTAAAGCACTCAACTTTTTTTGAGGTGTATTATTGGATTTTATCTTGCCCCTTGCTATTTGTCAGGCTATTCTTGTCAGAAAATATGTCTAAAGGAGCAAACAGCATTTTTTTACTTACGTGTTAAACAAACCTATGTTACTTCAGCTGCCCCAGAGGGATTTTAAGTGTATCTCTAATCAGAGTATAAATTTTTGGGGCTTCTAAGGTATGGATTTGTCTCATAGGCTTCTGGGTTTTGTTCTTTTTCCCAATGATTACTGCATTAAATAGTACAAGAATACCAATGTGAAACATGCTGATATGTTACCAACACTATAGGCTGATGTTACTGAAGTGTAAAAAACATTGTAAAACATTTTTAAACGGGCAACCACTTATGTAAAGTGGGAAGGCAGCTCTCAGGTTTTTGTTGCAAAGCACGTAAGACATTGTTATCGACACAGCTGATTTTCGCTCTGCTCCCTTACCTTGAGTCTCCAAATTTTGAAACAGTAGTAAAATTAGTGTGCAGGTATTTGCATGAAACAAACAAATGCAATAGATTCTTCCTCCTTGCTTCCTGTGTAGCCATATTATAATAAGTTATTTCAAATAAATAAAAACTCCACATCATTTTACCTCAATATTATTGCTTTTTGCATACAGAAATACAAGACAGAACTAATTGTCTTCCTTGTGTTTATTGTGCCTTCCAGCACCCAATTTACATTTAGAAAAAGAAATTCTATTAAAAATAGTTCTCCTCTTAATTTTATTATTTATATTATTTTAACCTCCATATATGATAAGTTGAGACAGGCTTTGAAATACAGTTTTCTATAGCACTTAGGTTTTGGTAGAAAACAACAGATGATTCTTATGAACACTTAGCAGATACCAGCGGATCAACTGTCAAGCTTTTAGTGATTTCAGTCAGTAAATTAAAAAATGAAGGTGGATTTGTTTTTCAGAGCTATAAATGTCCTATCGTGGTGTGTGTTGAACAGTAGTTTCTGTGCATTTCCAGCAAGATAAACGCTCACCTGCAGAGGTTTTCCTCTTGAGTGGGATCTTGTCAAGAAGTCAGAAAGCTGTTGGATTCCTTCCTTCCTTCCTTCCATCTGTCTGTCCATCCCGGGAAGACCTATATCTTTCAATTAGCGGGGAGGGAGAAGGAGAATTAAGGCGTCAATAGTTTTTTTTCTATAGGAAGGTTGCAGCAGAATTTGGCAGTCTCATTTAAGGTCTTTTCTCCTTTTCTGCCTTCCAGTGGAGGTCTCTGATAGGCCCTCACAGGTGTATTGTTATGGATGCTACTGCATCCAATTAAATTAGTGACTAGAGCTATTGGCATTATGGATTACATTCTGTCTTAACAGTAACACTGAATATTTTATTTCATTTAAACTAAGTGTTTCCAAATTACTTTTTTTTTTGAGAAAAAAGGATAAAAAGGTCATGTCATCATGTTTACTTCTTTTTCTATATGTTCTTGGTTTGTGCTCCTCAGAGGATATTATTTAGTAAGGCGTAATGTTCCTCTTCCATTTTGAAGTTTTTTTACTTTTATGCTATAGATGGTTTCATGACATGCGAAACTTAATTCCAAAATTCCATATTCATTTCACTACGAGGCTGTAAGGAGCCATAGTGATGTTACAGAAGGGGCAGTACTTGTTCTGTTCTTAATAAAATCTCATGCAAATTACGAAATATAAGTAATAAGTAATAAGCTAAACTCTGAATATCAGCTGTTGTCCTTGAAAATTTACAGCATGTAATCTTCCAATTTCTTTACAGTAATGGTTGCAATTAACAATTAGTAATTGTAGAACCAGAAAGTTATTCTGCTGTAGTTTATATTTGAATTTCCATTTTATTTCTCTGTAGAGATACAGGACTTGCTTTTCACTCCCCAGAAAACAGCTTTTGAACTAGTAGTTTTAGGTTATACCTATTAGCTTGGAAGACTTACTGATTTTATGAATTCATTGAAAATATTTAATGAGTACCAAACTTATTCCTTTCCTATCCTTAAGAGAAGCAAAAAGAGGGAGCTGAGGAACTGTCATACAGCACAATTTCCGTTTCCAGAAAAATATTGGAGCAAGTAATTGAACCAAATTGTTTGTAGGCACTCGAAGATAAAGGAATTACTGTCAGCTAAACTGGATTTGTCAAAAACAGATAGTCAATTTAGTTTCCTTCTGAGGCAGAAAAACAGGACATGGATAAGAAATAAATCAGTACGTGTTATATTTTGTCCTAAGTAAAGCTTTTGACAGTAACATGGTATTTCCACATGCAGGCAAGAGGAACATAGTCTACAGGAAAATATAGTAAAGTGAATATAAAATTGGACTAGAGCCTATTGTAATCATAGTTAAATAGAAATGGAAAATTGAATGATAATATGAAACTGGATTTTTATGGGATCGTTCACACGGTCCACACTACTCCATATATTAGTAATGTATTTTTTCTTAAATTTGCAGATAGCATGAAACTGCGAGAGAAGATGCAGTTATGCTGAAGGACAAAATTAGAATTAAAAGGGATCTTGACAAAGTGGAGACACAGTCTGAAATAAATAGAACAAAATTTCCTAAAAACAAGGCTAAAAATCTGTACGTGTATAGGGAAATATGATTTGGAGAATGAGAGTAAGGAGCAAATGGCTGAATTGTGCTTCAGCACCAGAAAGTTCTGCAATTTTTAGTGAATGCCAAACTGGATATAGGACTGCAGTATCACCTGCTGATGCAAAAAATATTTTAACATATAGACAGGAGTATAACTTGTAATACGAATCAGCGTCATTCATTCAGTTCAGTCATATCTGAATTGCTAATGCTGGACCTTTGAGGGAATTATCATTTTACACTTCAAAAAGTGTGTGAAGAGTCCAGAAGGGAACACCAAGAACCAGCATAATCTGACCTACATGAAAAGATGGACAAACTTGTGACTGACTGGTTTAGAGAAGAGAGGTCTGAAGGGAGGCAGGAAAAACCTCTCAAAGGGTTTAAAACTCATGGAAAACTTGGAGAATTGCCACTAACCAAAGAATTTGGGAACCTTTGATTTAGCTGATTTTTTAAATGCAGTTTTTTCTGCAGTAATATCTAAAAATGTTGATTCTTTTTTTAGTAGAATTGTAAGAAATCTGCTGGACTGTATTTTTACCATTAGAAGATTATTTCTGACTTACCAGACAATCATACAGTCTTTAAAATTGTTGCTGAACATGCTCATGCTTATCTTTGACATATGAGTGACTATGTGTTGCTAAATAGTCACAGCAAGGCTCATAATCCAATTTCTGTCAGTTAGTTGGCTACTTATAAATGTGTGATTGTGTGTGATTCAACGATGAAGGATAACCCAGCCAGACTTGGGGAACTCAAATCATCACCCAGAGCTCAGGTAGAATCCAAACTGCTAAACTTAGGTCGTGTGAATAGCCCTTTACATAGTGTACTCTATTGGTAAATTGATTTGCTTCACAGGAGACTGTTCCTGCATAGCAATATCATTTTTTCAGAGACAATGGCCTTTGAGTGATACACAGGACAGTTGCTTCAAAGGTTTCAGAAGGGAAGGGAGGGTAAAAAAGGAGGTGAAAAACAGCAGCAGAAAGTAAGCTGATTCTGTATGTCATCATAGCAGATGAAACATTTAGCAAAAGAACGAGTTTATTTAACTGCTTGGAAATTCCATTTTACTGTATAGTTAAGAATTGTTACAGTAGTCTGGGATGAGTATGAGATAATGGCTAAAACTTTTCCCAATTGAAATTAGTTTCTAATGTGACCGGTCACGTGTCCTGTTTCTGTTACAAGGAACACAGGTAAAACACCTGATTTTTTCTTTATGATGTTCTGTGGATTCAGTCAATTCATTTCTGTGAATTTGTTCAAAATAATAACGTTAACCTTTTCTTTTAATTTGTTAGACAAGAGATATAACTGGGAGAGAAATGGTTTTTACATTGAGTTGCAAGTAAAAGGATTACACTTATATTTCTGTAGCCCTCTTAAATTTTTTTTTCCATTCAGTGTGCCATAAAGTGACATACTGGTTTGATGTTTCTCTTTTCTGGTTCTTTTAGTAGAAGTAATGCATTATCTTTCATTGGAATTTTCTTTTTCCTAATCAAAATGGTGCCACTCTATTTCTTCACGCAGTGTTGTCTGCCGCCTCTTCCCTTTCTTCATTTCTTGTTCTCTTATGCTCTTTTTAGTCCTCTTCTTAAGGTGTTTTGTTGGTGTGTTGGTTGTTCTTTTTCAAACATCTTATTCCCTGCTTATATATTTATTACAGTATCTCTTTGATTTTTTTCTCCTGAAATCAACTTGATAGCAATATTTCAAACAGATAGTAGTGTGAAATTAAAAATCTGTGTTAATGAACAAAGCATAAGGATAAGACATTCTGCAGAGTTCTCAATCACAGAAAGAATAGAAACAAACATGAATAACTGACTAGAATAAGAGCTAATCAGTACAGATTACTTTTAAAGATGATTCTTCTTGTAAAGTTATTTGAACAGTTAGTAATTTTGATGAGTGAGGTGCAATTGTTTGGGCAAATGAAGTACAGAGCTTGACAGTAAAGCTACTGTTAAGAAAAAGTGATGTGAAATGGTTGGAAATACAAGCAATGTTCAAATATTTTGAAAGGTGGAGCTAAAAATGATGTGTTAAGCTTTAGAATTAGCATTCACTGGCATTTTTAAATTGTTCAATCAAAGACCATGGAAGTACAGAAGAAAATGAGCTGGAAGCAGGGAGTGGGGCCATCTGCACTCTTTCTCCCAGCTGTGGTCTTTCTCTCCCTCAATGTTCTTCGCAATAAAGAACACTTAAAATTAGGTGCACCACAAATTCTTGTCTTGGGCAAATAGCTAAAAGATTTTATTTTGGATTCAAGGTTTAGACTAGAACTATATAGGAGTGCAACAATTCAATTGTCCTTTCTCATGGATGGAAGTTTAAAAACTCTATGAGCTTTAAAGGCTCTAAAGATAGATACCTCAAATATTCTTTCCTTGAGTGACCTGTTAAAACCATTCCATGTCAGAAGTGATGAATAGTTTTTGTGGGTTCTGGGCAGGTTTGTGATCGATTGGTTGCTAGTTAATGAGGGAGAAGAAGGGCGAGTGCTGAAGTCCAGCTGACTGTGTGAGAGCACACCTGCCTTTCCTCTTTACCTCATTTTCTTTGTAATGAAGGAACCAATTGGTTTAGAGCAATCAATGCTGACCTGTTAGGATCAGGCAGTGTTCTGGCATTGCCAAGGCAATTAAATTCAGCAGAGCAAGGATTATAAAGAAAAAATAAGAAAGGACTCTAGACTTTGAATTGAGTAAGAGCTACATTGATATTTTAAGGTTGTCAAAAAAACCCAACCCAATATAGTTAAAAAGAATTTAATCATTATCGTGTTTTCTTTTGTGTGAGATTGGGAATGCCAGGATCATTGTCATTTGTCCTTTAAATCCTGTTTCTGTGACTGGGAATTTCTGCACAATGTAATGTATGTATCTGGAGGAGGCAGTTTGCTTCAAAATTTCGTATTGGTACTTGAAAATTTCCCCCATTGTTGTCTGTTGTATTCTGCACTATTGAACTCATAGGCTATGTATGCTCATAAAATGATTCATTCCAATTAAGGTGGGAAAAAATAAAGCTCAAATCCTTAGTAAATGATTGTAGTTCTTGTCAATTTTTAAGTCTAGAGAGTTTGTCTTATATTTTAAGATTTCAATATTAATTTAAATCTCTTGTTGCCTTGTAGGGATGCCCTTAAAAGGAAATTAATTTCTTTTCTGTAAGAGTTTTGGCCTTATCGAAGCAAATATATTTAGCAAGTTGGAATTAACTTATATCAAATGCTAGTTTCCTGTTCCATATTGTAATTTACAAATTTATTTACTGTGTATATTAACTTGCAACGTTATTGATGTTAAATAAAATGTCAGGACCTCTCTTCTGCACCTCTTTCCTGTTTGGAAAAGGCTAAGGCATTATTTTGTAAGGTTCATCCATTCTGAGTCCAGACATTTGTGTTAAAAAAGTAAAATGAACCAGCCAAAAGCCTTCAGGCAAACCAAAAATCTTGAAAAAAAAATTAGAAGTATAATATCAAAGCAATAATATCAAAATATGATTTATCTTTCCATCTTCTAATCTCAATTTTACTTGATTGACCTATGTTTCGGGGCAGAGAGGCGTAACCTTCGCCTCTTTCAACTTCAGAAACATCAGAGATCATGAATATATATAAAGCTCCTTTAATCATCAACTGCATGTTGTCATTTTAACTGTCATCACATGAGCATCCTTTAGTTCATGTTTGCCCTTGAGCAGATGAGGTGTGCAATCCTATTATTTCAGACTTTTAAAGCATTTTTATTGGATCTTTGTAATGGAGTATTACGTTAAATCAACTTCTTAATTTGAAATCTGAATCTTCTGAGCTAATAGGTCGTGTCCATTCTGTTTGTTAACTGTGGCTTTGTGCTGACTTCTTTTTAAGTGTGTTTATATATATATGTACATTTGTGTGTATATACATATATAAAGTGAATATGATCATGTATGCTGTAATGGGTAGGAGGAGTGGAAATTTTTCAGGCCACTTTCTGCTGTGCCACTTTTTTGAAACAATTATTCCCCCTGCAGTAGTCTCTACCAGTTAGTTTTCAGATACAGTTGTAGAAACTCTTTCTCTTTATGTTTGAATATGTTGACCACAGAGCAAATGTTCTACTTTAAAACACAATATCAAATGTAGGGACTTCAGAGGTCATTGTTAGACTGGTACATTTCTGCCCTCTGCCTTGGGACTGTTCTAATGATGGCCAGTGCTAATGACTTCTGTCCTGAATGTATCCTTTTTTAGGGTATATCATCATGATAATCTCTACTGATACAGAAAAATTTTGAGATGGTTTTGGCTTTTTTTGCTAATTGCATGCTCATAAGGCATGGGACAAGTGTAATGTTAATTTTCACACTGAATTTATTATGGAGTAAGAACACTGGGTGTAAGCCTGTATCGGTTATCGATATAAGTTAAGTGAATTCTATATACTGTGGAGAATACTAATTTTAAGCAGATCTAGAACAGACAATTTTAAAAAAAGAAGAGCTGAAGAGTATTCATCCCTTGACAGTAGGGAAAATCAGTCTTGGCTTATCCTGATATACTGGTCCAGAGCTTAACTGTGATCATATTACACTAACAATAATGTTTATAAATATAGAAGAAAATTGGTAGGAGAATATTTCAAGTAATCTGTTTTAAAAGGGAAGGGATATGTTAGCCATGTATGAACTCACTCTCAAAAATGAGTAGTTTAAACTGTAGGTTTTTTTGCTTAAACAAGCCTGCTTTTTCCAGACCAGAAGGTTCACCAGGTTTTCAGCTTTTTATTTGTATGAAGTTTGGTCTCTAGTCCAGACCTTTCATTAAAGTGCAGGTCTGAAATATCCCTTTCTGAAAGGGACACCACAGCATAAAATGTAAGTAATACCTCTAAAAACGTATTTTTGATGGTGGTTTAATATTTCAAAAGTCATGAAGGTTTAGCTTTGAGTTCTAATTTAAATGGGTCTCGGACCTTTAGCTTTAGTATTTATGAGAATGCGAGTGATTTCGAGGTTCAGTTTTTTGGTGTAGAGTCGACAGGTTCATAGACTCCACTAGTGCAAAGCAGACATGGTACATACCAATCATAGTAAGGTGCACCTGCACTTCTATTCGTTTGCAGGGCACTGAAGCAGACTTCTGCATTTTATTTATTCATTCTAGATGTCCTTTTTAGTTTATATATGTGGAATACTATTGCTTTGAAAAAGAGGTGGAAAACCAAAGCTGTAGGTGCAGAACTAAAAGCATATATACAGGGTTTACTTTTTAGAATACTGACATTCTTTAGTAATAGTGAATTATTGATAATAAAAATGAGCTTTGAATGCTTACTATTTAATATTGACAATGCACATCTAGCAAGTTATTTTCAAAATGATGCTGTACTTGCCCATTGTTTTGGTTTGTTTTTGTCTTTCACAAAACATGGTGAATATTTTGAAGTCTGAAACTAAATATGTTAAGAGGTGTCACAGTAAAATCAGATCTCATTTGTATGGGGAAAGATTTTGTTACTTTTTTGCTATGAGGTTAAATAATACTTTAAAGCAAATTCCTTTAAAAATATGTGTTGAAATGAGATAGGTATAGAATTATGTGGAGCTGCTTGTTTATTAATTTTCACTGCATTTTCTCATTTTTTTCTTTTTTTGTCACTCTTCCTACTATTTCTGTTTTTTCCCTAGTGATGTTTTGGGGTTGTTTGGTTGATTGTGGTGGAGGGTTTTGTTGTTGTTTTGTTTTTTCTTTTTGTTTAAATATCTTTCCTGAAACACAAGTAAATGTCAAGTCTCATAGATTAGTTGATCTTCTCTTAGCATTACGCATTTTGTTATATGTTTGTTGCTCAAATTGCTTGTCATGTATAGTCATACATCGTTAAATAGGATCTACTTGTAATGTTTCCACATAGCAGTTCATGTATGGACTTGATCTTTATATACAGAATAGAATCAGACATTGGGCAAATAATTTTTAGTATTCCAGCTATAGAAAATTATTAGTGCTGAAGTTTGTTCATGTCCAGTCACTGTATTTCTGGTTTACTTACTTATTTGTGGAAAATTAGCAAATGTAGTAGAATCCCTGAGTATGAGAGAGAACTTTAAATGCAGTTTGATCACACAGAAATACTGTTTCTATCATGTATGTGTATAGCCAAATGAAAGCATGATCCTAACATGAGTTAGGCATCCATATTTTAACGTTAGTCTGGCTACCATGGATAATAATAGCAGGTGAGTTGTAGAGATGCAGGTTTCAGCTACTGGGATTCTGAGGGTTATTTGTAAGACTAGTATGGGTTTTAATCCATAATGTAAGGTGTAAAGTCAATGGTATTGTAGCATAAAAATTACCATAACTTTGTTTCCTTGTGCTTTGGTCACTTTTGCTAAGTATTCCAGGTCCTGGGCTCCTTTCCCTGAAATCAGCCTAAAAAGTTTCTTTAAAACACTCTTTTGCTAGCATTTTGGTGCTATTGGCATCTCTTCCCTGAATTGATATTTAGAATCTGCAAATTGAAATACTGAGAGTCAACTGTGTGTATTTAGGTAGAAACAAGGACCAGCCTTCTGAACTAATACTATAATGTAATAAAAAGAAAATGGTCAGAAAGTTTTAGTTTAGTTTAGGATTGATGCAGTTGAGTCATTAGAGGTTGTAGGACATGAAGAAAGCTATCTGATGAGATATGTAATAAATACCCTAAGGGTATACATCAAAAGATATGTATTACACAGATCAATACCACAATTACCTGCTAAATATGTAGGCAGTAGGGTTTTAAAACGTCATTTTATGGTGAAAGTGCACAGGTTAATTATTGATTTCCACTAAAATCTGGAGACTGTATTCTAAGTATATCAAGAGTCATTTTGAATATATCAAATACAATATCTATTTTGGGATACATGACATAGTAGGGAAATGGGAAACACTAACACTGCCAAGGTAAAGGAAAGATGGTGTGAACGGAGAGATGGAAAGTAAGAGGTCTGAAAATTAAATGTGAAAAATTGACTTTCAGCACATAGGTAAGCAAGGTCAGAGGGGCCAGGAGGTAAGGAAGGTCAAATGGGAGAACCTTAGTTCTGAAGTTCAAAGGTTCTGCTCCATGAAGGACAAAAAGAAGTCAAGGCCTTGTATTCCCTGTAAATTTCTAGTTAATGAAAATACAGCAATAAATAATATTGATTGCCTCCATTTCTAAATGGATATTTATGTCATTATACTGAGAATAATAATAATAATATTGTGGAGGAAAAGGTACTATTAGACTGATAATAGCCTCCTAACTGACATCAGTTACAACTAGGAATAAAGCAATGAAGTATAACAAAGAGCTGCCTCCTGAAACATGTTTTCACTGCATTCATATATAAGAATAAAATGCATTACCTTACCTTTTAGTTACATATCAAAATAATGTAGTACTGAGTTCGAATTATCCGCTTAATAAAGTGAAGTAGATGGTTTAAAAGGCAATACAAGACATTCAGGAGAATTGAATTGATGTGCTAATGAAGTTTATGTCTACAGAACTGAGATTCATATAATTGTGTAGTAGATTCATTTAAAAGATACTCTACCACAGAGCACTTCTGTTACTTCTGAGGCAAGAATCGTGTTATTTAGAGGAAAAAATCTGTTTGAAGAAGATACAATACAACCTAATGCCTTTCAGTGGCCATTTTTCCCATGTAATGTTGTAATGATCTAATTGGATTTCAAATAGGAGAGAGTTGTGTATGCTCATAGCCACTTTGGAAAGGCCACATACAAGATAATAACAATGGAGAGCTATCAAATATCCTGAGCGTTGCTGTGGTGAAACAAGCACATAAATAGACCAGCTTAGCTGATTCCAACACAAATGTGTAACTGCAAGTTTCTGATGGACTGTACGATTGTTAAGAGCTAATATCCTAAATCACTAATTTCATTCTCACTATCTTACCTGCTGTGCAGTATAGGGAAATACCTTTTACTTGTTTTTCTTTTTTTGTCTTCTCCTATATTTTTTTCTTCTGACTTTTTGGTTCAAGTAGAGTGGTTTATTTCTTCATTTAGGAGTCACATTCTAAGTGTTAGCTGAGTGAATTCAGCAACAGTCAAAAGCAGAAGTGAAAGAAAACAAGTTACCATCAAAACAAATGTTGGAAACTCTGCTAGAGATCTGCTGTATAGGCAGAATTCTTCTTCCAGCTGCTATTAAGGTGAAAACAGATGTGTGACACAGGTTTATAAGGTGATGTCAAGGATATTGTGGTAAGAGTTTAGATGGATCAGAGCACTTAAAAAATCTTCTTCACATTTTCTTTACCCATATATATATATGTGTGTGTATAAATTTTTGAGCTACATTTGAGTGGTTTTGAGCACAGTACCAAATTTAACAGTAGAGGAAAAAGATACCAACATTAATCTGATTTGGCATCTAATACAGCAGCTTTTTGAGTAATGAAAATATTTCAGAAACAGCTTTAAGCTTGGAAAAGAAGTACTGCATGTCATCTGGATTGAAAAGGCAGAGGTTTATGAAGAAGAAATAAGTTTGTTACATTATAGGATCCTAGGTAGGTCATTAAATTATTTAAGAATCCTTTATTTTGTCATAACTTGGCTCTAAGCCTATTGATTTGTAACTTCCAGCATTTTCAGTGCAATTCTTATACTCAGTGAGTTTGTTGCTTTTTGAAACAGTTGATGAAACTGCTCTTTGGCACTTTTTAATATATAGATAGCCAAATGGATGATGGCTTAATGCATTCTGTCTTTAAGCAGGCATCCAGATAAAGCTCTGTTTCATTCCCAGATAAGAGATTCTTTGTTCATAGTGAAGGAAGTTATTACTCTGGTGTTTTTTTCCATGGCCATAAAGCTTACTTCACTACAGAAGTAGTCATCCTGCAACTGTTAGAAATATTTGTGCTCAGGCAAGTACCGACTTTTTCATGTCCTTTCAATGCTCTGTAGAAGCTGTTATTAAGTATTTGAAAGTCGTTTCTAAGAAAGATCAAGGCAGATATGTTGTTGTTACTGATACAGATCTGCATTATTGTTGTCTTTCTTAAACACAGGCTTGTTACCTGTGCAGTGTCAATTCACACACTGGGGTGAGGTATTTCTATTGTTTATTCTAGTTTGCTCCAAGTAGTGATCTGAGTGGTAACCCACAAAGTGCTGGCCCCCCAATCATCGAAATTTTACGCTATTTATACATTTTAACAAACAAAGGTATCAGCATTCATTGATTAGAAATTACATAACTTTTGCATTAGTTATAATATAACAAATATAACAAATATAACTATTTGTTAGTTATATTCCTCACTCTCCATGCTGATTAGTCTGTATGTAGTGTTCTTCCTTCCATTTGAGTCTGGGGTCCATTTTGAAGAGGTAGTCAGTGCATCAGTAGTTGCAATCTCCCACTGGATAAGTATCACCTAGAGGTAACCTATGTGCAGCTCACTTAGTGTTAGGGAAATTTTGGGCAGGTGAGAACTTTACTTTTTAGTACATTCTAAAAGAAATAACGTTTGGAAGAAAAGCCTTACTTTATTTTTCTAGTTATCATTTATTCTCTTCTTCCATTGCATCCAAATTGATTTTAAGATTAATGAAATCAGATTTAAAACAGTTTAATATTTTTAGATGCTTAACCACAGGAAGGGAACTTCTTGAGTGGTTATTGTTCTCTGGTTAAGGAACCAGTTGAAGAGATCTGAATTCAGTAGCTCAGTAAATACATTTCTGTTTTCTGCAGGTCTGCTCACAAGTTTTAGTGGTGTATTTCATAAACATGTCAAACATAAGTTATTTTCATTTTGTAGGAGAACAAGAACTACATTTAAACAAAATGATAACATTTTCTTTGGGCTGTGGCACTCAATGTACAACTCCAGCCTGATGGTAGTGTTTCAGTGAATAATTATCCATTATAATCAGTTTAATTGGTGGAATACTGCAGAGTGCTGTTCTGAATTAAACAGTTCTTACTGCTTATTAAATCAGCCAGAGAAATGTGGCAAATGTTGTGTGATACATGTGGTTCTACTCTACAGTTAAAACAAACAATAAAGAAAAAAGTGGAAAAAAGAGAAAAAGCGAGAACAAGAAATCATTACTTTCCAGTGGTTGTCTGTCTTAAATGCTCTGTCTTTAGCCATAATTCAACTATTCTCACATGAACTTGAGTTTCTGGGTGTTTTATTATATACATATATTGGAAGTCACTACCCTTCTCTTTTGCCATCTTGTTGCTGCTGAGCTGTGTAGGAGTGTTTGTATAGGTTAATACAGACCACCTACTTGTAATCCAAATGTATGATCTTCTTTCAACGTGTCATCTGTTATTTCCAGTAAAACACAATTTGATTTTAAAAGAACTGGACCTATGGAGCTTAAGAGATTGAATCTGCTGCACTGTCTGTGTTTGATGAATAGTCCCATAAATAATATTTCTTTGGTGCTTTATTTTATAGCTCAGTTCAGGCCTGCAGTAGCTTAGAGTTGGGTCTTGAATATGCTGGAAAGTATAAGCAAGGAAGGTTAGAGACACTGATTAGCTGAGGTAGCAATGGTATATATGTGTAGCAGGTGATACTGCTAATGGATATCATGTCAGATTTTTCTCATAAAAGATAGAACTTGGTGAATTTAGAAACAATTGGTTGATACTTTCACTGTTCTGACTCACATCAGACATTTGTTTCACAAACATGAAAAACATGTCTTATAATTTCCAATGAGACTTCTCTTCTATTTCATAGTGTCTGATATATATTTCATGTGAATTTCAGTCTTCATTAATAATTTCTAAAACCCATCTAAACAATGTTCATAGTTTAAAAGTTTGGCTGAGCTGTGTGTTACTAGGAGCAGAACAGGTGTTGCACACTTTATGTTAGAAAGGAATACCAAAGCAGTCAGAACTGATATTCCCTGCTTTGAGTGGGACACTACTTGGAATATTTTTTATTTTAGGGGTTTTGTTTGTACAAACATTGCTCCTACTGTTGAACAATATAAGTTGATGTTTCTTGTGACACAGTTACTGTTGGCATGGCAATTGTAAATCTGTAAATCACTGAGTAGTACAGTTTAATAATTGTATGATCATATCTTCAGTTAAGGAACCAAAGCTTTTTCAGTTAACAAAGGCATTCTTGTCCCAGATCTAGACCACACTTAAATATAAACACTACATGGTATATCATAAATGTTTAAAATGTATGAGACCTACTCAGCTTAATGAATTACTCCACATTTCAGCATTACAAAACTGAGTAGCAAATTTGAAATTGAGCCAGCAATACTTCACATCAATTTTCTAACCACCTGCAGCTACAAGGAGTTGCATGTGTAGGTACAAGTTTTCAAATCATAAAAATATTGATGAAAAATATATGATCAGTCATTTTTATGTTACCAGTACTTAGCTGATTTCATTTGAGTATTGCTTAGTACTTTTCCAGTATAATTTTAAGCTAATGAATGGTAAGATTTCTTGCATATATCCTTGGATTTATTTTTCTGTAAGTAAAATATTATACTATTTGGAAGGGGGCAGTGGTTTATTTATGTGTTGTGGGTTTAGTGTATTTGTTTGTTTGTCAGTTCGTTAGGGTTTTTTTTCACCTTTTCATAACATTTAATTCCTTCATGTGCATTTATGACCCCCTTTTGAGAGCCCTGGAGGTCTTCTCTTATTTTCTTATGCCTGTGAGCTCAAATACTAGGAGTTAATGTGTTTCTGATTAGTAATGATTCATCCAAACAAAACTTATATAAAAAGGATTCTTTCGATAATTGCCTCCTTTTTTAAAAATAATTTTCAGCCATTTTTTTAAACAATCCGCCCTTCTTTACCACTGTCTGTCAGATTTTTGTGATGCCAGAGATAAATACAAATTTTTTTAATATATCTTCATTACAGTTTTATGGGAGGAATTTCTAAATTCCTTGCTTTTTAAAGCATGGGTCAAAACTACAGTTATTTCTTTGTTGAGCTACCTTGATGCAGATTGAAATCTAGCTTTCTTTCATTTCTTTCTTTCATTTCTTTCTTTCAGATCACTTTTTTCTAGTACTTTTCAGGTATTTCTTTGTCATATTGTATATAGTCTGATTCTAGTGTAGATTTAGACAGCACTTACTGAGGTGTCGTTGGAGCAAGAAATAAGTATTGCATGCTAAATTCATAGACTGAATGGGGGCATGAGAAGCTGGGGAAAATGGAAAACATTCTCAGATTTCACTAAACAGCACTTTCCTGTATTTTCTTATGTTTTATTCAGTATGTTTAAAAATGTGGAGGCTACAGTGTATCTAAATAATGAAGCTAAATTGATCCAAAGTCGTAAAACCTCATGAGGATGTAGCGTGATTCAAAGAAAACAAGTCTTGTTGAAGATGATGTTCACTTTGGAAAGAATCTGGTTTCATGTCACACCAGCCTGGAAGGTGTACAGAGCCAGCTCGTGTCTGTTCTCTAAATCTGTCTGTCCAGTTTGTCCTAGAACCAGACTTTCTGAAGAACAGTGCTTTCTTCTCTATTTATAAACTATTTTTTTCTGTACAACTGAATTTATTAGAGTCCCATTTGATGTATTCAGTAGAGATGGCGTAAAGATAAGTGAGGGTGATATTTAAGTTGTACTTGGCTCCAAAGTCAAACCAGGGATACGGTTTAAATATGGATTTCATGACATCCAAAACCTAATATCTTCTCATGTCTTATTTTGTATTCTTATAGTAGAAGTCAGGTGTAATTTGTAGATTTTGGCTCATATCCAGAAGGGTTCTAGGAAGTTGAGCTGTTTTGGGTTGAGGTCTGACCTGAAATAAAACCAGGTGAGCCAAGTTCAGATTTGAGAACTTCAGTGGAACTAGGGATGCATACAGTGTGAAGATGGAGATTCAAGCAAGTTTATCTGAAATTGGTGTTTTTCTGTTAAAAGAAAAAAATGGAAATCATTGAAAAAGAACAAAGTATTTGTAAACTTATTATTCTTACAGATTGTTATGTATGGAATACAAAACATATTATCACCTTGTGCAAGTGTTACTTATGTTCCAAAGCACATCCGTGTTAATTTGGTTAAATCCTTTGAGAAGCATTGGTTGATTGGTTGACATACTGCTTACATGTGGTACACAATTACACATCCTGCAAAAGTGTTGTATAGCAATATTTTTAGTCACCTGAATGCCCCAGCATAAAATACCTGTGTACACATTCTGGCACATTACAAAGTGAAATATGTTGTGTTTTCAAACTGCTTCACTGTTGGTTGTATTTCCAAATGTGAAAATGTTTGTTACTGTGGAGACTTTGTAGGTGTTAGATGTACTTTTCCTACTGGAGTTCAATGATTTTGTCTTGTGTAAGTGTTTTATTTGATTTGTCACTGTTGTTTTCAATATTTGCAACAGGGATTTCCTTTGGTATAAAATAGACTTCATTAGACTTTCCTGTCTAAGTGCAGGAAAACTTGTCTTCTGTCAAAAGACAGATATGCTTTTCATGTTTGTTCTGGCTTAATTCTTTATTTTATGTATTTATTTATGTCCACTGTTCTCCCACATGATTTAATGCTGGCAATAGATTTTTCTTCCTTGTTTTTTCTATCTTCCTGCCACGGGTCTGTTGATTCAGCTGTGTGAGTCTGAAGGATTATTCGTTTTAGGGAGTTGTCAATAAATGGAGTTTAGATGGTGTTGAATAACCACTGTTTCCTTTTCCACTAAAAAACAAACACAATGTCTTCCAATGCCCTTGTGTGTTGGGCTGTGCCTCATGCATCTTCGTGGAGGTGATTGGAATGTGAATGTTAGTGGCTCTAAGCAGTTAGAGGACGTATAAAGTATGTAGTAATTCTAGCACTGGTGTCTCATACCAAATGCTCCACCAAGGAAAATGAAATGCTAGTTTCATAGAAGTGCATTTTGTGCGTATTTGATTTAGTTCTTTGAGTTTGCTGTTGCTATTCTAGGTTGCTTTGATAGTAACTTAAGAATGGATATCAGTGCAAAATACCTGTTAATTTTCATTCCCTCCCTTTATTTGGTCTTCTGTCTCAATATTCTCAAGGGACTGGAATCTGTGCTTAATATATATTAGAGTTTGTCTGTATCTTACTGGTGTTATTATAATGAAGGATTAAAATGACTCCTAGAGTATGCATATTTTTATGCTTTGGCATATATGTCCTAAGCACTGTTGTGATGATGTAGGCAGCTGAGCTTTGGTGTTTGTAGTCCTCCAGGGTATCCACAGCTGAATCAGTGGTGTGATCTGCAGCAGCTGTTATCTGAATTAAATGTGTCAGCTTTACAAATGTAAAGAGCACAAGTAAAACATAATTTAGTTGTTCAGAAATGTAGTCAAAACAGAGTACCCATATCATAATTTCATATAAAGGAGAAGAATTGCTCTGGGGAAAATGGGGGATGAATGAGAGATGTTGCCAGGTAGGTGCCTAATTAATCAACCCAGGTAGTCCATTCAAATTTCAGTAGTTTAAAATTCTACCAAGATCCTGTAGAGCATGCTGTTTCCCTCTAGTTAAACAATTCTCTTGTTAGTGGGGAAAAAAACCACTAACCAGATTTTTCTGATATTCCTGTTGTGAGAATTTTAGGGCCGTGTGTAGCTTGACTCTCTGTGGCTAGAGAAGTCTGTGATATGTAGATGAAACTCTTAGAGCACTTACATATTATCTGTATCCATTATTCTCAAAAAGGACCAGAAAATAAGAGAAAGGAGCAAAATTTTCATGTTGCATTCCTGTTTACTTGCTAGGGAAGTTCTTTTAAACCCCACAAATTGATCAAGGTTTTCTCTTTAAAGAATGATTAAGGGTTTTTTTCTGTCTTCCACTCTTACCAGTTGAATCTAAAGTTCATCGACAGTGGAGCTAGTCTAGGCATTGAAATGTGATTCTTTTACTCTGCAGTCACACAAAGATTCATAGATAACTTTGTGTCATATGAAACTGCTTTGTTGCTGAAAGGAATTTGAACAACTTCCAATTGCTCTGAAAAAACAATCAAGAGGTTTGCTCTAATGATACAGTTTTATAACACAAAAAATCTAAGCAAATTAGCTTTTAAAGCTAATTATGAAGCAGTTTCTTGTGTTCCTATTAATCTTGTTACTTTGTTTATTCTCTAAACTCTTTAATGCAAGGAGGCGTAACTGAAGGATGTCAAAGTACATCTCCATTAGTAACACTCTGTTGGTTCTCCTGGTGCATTTTGTCCAAGCAGCACAACTCAATCAATACCTTCCTTGCCTGGGAGAGACAATGGAGTCTCTATGGCGAGCCAGCCTCCATGTGCATTTCAAAATATTCCAAGATTATTCCTGTGTTTAATTGAATTCTGTGCTTCTGAGGCTGGAGGGAACAAGATCAGTTACTGTTGTCAAATTTTGGACATTACCTGTGTGTTTAGGGTTTGTACTGTGGTCGTGAGTTGATAAAAAAGTAAGCTGGTTCACACGGGCAGGTCTGGGGAAACACCTCCTGTTTGCCTGACTGTCAGCCAAGACTCCTGTGATGCTCTTTCCAGGCACTTGGCACGGCCACAGACTAAGGGCTAAGTTCTGCTTTACTCTTAAAACACAGGTTCACCTTCTTTATGATTAAAAAATATTTTCTCCACTTTTGCAACTTCATGTTTTCTACATAGGATGGCTTTCAGGACATTTGCTACTGTGATAATGAGTTGATCTGTGAGTTAATATTAATTAGGCAATAGCATATAATTCTTTGTTATAAGTCATGATGATTGAAATAATTTCTAAATGAAATGTGGAGGTTGAGCATTAGCACAGTAAATAGCTATGAGGGTTGTTTTATTGTTTAAAAAGAAAATCTCAGTATTGAAAACTGTGTATCTTCTCAACTCAATCTGATGAAGACCACAAACCAAAATGATGCTGTTGGCAAATGGCCATTAAGTGAGAAATGGAATTATACTATATAACTGAAAGATTGTTTCATACCACAGACCAAGGATATTGCTTAAGATTCATACATTCTCATAGTTGTTAATTGAAATGAGTTAAATTCATACAAACCTCAAAGCTTTCTGCAGTGCAGGTAACCCATCTTGTGAGATAATTTGTGTTTGGTTTAGGTAGTTTTCTGGTTGCTTGTTCAGCATTTATTGAGAGGTGTACGATAGTCCTTTTGAGATTTTTCAGAATTTATGGTAAGAACTGTTGGATCTCTTCAGAAAATGCAGAATCAGACTGAATTGAGGTTAGTGGTTGTTTATAGAAGGTGAAGCCTCCAGAGTAATGCAGCAGGTGAATAGGTCACAGTATGAGAGCAGCTCTGTTTGATTTGCAGTTGGAGTGTAGAAGTGTAAGTTATATCACCAGAGTAGCTTTGTTTCATAATATTTGAATGTTGAGGTTTTTTTCTTTATTAATAAAAGATACACCAACAGAGATTGATATCCTGTACATCCAGTATTAGAATTAGAAACAGTCATAATAAAATGGAATTAATTTTTGGCTTTTGAAGAAAAGCCTGACTCATTTGTTGCATTTGTCCTGGCTGTATTAAGTCTTTCACAGTACTGAAAATGTGTTGGTAAAAAGCTTACTATTCTTCTTCTTCTTCATTTTTACTATTTTTATTGTTATTGTTGTTAACCTCCACGAGCACATATTTGCACTAACAGACCATTTCTGAAACAGAAGGTCCCTCATTTTACTTTTCTTGGCAAATTAATCCAGAAACATTTTTAACAGGTTCCACATCTCTTTAAAGATTATTTTTTTATTCTTAAATTTCACTGGAGCCTGCATCCTGACTAGATGCAAACCTGCTGTGGAATTTATATTCTTTTTTACTCCTTTTTCTTTTTTTAAACAGTTACTCAGTCCTTATGGGTCTGCATATTGTGGTCTAACTGAATTAATTATATTTAGGTGCACAGACATTTGCCATGTTTAACTTGTACTCTCTACCTTTTTTTGTTTCCCTGTAGGTATATTCGAATTGTTGGGACCCACAACACAGTGAACAAAGTTTTCCATATTGTGGCATTTGAATGCATGTTCACGAACAAATCCTTTACTCTTGAGAAAGGTCTGATAGGTAAGAGATAAAACCATTTTCTTTTTTCATGAACTGTTGCAAACACTTGTCTTTTAAAGTTGGCCATCACTGCACTCTACTTCTGTTTCTACCAGAAATCTTTAAATTGAGTTAAACAGTGTTGTAAGCATAGAATTAGTTGGCTAGTCCTTACAACTTCTATGAAATTCTGGTACTGTGGATTAATTAATGATGCTGTAGAAATGCTGAAATTCAAATCAACCGCTGCTGACAAAGCCACTGGTAGCTGAGTCAGTCAGTGCTGCCAATGTGATTTTTCTTTGCGTGTCACAGTGTGGTTGCTCATGCCTCCCAGTAGGTTAGCCTGAATTCTCTTACAAGAATGGACTAAACACAGCTGTTTATTGTAGTGATGATGGATTTGGACATTTAGGGACTCTTATACGGGCTGGTTACAACTGCTGAAAGTAAACTCTCATGTGTTGATTTCCCCCCAAAGAGTCATAGACATGCTTAGCCATGGCAGAACGTTATATTGGCTATGCTGCTATTATTCTCTGAACACCATCCTGATGGAGCTCTCTTAGCTCTGGACAGCTTATATAACACTGATTTAAGTACCTTTATGTTACTTAAGTTAGAAATCCCCAACAGACCAAAGGTACTGAATGATAAAATGTGTCACAGAAAGATTTAATATTGATTTTTTTTTAATAGTTCAAACAGGGTGGTTTCTGTGCTTTCTTCTATATAAACTCACAAAAGTCAGATTCTGAAGTTCATTGGAGAGAGAGTATTTAGTAGTTGTCTAGGTGGGATTTCTCACAGTTTATTGCTTATGGCATAAAATCAAGAATTTCAGCAAAATTCTTAGAGTTCATGCTGGTTTTAAACATATATTTAAATTTTAAATATGTACCCATGACAGATGGAAGGGAAAACAGTTTTCAAAATAGGATGAGAAGGAAGATTTTTAGTAATACCTATTCACTTTAAAATTTTTTTTAGAAAACTATAATATTTAGCCGTGAAAAACCAAGACCTAATTCCTTCAGCCTACTCCCCGTGAGGTATACAAAGGCAAATCAAAAGCCTTCCCTTTTTTTTAGGTAGTGTGCAAGTAGCATTGCAATTGCTATTGACTAGAAAATAGAATAAGCAGTAAGAAAGAACTGTGTTAAAAGAAAACATCTCCCTTCAGTAAGCTAGTCAGCAGAGGAACAAAGTATCTCAAATTTGATAAAATCTTTGAGCTAAATTTCATAGTTAGCACTGCCAGCTATAAATTTTTAGAAACTTCATACAAAATCAGAGTTACTGTGTACAAATATTTGTATGTATTTGATTTCAGATGATCAAACGTATTTAGTAAATGCTTAATTTGGGACTCAATTTTTTTTTCGAGTGTTAACAAAAAGATTGATCGTAGTTAGGCAAGGCAGTGAATCTGTGCATGTTTGTGTGAGTGAACTTATACTGTAATTGACTCATCTTTCATAGACTCAATTATTTTTCTGGTTGAGTGATCATTTTGGTGAGGCAAGCTATTTGATCTGTTTTAACATTTCTTAAGTTTCAGAGGTGATCTAGGGCATGGAGACTTTATATGGCTTTATTAAAAATTCTCCCTGTGTGAGAATGTTTATGTAGTTTTGTAGTTATAGAATCTTACAGGTGAATGAGGTTTGGGCAGCATCATAGTGAGGGTCTGCAGCATTAACATGGTGATTGTTAATCGAGGGCAACTTTGCTGTTGTTCAGTATGGATCAGTCAAGCTGTTGGATGTGTAAGTCATTTGAAGTGATCAGCAATAAGGAAAGAGAGGCCTGTAGGTCTCCTCAGCTTTTTATATTTAAGGGATGTTAGTTGATACAATTGATTGAAAATTAAAAAGTAAGAACTTGATGAGTAGTTAATTGAAAGTGGGATGTGGATAATCTTCCAACTGTCGATGAGGCACTAGCAGCTGTATACATGACCCTGCAGAGTTTATGGTGAAAAAGATGCAAATGGAAAGGTTTGGGGACTACTTGAGGTCAGTCCAGTTGTGAAATTGAGCAGGGGCACCTATGACTGTTCCATCAGAATTTTTGGCCATCAGTATTGCCTATTCAAAAATATTCTCAACAACTTTGATCCAGCAAAGAGACGATATATACATTTAGTGCTTTTTTTTCGTACCTCTGATGATTACCATAAGGTACCATATTTTATGGCTCCTGTGATCAAGCAGACTGTCCAAGGTCCACTTGTGTAAAAGCTCATTGTATGAGTACCAATGTGTTGTCATGTTATTTTATTGCTTATTTTATTTTTTTAAATTTATTTAATTTTGGTGCCTTGAAGAGGATTTGTAGTATTTGTTTCTGTTTCTGAAGTGACCAGATAGAATAAAGTGAATTGAAAGCAGTTAGGAAAAACCAACAAAATATATGAAAGTGCTGTAATGAGAGTAGGTTGCTTTTAAGCTTGACTGAGTAGAGAAACTTTCATCTTAAATCTTGAAAAGCAGTTCATAGGGTTCATTGCTTACCCCATATGATATTAAATACGGTATTAAATTAGATTAGAACAAACACAGCTGCTGTTTCTGTTTACAAAATGAAGTATTGGTCAGCCCTTGAAGGCCATAAGGTCCTTTAAGAAAGACTTTGTGACCCCTACTTCTGCCAAAACAACACTGAAGATAATATGTGAAGACTTTGTCTTTTGAAAACTCATTCCAAAGAAATTAGGCCTCTGAGGTATTTGCTTAGGGATGTTATGTGGAGACTTGAGTAATTATTTATTTAATTTTTGTGAAAGATATTCAACTTGATCAGAGAGCTGTATATGCCAAGAGTGTAATTTATCAGATATATTACTACTGATACATAGTATCAGTAATGTAATGGCTGTCACTGTACAGTGAAGATTAGAAGGCTGGTAAACAAATAGTAAAAATGAAGTGCTGTTTCATGATAACAACAATTTTATGTTGTTATGTTTTTGCATGGAAGGTTTTAATGAAAAATTACTAACTTGACATATTACAATTAAAAGTCGATGTGGAAGATAATTTATACAGTTCTTTGTATAGTACTGAATGTGGTACTGACATGACCCAAGGGTAGCTGAGTAGCAGTTTTGAAGCAAAAGCAGCAAAAAATGCTCTTTATAGCAGTGTCTGGTGTTTAAGTGTTGGTTTACAGTTTGTTGTCTTGTGAAATGAGGTGACAGAAATGAATATAATCATATGAAATTATTTCCTTAACACAGATTATAGGGTTGAGATGTATTTTTCTTTTTGGCATTGTATTATCTCTAAATGTTTAAGTTAACAATTCTAAATATTAAATTCATGATACTAACATAACTCTTTCATTTGACCAGGATGCAAATATTCTTTAATCTTACGATCATAGTGCTTGCTTATAATGAACTTTTGCTTATGAAATTTAAATGGTCTTTAGCCATTAATATTTAATCTAGAATCCAAAACAAATGAGTATTTTCACAAGCAAGAGATATACTCCTTTGGAAGCAGTACCTGGTGTCATGCGATGTATTGTAAAATGCTCTAATCTGCCCAGTGGCAAGAAGTTACAACAGCAGTTAAAGGACTGCTTCTGTGCAAGGCCTATTTAGGTTTCTGGGAATTTTTTTCCCACCTTAATAGAGGAAAAAATTCCTTTTTTCTGCCTCAAACGAAAAAAAATTTGATAACCTCACTTAGTCCTTTAATCACTACTCAGTGCTGAGGGGCAGTCAGGGACTATGTGGGCTTGACCAACCTTCTGTCTGATTTTGAGCCTGGTGAAGGTCATTGGGAGTCCAATGTGGATGGCTTTTACACGAAGTAATGTTGGTCTGTAGTCTGTCTCAGTCTATCAGACTGTCTAGTAACTTGTACATTGCACACGAAAGAGAGAGCAGTGAATAATGACTGAAGAGCAGAAGATGGATGTAAAACACTGGAATGTCCTTGGTCACCCTCCGGGGAATGCTGTTCAGTACTTAGGAATCGTCGTGAACCTTCATTTGTGTGCTGTTCAATGCCTTAGGAAAACTTGTTCTAAAAGGGGTAAAATGATACAAATAAATATTCACTTGTCTTTTACTCTGGCAGTTATTTAGAAAAGAAAAAAAAAAACAAACAAAACTGAATGTGTAACAGGGAGAAACCAGGCATATCAGTTTCCTAGTGTGTGGTTCAGCTTTGTGAAAGATTGCTTTGTCTCTCCCCAAGGAAGCAGTGAGGGATGCTGGTTTTTGTCTAGTTTAATGTTGACTCCATACAAAGTGATCATATTTTGTTTTTTCTCTTTTAAAAAGGTTCATGTTTTTCCAAAACAATGCAGGCTTACCCAGCAGTATAAGTCAGCTCTGCTGCAGGCATAGCTTTAGGAAATTATGAAAAATTGAAGACAATCTAAATACTGCAGGGATATTTCTTCCCCCTTTCTGCAAGAAAGGACAGCCACATGGTTGGTTTCAAGAGAGATCTGTTCATATGGTTCCAGTTCCTTTTCTTTTTTATCCTTTTCTGTCTGTTTCCGGTGCCACAAGGAGGGATGCACACTTCCTAAAGCAACTGATATTTCTGAAATCCTTCTGCAGGCACAATGTTAATAAAAGAGCCCTGTAGCAGCCAATTAGTTGGCAATGAAAAGTAAGGCCAGTTCTAGTGGCTTGAATGGTTTTGCTCTAATTTATTCGATTAGGAATCATGAGCTGTATCAAGTGAAAAATCAGCCTTCTCTAAAGTTTTTCTGATCTAATATCTGACAGTTGGACAAAAACACATATTAGTGGGATTTTCTTTTCCAGCTAAATACAGCTTGCAGAAAGCTTTTCCCTGAAACAGGTGAAAATACTATTGATATTTGTTAAAAGTTGATATTTTTTGAGCTCTTGATTTCTTTGAATAATTTGATTGAAGATTCAAATTAAATGTAGCAATTTCATCAGCAAGTTTCAACTCAAGAAATTAAGAAAGTGTGTGTGGAATGGAAGACAGGACATGTGGCTGTACTTTTAATTAACTGTGAAGTGTGTAGACTTCGTATTTTTTCTATCATGTAGCACATAAACAAGGGCTAATTCATATATTGAATAAAGATTAGACTCAACAAATCTTTTGGCATGTGGAAAATAATGAAAGCAAAATACCTAATACCCTTTTAATTCTTTAATACAATGTGATCAAGCTCTGAAATAATCCTTGCATCCTTAATTCTCTTTTTCTTTAGTCTCAGCTTTCTATTTTCCAGCCACTCAGAGAGGAAACTTTTGTCAGCTTAGTAGATGTTCAAGTAGAGAAGGGATGCAATTTTATAGTTAAATATTGAGTGATTGGAAGCCGAACATTTGACAGATGTAATTATGAGAGGAAAATCACTCCTTCATACTAACTAAACCAAAAATTTGTTTCTACTAGTATAATTTCTTGTTTATAGTTTCTTCACAATGGTAGTTTTGTAAGCGTCTTAAGAGAATTCACTAAAATGAACAGTTTTGTTGCAATGATGACACATAAGCAGAGAATTTCTGACTACTGCCTAGAGTGCAGTATAAATATATTCAACAGTCCATAATGGTTTAAATTGCTGCTTTCCTATGAAATAAGACTATGTAGTAGATCTGCTGTCTCCCTGTATGTTTATTTTCATAATTTATATAAGGTTTATTAATGGCTGGTTTTGTGAACCAGAACAAAAACCCACTTTTTTTTTTGTTCCTTCCTGTGTTGCAAAAAGTTATTTGAGGGTTTTCTTTCATTTTCCCACCCACCCACATTGTAGTGAAGTCATAGTGGATGGACAGAAAGCAAAAGCTGACCTGTCCAGAATGAGAGATGACAGGAAGTAGTCTACAGTCAGATATGGAAGCCAGTTGGCAGCAGCAGCATTAACTTTTTTTTTCAGAGTGCTTCAGGGGAAAAAAAAATTCTAATGAAAAATCAAGTATGCTAAAAAGACAAAGTAAGAGAAACAAGCTTAAGGAGTGATAAATAAATATGACTGAGGCTGCAACACACTTCTGGTATGTTTTTATCTTGGAAGATCTCTAAGGACAGTTGAATAACATATCTGTGTTATCTTTAAATATAGTCAGTATAGATGACCCTTAGGCCATGTCTTGAAAATTGCAATCCTTTACAAAAATGCTATTGCTAGAATTAAATATACTGCCAGTTCTTCATCGCTCCATACTGCAGCATAAGACAAGGAGACAAGAAAGTAAGTTTTAATAAATGTTTGATGCCGCTGTCCTGTAACCTCAATCATCTTCTCCTTTTGTTTGCTTACAGAATGTGTTTGCTTTGCTACCACATGTCTTTTCTGTTCCATAAAAGCAAATCAGACTTTTCAGCCCAAAACTGCTGTATGAACAGTGGGAAAAAAACCCTATTTTTATATTTGTAATCTTCTCTTTTCTTTTCTCTGACAATATTGGTTACTGTAAGAGCTGGATAGCTGGTGGATTAAAAAAAAAAGAAATAAAAATAGAAACAAGACTGTTGGTTTTGACAGTTTGTATTTGTAAATAAGTGACCTAAATTGAAGCAGAAATTCTAATGGGAAAAAGGAAGACAACCAAAAGACTTTAAAATACAGCACAGAACAGAGTCCCCACCAGATGGTATTTTTAATAAATTTATCAAGCGGATATAAAAGATGATAATGAATGTTCAAAATAGGGAGTGGCAGACCCCCTAGAGAAAAGGAACAGTATGGCACATTCTGCACACTTCAATTAGTCATAGTCACTTTCTAATTAGCTGTTGTAGAGAAGACCACAGAATTATATTAAAAACACACCAAGACAGTTTCTGTACAGTTTTCAAGGAGTTCAACTAATCAGGGTAACATCTTCTTAGGAAGGTCATGGATTAGTGCAGAAATCTAAATGTGAGAAGGAGCAGGATGATGCTCAGAGGGCATGCAGGTAAAATATTGCATGAACTGAGCTGCACTGCATTCAGTTAATCACTTGTATAGCTCGGAGTGTCTGGAATATGCCACAGAGCCTCAACGTGAGCATTGATTTTGACTCTATCTTCTACACATTTTTTTTTTTTTTTACCAAGATTTCAATAGCTTCCTCTTCCTATAAAAAAAGCCAGCTCTATGTAGAAGATGCTTTAAAGCCTATATAAAATGGATACACAAGTACGTTCCCTTACTCCCAGGGAGGAGAGGAAGAAAAAGAAGTCAAGGCAAATTTTAATTCAGTGTCAGTGCTCTTAGTTTGCATTGTTAGCCTTTGCTTTATTCAGATTGTTCCCAGTGAAATACTTCTAATGTCTAACACCTGCTCCCCATAAGAATCTGGGAATTGTTGAGTGCCTCTTTTCGGTAATAGGGGAATCAGGAGATTTCTGGAATAATAATGTGGTTTTAGTAATTTTTTATGAGCAGACAGAGATGATAGTACATTTGATAGCGCAGTAGCTTTTTCAGAACTGGTTGCTTTTCCGCTGCCTTGGATTACTACTTGGCAATGAGCTTGCAGTTTTTTCCCCTGTGTTTTTTATGGTGTTTTTGTTGGTTAGTAGCTTTCTTAAGATTATGCTTCTGACACCAGTAGTGCACTGAAATCACAGAATCCTAGCTCTTCATGGAAAATTATCTCTCTTTTTTTGCATGCTGAACACTCATACAGTTAGCTCTGAAATTTCTCGTAGCTATGTTTCAGCCATTTTCAGATGTTGTAGTAGAGGGAGGTTTCATCATGAAAACAGGAAGAAATTATTTCAAAATTTCTGAAGTTTTGCTGGACAATATATTTTTTCCCAGTTGTATTAAAAGAGTGCTTTCATATCACCAATACTGAAATCCATCTGTTAATTTACCAAGCTATTCTGGAATCAGTGCTATGAAAACTATCTGTACCACTCGTTCATCACTTGTTCACAGTTCATGTTATGTGAGTTAAATTTCCTTCTGTTGATCGTCTTTCCTTTTGGTTTTTTTTTACCAATTCTTCTCCAGAAATAAAGACCGTTGGCATCTGAACTGTTTTCTGACTGTATGTCTGTCATCTTTGTGTTTTTAATTCACAGTTCCCACTGAGAATGTTGCAACAATTGCAGACTGTGCCAGTGTGATTGAGGGTGTAAGTCGCAGTCGCAATGCCTTATTGAATGGAGATACAAAAAACTATGATTGGGATTCTGGATACACATGCCACCAACTTGGGAGCGGAGCTATTGTAGTACAGCTGGCACAGCCCTACATGATTGGATCAATACGGTAAGAGGATTTATTTTTCTCTTAATTAGGGGCCACAGTGAAACTTTTGCTGAGCAGTTATTTTCTTTAGAATGTATGACATTTGGAAATGACGTTAATTAGGGGGCTAGTTTAGTAGTTGTCATTTGGCTTCTTACTTCAGTATAATAGGCATGTTAAAAATTAAATGTGTGAATTATATGTCAAGATACAGAGTGCAATTCCAGAAAATATTACTTTTCAGAGGCGTAATAATAGAAACAGTGAAATTATAAGATTAAAGTCATATACTTATTTTAAAATAGAATTTAATTGCAGTCTCACTTATGGTTAAGTAGGTGCAGTTACTCTTATCCACTTCATTCTGAAAACAATTTTCTTGAAGAAAATCGTCACGCCAGGTCAGCCAGGCTTCCTTTTCGCTATACAATTAGTGCTATTTCTTACTTAAATGTGGAGTATGTAATAAAGGTGCAGCAATCTGAATATTGATTTACAAGGCTGGATTAATGAATGTGTTTAGATTTGGATGGAAGTTTATTGGGCTGTTTCTATTGTGAATGTGTGTGTACGTATGAAGATCAAGATTTTGGCTGATGTAGAGACATAGGAAATAGGAGAGTGGAATTTTTCATAGGTGAACACAAAAATATTCTGGCCAACTTCAGATTCTCTGACTATAAATGTTTGGGGTGTTTGTTTCATGTAACCAGGAATGCAAAACCTTGTCTTAATGGCATCATGGTCTTTGTAAATTTAGACTGTGTAGTTGGGGACTTAATTTGTATGCTCCGTGACGGTGAAATAAAGATTTCTGACATTCAGAGTACCAGTGATCAAAGGCTGAAATCCCAGGTGAGTACTGGCTTGCAACAGACACCATGTTCATAGATACGTATTTCTAGGAACTCAGAGCCTTCCCCCTGTTAGAGCTGCCAAGTGAGACTTGAAAGCTCTTTTATAACTGCCAATTTCTGGTTTGTGTGCTTTGGTTTTCACCCATGGCATTGTTATGATGGTTGTAAAACTTTGAAGATGAAGTTCAACATCAGACATCCAGGCAAATCCCTAACCCAACGAAAGTAGAATTTTGTGTGTATGCAAGCTGGAGATGTTATGCATAATGCAAGTCCGGCATTGTTCTCGCTGCGTGAAACAAGTTGAGTAAGTGTGGTTGGCAGCTTTCCATGCTCATTTGAGTTTGGTGTTGTTAATATCCTCTTAAATATTGCATCTCAAGTAGAAAACCAAGCAGTACTCAGATTTCTTTAAATAGATAAATGAAAATGTAATTCCATAATTTTCATGACACTTTAAACTTTAGTAGCAGTTAGGGCTTTGGCCACATGAGCGATTAAGAGAAGAATATACAGATAGAAGAATATAACTAAAATGCATAGTTTCTCACTTTATAGTCTCTGTCTTCCTATCTTATTGTTTTCTATTATCCTTCAATTGATGCATTGTACCATCTTTTCCAGTTAGTGAAAAAAAACCTGACTTTCCTATAATAAATGCTATGCTATTGTTTATTCTTATGCAGAAGATTTTTAATAAGTCTCTTTATTAAATAGTGTGTTAGATGAATTAAACTTCTGGTTGCCAAGAAATGATAATTGTGTAATCAGCAAGTGTGTAAAACAAATTAAAAAACATAACCTAAACATTATGTAATTCAGAACTAATAGGCATTTAGTGATTTATGTGGTATTGAATTGTACAGATACAGGTTCAGAATCTCATCTTTCTTTGTCAGTTTCCCCGCATGTATAGTACAAACAAGATTAATAGCTTACTTTACAAAAACAACAATAATAACTGTCATCGTCTGGGGTATCTTCTGACAGAGGAGACTACCTGCATTGCCTAGAGACAGAAATGCTAGCAGCATGTTGTTTTTCCCTTTTTGTGTGCTGCCTAGGAGAGCAAGTGTTTTGAGTTGCAGCCGTGTCTATTGCACATGATAGGCAGCCAAGGGAAGCTGCCCCTTGGAGTGGGGAAGTGAAGTTTCACTCTGTGGCATCTACAGCTTTGGCAAGGGTCTGGAACATGTTCTATATTACGCAGTGCTAAAGATGGTGACAATGGTCTCTTTACTTAGCATCAGGAAATCTACGTTTGGTACAGAAATCAAATCACGTATAAACATAGATGATAGCAAAAAGTCTTAGTATTTAATCTTAAAGAAAGCAAGAGAATTTTTTTATTAACAGAATCTCTTCCACAACTGTTGGAACTGTATTCACTGCCTGTTTTCCTGCTGTTTGCTTGTTTGAAAACTCCCTTGATCTCATACTCCCACCTAATAGAAAAAACTTCCGGGAGCATTTGCTTTAGGCTGCCAGTATACCATGACTACAGAATGACATGAATTCCGCTACCCTCAGGAACTGAGTCATTATACCCATGGGTCTGGATTTTAAGTGAATAATTAGGAATTGAAGTATGTATCTTTTTAGCTCAGAAACATGAATGTGCCATTGAATATATGTATTTCAGAGAGGGTAAATATAAAACCTTTGAAAAAAAGTAGTAGCTGCTTTTAGTCTATAGAAATTGGAATACCACTGGAGAGAGCCTCCAAGACATAATATGCTACCATGGCAACTGAATTCTGAGTCTGAGAAAAACAGAAGAGCTATTGGTGTTCAAATATGCCTTAGAAATGCAGAGAGTTTAATATTTCAGGAATATATATTGTAGGCATGCTTTCTGCCAAAGTCATTCCAATGTCTAAGAACCTTAGCACCCTTCAGGTTGGAAGGGACTTGAGGAAGAAGACATCTAGCATCAGGTTGTTTCTCAAGGAGGGTCAGTTATGAAAAAAGACCATCGTAATCAAGGCTTTATGCACTCAGGTCTTGAAAACTTCCAAGGAAGTAAATTCCTCAACTTCTCTGAGTAGCCTGTGATAATCTGCTCTCAGGTCTTGACAAGTGCTATTACGTTCCTCCCCAGTCCCAAGCGTTCTAAGGCTGAACAAGCGAACTTCCCCAGTCTCTTGTACAGGGTGTGTGCTTCAACCTCACAGCCATTTTGATGGTCCTCTGCTGGAATTGCTCAGATGTATCAATGTTCTATTTGGATCCAAAAAGGGATTCAGTATGCCAGGTGTGATCTGAGTGTCAACTACAGAACAATAATCTCTTTCCATTGTTTTGCTGGCTCAGTTCCTGTTACTCCAGCTCCATATATTTCTAGCCTTCATTGCTGAGAAGGCACACAGACAACTAATGACATCTGTTCCATTTGAGTCAGGAATTCCATGGGAGACCATGTTGAAACTTTGTTAATACTGAATACTTCTTCACATATGTGTATATAATTTTGGAGCTCTTGACTTCCACATCAAAATTTATTCAGAAATTCTGAAAGACGTCTAATGACAATCAGTGCTCAATGCTATTTTCTGATAGAGAAGACATGGAAAACATGGAGATTTCAACCCAGGCTTTTCAATCCAAATTAATCTATGATCCTATGTTATTTTTAAAACAATTGTTACTAAATATTGTCTTTAAGATTGTGAAATTTTTAAAAATATTTAAGAGTTTTATTCTTTTATTAGTTCTCAGAACAGCTTACAAGATACTTGGAACAGTTAACAGAGTAAATGTTATTTTAGATGTTTTTCCACAAAGTTGCCTGTCTGGACACCAAATATCTTTCTCATTTTTATCTCTGAAAAGGCCTGTATCAGTGACAGGAAAACTGTAGTATTTGATTAGGAACAGAAAGACAGCAACTGCTGTGTGTAACATAGTAAACATAATTTAATTTTTAAATGGCTAAAACTTGAATATTGCAGCAGCTGCCATATCACAATAACCTCCTGTCTAATTCTCCCTGCATTTGTCTGGAATAAAAATATAGTACCATCATGCTACAGTCTTTGGCTGATTTTTCCTATAAATAAATTTTAAAAAAAGATTTGTTAGAGTGTGTGTGGTGGAGATGGAATTCTGTACCATAGTGATTTTCATATTAGAATAAATAGAAATACTTTTTGTCTTTAGAAAAGTACATGAACTACTTATCCAACTTTAATCTTTTTGAAGACTTTAATGCTAGTATGAAAATGATAGCTTTTCATATTCAGAGTAATCCATAAATTAACAAACAACATCAGTGAACTTGAATGTGTTTTCTGTTTGCTTATACCATCATCATATACATCTCTTATGCTTTCTGATTTTCCATACCACTTCCTCTTATGAAGCTTTTCTTTCTTTGCTGCTCATTTTCTCTGCTTGCCTGACTTGAGAGTAAAATCATGACTCAGAATGAATGATCATAGGAACACTTAGAAAATATGCAGAAATTTTGTCTCCTTTGTAGGACCTTTGTAGGAAGAAAGACTGGTTTCTTGCAGGGTAACTACTGAAACATAAATATCTACAGAAAATTGAAGGGGTTTGTAGACAACCAGAGGCAAAAATGCAGCAACAATTGTATAAAAAACCTCCTTGCATGTTGGGTTTTTTTCTTTTTCTTTCTCTTTCAAGATGTGTCGCTACCTCATGTTCTAATTTCTGTGTTTTGGGTTTCTCCAAGTATGCAAGTGGTTTATGAACACAGTACTGTCAAATATTTATCTGCGTGTTCTCTGTAGTGACTTACAGTACTCAGGAAGCAGGTGTCATCCTGTCAGGTGCACAACTAATATGGTTTGGTACTCTCCTAACACCTAGAGTATATGTTGTTGTACAGCAGTCTGAACTAAACAGTGACAATCTTTTTACAGAAATCTAAAAATAAAAAGCAAGGAGAGACAGCGCAAAATGTTTTTAGAAATGCAGAACATTCAATCACAGGGCAACACATGACATTTAAGGACATACTGTTCAAAAAAGTACTGCAGCATCTTTTTTTTTGTAACAGGTAGCCAATATAATCACTTTTCTATGCTTGCAATGTGAAGTTTTATTCATATTTGAAAAGCTTTTATTTTATAAAGTGAGGCATTGCAAACATGCGGTGTAAATAGCAATGTCATATTAAGTGATTCACAGGCTTAGACTCCAGATACCCAAAAAAGAAATATGTTTAAATCTCACAGTGTTGCAGGATGTAAGCTGGATAAATCTTCACTCGATTTTTCTTTCTCAATCCTGAGGGCAAGATACACTAATGAGCTAATTTAGCTTTTTATTTCAACATAGAAAGTCCTAAGAACATGGCCAATTTTGCTATAAACAGATGCATTTCCAATGGGTATAGTTCTGACTTTTTAAGTGGAGTATTCGCCTTCCTGTCATTTAACATTCATCTTAGCAAAACATAGCTTTGCTAAAAAAGTTTAGCCTGGTAATTTTCCTGTAATGTGTTGCAAAGATTGTTGTGCCTGGCATAAAAAGTGGCCTTTGTGCTCAGTGTGCACTGGTGGCTATTCAAGGTGTCACCTGGAAGTTTTTCACTGCTTATCCAGAGAGGCATTTCAAGCAGAGTAAATGCCAAGTAAGTTGTATTGTCAGGCACCATCCTGAGTATCTCCTAAAAAAGCTCCTAGAGAAGAAATAATTTTTTATTTTCCTTCTGAAGTATCAAGGAAACAGAAATCTACATTTAGCATTCATGCAAAGTCACTTCGGGAAAGATGCCGCGGACATTAATTCACTCATTGTTTGGTTTGTAATAATTCTAAAGCATACGATTTTTAAACTTATTTAATGAGATTAGGTTGATTTGGGAGAGAGCAGTTATATATTTTTGAAAGGAACAAATATGTCCTGTTAGCCTTTTGCTTTAAAACCAAGCCAGCTGTGTTTTAATTACAGTATTGTTAGTTAAAATTACAGTCACTAGTGTGCTTCTGATATTCAGACTCTTGATCATAGCTTTGAAAACATGGATCAAGGAAACAGCAATGAGTCACCATGATAAAAAGGATTCAATTGAAAAGCATAATTAGCTACATTTTAATAGCCTTTTTGAAGGAAAACAAATTTATGAACATTTTTGATTTTTCCTCTTTTTATCATTTAGAAGACTTGGTTTAAATATAAATGTTAAATCAATTCAGGACCTGTTGATTAGTAGTAGTTACCAAATAGAGGATGGTGATCAGTAAACTTCTTTTTTTAGGAAAATGTACGTCATTCAGTGTCTTTAGAAACCTTTCAGCGGTAGAAAAGCAGAATGGGGATAATCAGATGAAGGAGAGGTGTTGAAGTTGGGTGGTTATGTTTTGGGGTGTGGAACTTTCTTAAGTCTGTTATGATGCCACAGGCAACTTTTTATTTTTTACTGAGTCAACTCTGAATTTTTTCATTTTCAAATAGACATTATTGATATGTGCTAAAAGACTTGTTGAAAGTGTTTTATTTTAGCTTCTTAAAGCTACTTTTGACAGCATATTATTTCTGGGAATATTAATGAGCTAGATTCAGCATCTAGGGAATTTGTGTTGAATCTGCTTGGCCACTAGACCTAATTCCACTTTTAACACTGGGATTTCAAAAGCTGGAAAGAAAGGGCTGAACTAGGTTGCTTCCCTCTGTACTTGATGTTGGGAGCCTGCACCTCAAGTACTGTGTCCAGTTCTGGGGCAAATATCTCTAACAACAGGGAGATAATGCCCATATAAAGAAAAGTAAAGAAGAGAAATTTGCCAGATGTGGGTTTTGATAATACTTGAGCTAAATGACATCCTGGTGCTTTAGGTCTTCCTCTCTGTAAGACAAGTATGGAAATCGAAGGCTATTCAATATCACTTAATGCCCTCCCTGAAGGAATGCATGTTTGTTAGACCTCTATTGTCTTCCTTTTTCTTCTGCCTTTTTAGCAATTTTTTTAGCAATTTATTGCCTTTTTTCCTCTTCTTCTGATCAACCAGGACTGGGAATTCCCATTTTCTTGCTTTCTTTTTTTTTTATATATTTCTGATATACTTGCCAAAACCAAAAAAATACAATTAAGAAGGCAGCATAATCCTTTTAATCACTTAATTCTTTTTTTCTGTCCTCTCCTAAACTGACTTTTTGAAACAGATCTTTGTTTCGTGTTTAAAGAAGGCAATGCCACGTGGCAAATAAATTAAAAGTAATTGGATGAATGTAATAGATTAATGTTCGTAAGTTGGTTATTATAAGCCCGTAAGTCTATTACTGGCCTCAGGATAATAAGAATAGAGACACTGTAGTTTGAGATGGCAGAAACAGTAAAGACTTTGTTGAGTGCTAGAGAGGCATTCCAAAATAAACAGTTACGTTTAGAAAGGATTAAGTGGAGGAAATAAAGGGCTGGAAAAATGTAAGGGTTGGTTTGATGTTTGTTTAACTTATCACTCAACAACTTCTTCATACGTAGGTTGCTACTTTGGGACTGTGATGATCGGAGCTACAGCTACTACATTGAGGTTTCAACAAATCAGCAACAGTGGACCATGGTGGTGGATCGCACAAAAATTTCCTGCAAGTGAGTTTAGTTTTTTCCACTCATTGGCACAAATTAAGAGCTGGAAACTGGGGTCTTGGGTGGGTTTTTTGTTCAGTACTTACATAGGTTACTGTGAAAAGAATGATCATTGCAAAACCTGTAGATTAATGCAAGACTTTCAAACCAGAATCAATTTCTTAAGATTGGTACTGGATCTTCAGACAATCCGTTGGATTCTTCATTCATAAAAAGTCTGTGTACCATACCCTTGGTTTTGTGATCACTAGAAGCTGAGTATTTTTCTAGAGGTCGCATATTTATGGTGACCCCTGATGTCAAACCACCCTGTCTTGAGAAATTTGGTAGGAGAGGGAAGAGAGAATACTTGGTAAAGGATTTTGCTAATCAAATGTCTTTCTCCCTTATCAAAACGCATAAATGTGTTGTATGACGTCTGAAGAGAGCGGGGAGAGTGAGGATAGGAACCAAACCATAATAGACCAAACAGTTGCCAAAGCTTGACCTTGCCTCTGTTCAAAAGTGGAGTATCTGACTTATGCACCAAACACTCTGCTTTTGAATAGCACACTTCCAGAGGAGAAGAGTGCTCCTTAACCAGAGATAAAGAAGAGAGAAAAACTTCCATTTTCATTTGAATACTTAAATCAGGAGAAATCAGGCATGAATACTCTCTGCATGTATACTCTTCTACTGGCTTTACTGCAGTTTCTGCTGATAAAATCCATTCCTCGAGTATGGAAGAATAATTTAGTGCCAAGAGCCTTCTTAAATCATGTGATGATGGCTCTAATTCCTAGCAAAGAATGACCTAGATACTGGTCATGGGACTGAAAAGACAGTCTGCAAAATTATATATTACGTATCCAGAAGCCAGGTATGCTCAGCATTCAGTGAATGTCGATAGGATATGACTTCCTGATTAAGCCTCAGGGAAGCTCAGAATTATAAAAATCTTACATCTTTCTTTTTCCCCGAATCAGTTTTCCATAAGGTGTGCTTGCTTTCTTTGGACAAAATTCAAGTCATCAGCTTACATGGGGTCAGCCCCCACCCATCTTGTATTTGTGCCAACCAAAACAAAATTGATTTTACAAATTCAGAGTTGTTCTGAATTCTCGGTTTGTCACATCAAGCAAGAGAGTTATTCAGTCCTTTGTAGCAGCACTGCTGACACACATTTTTCTAAAGTTTATATTTCATCTCTTAACAAACAGTGTGACTCAAATGCTTTACAATGCACTCTAGACGTGTTGGTGAAGGAGAATTTGACACGTCCTTTCAGTGCCTGTAAAGGGCAGGGTATTGATGAGCAGAAAACCTGGGTTCTGCCTGCAGGTCTGGAGAATGATTAAATCTTTACTCATTCTCAAAGACATCTCAGCATAATAGATAAAACTCATCTTTTTGTCTGCCTCTAGCAGTGGGAGCACTAAAAGGCTGAAACCACAAAAGGGAAAGAGACACTCGGGAATCTTTGTGCACTTTTTCCTTTTACATTTTGATATTAAAAGCCTGTAACAGTCAAAAGGAGCACTTGCTTAAGTATGCAGAGTGCAGGTGAAATTGCTGATAGACTGCCCAGTTCAAATATCTTTTCACCATGTTCAAACCACACTTTTTTGCTTTTTTTTGTTATTTTCAAAGCCTTAGCCTTGGGCAAATAGAGGTACATCCCTAAAGTAAAGATAGCTGCCTTGTTTTGTTATACTTCAAAATCTTGATTCAAAACATAGGTACTCTGGAAGTTCTCAAAGCTGTGGCTGCAGGAACAATTTTCATGTGGATTAAAAAATTGCATTTTGCCTAACTTCTTGCTCTGACAGACGTGCAGTCAGCTGGCTTAATGCCAGTCTTTAGTCTGAAGTGTGCAGACATAAAGCGTCCTAGCACTGTCTGTAACGATCTGCTTTAAACAGATACAAAGACCTGATCATGAAGCTTCCAGAGTTCACTGGCCATCAAATTTCAGGTGATTTCTTTGCATCTGATAGCATTTTTTCATGTTCAACTTATTTCTCTTGCCTTTATGATCAGAAAAATAGAGGGGTTTTTTTCAGTCAAAGAAAACTAAATATGTTTAGTTTTATTTTCAAATGTGATTTGCAGAAATGCTGAAGTTACTTCAGCTTAAAAATTACTTGAATTGTAATGGCAGTTTGATAACTAAGTATATGTATCATACAAAAATAAATATATACGATAATGCCTATAATATGAATATCTTTTGTCTAGTCAATATGTGAAATAAATATATAAAATGCTATAAACTGCCAAATGCTGCAAATATTAGGACTGGTCTGTGAAGTACAGAGCATTATAATTTCATACAGTCTGTAATTACATACAGTACTGGAACACTAATTTTTTTACTGAAAAATACTGAAACACAGTATGGTCTAAAAAAGCCATACTCTTTGTGCTTAAAAACAGTTGAATGTGGAATGGAAGAGACATCATCATTCAGTAACTCATATTCTGAATGAAGGCCCTCACTTAAAATTGTTAGGTAAACTTTCAATATGATGATGGGGAGTTCTTAATGAAGAGAGAAAAACTGAACCAGTCACTGCCAGGAATATGTGAATGTTGCGGCGACGGCGCTGGGGCGGCGCGCACGGAACGCGCGCCTGGCCTCTCCGGACTTCCCCGGGCTCAGCCACTTCCTCGGGGAGCCGGCCGGAGGCCACCCAGCCCGCGCAGGGTCCTTGGACCGCGCTCCGCAGGACGGTCCACCGTTGCCCGCATTCTCCACCATTTGTTGTCGTCCGGGACCTTGGCAGCGGTGACCGCGGGATGGTGTCAGGCTCGGTCGATGGTACGGCGACGGAGGAGGAGATAAAAGAGGCAGGAGCGGCTCTTCGGGGGAGACATGAAGGTTTATTTCATGAGGAGCCGAGGTTCCATGAAGACAGGGAGGAAGGGAAGGGAGAACCTCGGTGGCAGGGAGGCGAAGAGCCTCGGTGCCAGGGAGACGAAGAGCCCCGAGCAGGGCTGTGCAACATAATATATACACGAGCGAGAGGGAGGAGACACATGCAACATAACCAATGGGGAAAGCTCAAGGGGGTGGTACAAAGGCGGGGAGACATAGCAACAACCAATGGGTATAAACGAGGGCGGAGGGAAGGATAACAGACAAGTAATTGACACTGGACACAAGGCGGGAAAGTTTCCCAGGCGCGGGAAGGTTTGGCGGGGAATGGTGGATTGTGGGAAGGAGAAGGGTAAGGGAACGCCATCTTAGGAAAAAGGAATGGCGCACCACCACATGTGAAGAGCTAACTTTTTGGGTTAGTTTCTATAATCAAAAGAAAAAAAAACCTCAAATTGAAAACCGAGGTGGGGGGGGGGGGTTTGCCATGAAAACAAACAGCTTGTTTTCACTTCAGATAATTTTAACAGCAACAACAAACAGAGAAGATAGAGTTGGATTTTAACCAAAATTAACAGATGCTGGTAAAGCGGAGGTGGTACAGTTTTTCTGGTTTACTGTCCTAGCGTAATGGTAAAGATAGTCCTGCTGGATGCGAAGGATTTCTTTTTTTTCTCTCTGTCCTTCCTCTTAGCATTACATTGGTATTTTTAATCTGCCTCTGAATGCCTTCTGTTGAAGTGATTTACAGACTCCCCAAGGAATAAGAAGGGTCAGAATGAAGCGCTGTGCCTGGTTTTGACTCATCATCAGGTTTAGACAGAGAGTTACAATATCCACATTTTGTAATTTTCATTAACCAGACTAGAGCATACAGGGATAGAAGCAAGAGTACCCTCATCTCTTTGTTCTCTAGATGTTTTTGAATGCTGCGCTCCTCTCTCACCTGGATGAAACAAAACAAATCTTTTGCTAATGTGGTCCAATTTTGCAGCTATTTTTTATGTGAGCCAAATCCTATTTTTTTGATGAATATTTGACATCCCAGCCTGAAATGAACTAATCCTATGTTGGTACAAAAAATGTCTTCACTTAGATTTGTGTCTTTGTTTAAGGAAGATAAGGAGTAGATATGTCCTTCCGTGGGACGGTGATTGCCTGTTTGACTGCAAGTACCTCTCAGAGGAACAGTCAACTAAGAACCCTTTTCCATGTATTCATGTCGGGCTAAAATATGAATTCTTTCTAAAAAGTATGCTCCAAATTACATCTTTCTCTTACAAATTCTGGAGATATGAGTGCAGTATAAGTGGTTGATAAGGTCTTGAAATCCTGAGATTACTCTTTCTGGCATTAGTTCTGTGTTTAATACACTGCAGTAGACTGAAGAAAAATAACTCGCTTTCCAGTCTAGAAAATCAAAGTGGATGTAGTTAAAATACAGGAGAATTTCACAGGGGCCCATGTTTTAAGAGACAGAATACTTCAATGGGAAAATTTGCATTTCTAGTAATATTCTCTATTGATTTTCCTATATTCAAAGATGTAGGGATGAGAATTTTTTCCTTCGCTGTTTGCTTCCTGGCTTTCTCTCTACCTGTTCTTGCAGTGGAGTTACAGACTTTTGTGGAAGTCATTAGCCTGCTGTCTTGCAAGTGTTCTGTGAGGTCTCCAAATAATTTTTGCTCAATTGCTGGCGCAGAGGGTAGGATGAACCATAAGGGTGCCAAACGCAGACCTCGACAGACACCTCTGATAATTGGGAAGTGGCAAAAGAAACTATGAGAAAGAAAATTAAATCATGTTTAAAGAGCATGTATTGGTTTTGGCAGACTACTGAAGCATAAACTTCCCCTTTGAACTATCAGTGTGCTGCTTTGGGTTGTTTTAATGGCATTTTTAATGTAGTATTTTGTGTAAATTAATAATTCAGTGCTCAAAGGCAGGAACTGACAGGCTACTCCTAACCTTCTCTTCTCCCAGTTTTAAAAGGCTGTAGACAAAAACTGGATGTCTGTTATCTTCACAGGGGAAGCTTGTGTACTTTCCCGAAGTGAGAGCCAATTAATGCATACTGGTTGGGTAATTGACAATTTTCACATGCTCTATGGAGGCTATTTTTTTTCCTTTTCCACGATAAGCTGTTTTTCTCTACACAGTATGACAGTAATGAAAAACAGTCATGTTCCCTTCTATTTTTAAAAACATTTATGATAAGTGGACTTGAGCGTGTTAGTGTCGAACAATAGAGACTTGCACTTGTTAGGAGAATTTGCTGACAGAGTCTGAATGTCAAATGAAAAACAGAAGATACTAAAGGCCAGTAGGAGAACCAGACCTCAGAGTTAATGACACTTCTGATAAAATAAACCCTGCAAAAACAAATACTAAGCAGGCTATCATGGTGCTCATCAACTCAGTATTATTTTTCAAAGTTCTTTTCCTTGTAGGTATTGTGAAATGGACCTAATCCCTTGGCAGTAGGCATAGCATGTTCTGTTTAATACTGTGATGGAATTTGGGAGACAGTGAATATTGTTTATAAATGGACAGTTCTTAGGCATTTCGTATCAACTGTCTGCATGGCTGGTTGAGATTTTCTTGTGGCAGGTATTACTTGATTTTCAGGAGGTTTATAACATACTGCATTATACATGTATTTTTAATTCTTTGTTATTCAGAATGTTCTGCTGTTATAAATGTGTAAAAGCTTCCAAACTTAATTTCATGTTTCCATTGCTTATTGAGTTTTTATTGTATAATAGCTATTTCAAATTCTAAATTCTCAGTTCAATTCCCCTCATTTTTTTTTCTGTAGTTTATGTATAAATCTAATCAATACTTTCACATGAAACAACCTTTGGGGTGTGGATGCAAGATGCATTATCAAAATGTATTAACTGTCTTCTGAATAATTTTTTCAGAATAATTTTCAACTTTGAGGTTTTTGCTCTTGTCCAGTGTTTCATATTTCTACTCTATGATGTACTAGGTGCATTTAAAGTTTTTATTCCCTACTGTATTTTATTTGATAATAATTCACAGGTAAAGAACACCTAGAGAGATCTAGGTCGTGCACTTAACAGTCATAAACCACTTTCCAGATTTACAGAAAAGTGTTTAACGTGTTGTCTGAGGATTTGAAGTGAGAAAATACTTCTGCTCTAAACAATGATAGTGGCAAACTCAAGTTGGGATTTTTTCCTGGGTATACTTTTGTGAAACCAGGTTAATATCGATCATGATATGATTATTTCTCCTGCTATGGAGATACTGTTTGAAGTGTATGAATATCTTTCCTCGTGACGGCACATGACACATTACGTACTTATATTTGTGGTTTCTTCTATTTAACCACAAACATAGCAGTTTTTTCTTCCTGTCCTCTTCTAGTTCTTGCACTTCACTGTATTATTCCATTTCTAGAATTACCTTGCATCAGTTTTCATTCATTATTCTTCTCCTTAACTACTTTCACAGAACTGTTTTCTCGCATAATGAAATGGCTCAAACGTTTCTCAGCTCTCTTTCCAACTGCATGTATGCCTGCATCACGTTTTTTCTGTTGTTTCCCATCAGTTTTGCGTGCATCTGTTGTCCTGTCATACCTAGAATGAGAAAACAACGTTTTTCCTAATTTCTGCATTGTCCTTAATTCTGTCTCATGCCTGAGCTCCCAAGTGGCAGGGTGGAACAGAATGCTGTTGTACCTCTGACATCAAGCAGATTATTTTGACCATGCTTCATCCTATTTTACATGAAGTTAATTTCACAGCAAAACTGTTCTTGTACCTCTTCTTCTGTCAAATGGAGTATATTTCAACTATGGTTCATCTTATTTATTTCACATGAAGCAAATTTCACATCAACTCTGTGAAATCCAGATGCCTGCTCTGGGGTTGCCAAACTCACTGTAGCCACATTCATACAATACAAAATGAAATATATTCAAGCAAGATGTCTGGGAAATTGCTACACTGTTAAGCTCCATTTCAAGTCTCACTTCACAAAAATAAACTAAGAGTTCTCATTAGTCTGTTCATTATCCCAGTAATAATGCCTACTGGAACAAGTCAGACAGATATAAAGGGTCATTTTGTGTAATTATTGAGCTTTTAAGCCCTGCATGATAGAGGCATCGAAGTACATATTTTTCCCTGTGTTTATATGCTCACATTTTCAAAAGATTCTAATAAGCCAAAAGAAGAAAGACTCCAGCTTCACAGTGCTGTCTTATTAAGCACAAAGAATTAAGATTTCACAGAGAGAAACCAGAGTTTCCATTTCAGAGCATTAGGAGCCTCTCAGCAGTGTAGAAACTCTGCATCTAACATTTCATTTGCTAGCTTTTATTTTAGATGATTCTAGCTTGACTGAAGGTCTGGCTTCTTTAAAGTTATGTTTCTTAAGAGCAATTCAGGATCACAAGGTTTTCAAATGTTAATTTGTCTTTTCTGTTTGTCCACTTCTACCTTCAGTTCCTTGTGTCTGCTTTTCAGCCACAAATACACATGGATCTTTTGAGCAAGCCGTCAACAGAGTAACAAGGAGTCACAAGCTGCAGTGTCCTGTTCTCCCTTAAATGTTTTTCCGTGTACTTGTTCACTGCAGCTCTGCGTGTACCATATGCATTAAAGTTTTGCTTTGCTCCATTTTGCCCTGCAGCTGCCATGATCTTGGCTTCTCTTCGTGCACATTACTGTGAGGAGAGTTGTGGAAACACCACTGTAACTCTGACATCAATTTGGATGTTAGCTCAGTTCTGCCTCAGAGAAAATAAGCGATACCAAATAATACCCACAGTATCACTACCTGTTTCTTTTAGATACAGAGTTTTTCCCCCGTGCCAGCAAAGACTTGAATGTCTCTTTGAAGACCAGCAAAAATTGTTAAATTAAAAATAGATATATATGTATTGCTATTACCATCCAGAAAAAATACTTTAAGAAGAAAAGGTAATTCAGTATGTATAAAATATTTGTTGTATAGTCTTCTATTTAAAATAAAAAATCAAAACAAACTCATTTACTTTCAAGAAATTATTATCTTGTGGCAGTACATTGGATTGCCTTCACAGTCATAAATTCTCTCTCTTCAAGATGTCTGTGCATGCATGCATATAACCCACATGCACGTAGGCATGCGCACACATTTATTTATTTATAAATAAATATTACTACAAAAAAGTCATTTGAATTGTAGATGTCTCCTGTGAAACTGGCCCATTTATCTGCCTGAGATAAGAAAGGAATGCCTAATACCTGAAGTGTTGTTTTGTGGCAATGTTTGTTTACTTTGAAATTCATTGTTGCTTAAGATATTGAACTAATGGATAAGAGATACCCAAATATTCACAATCTAGATGGTAAGTTGTTATTTTGTCTGTAGCCCTTTCTTACAGGCAAAATCATGAAATAGTATAGCAACTGTTGACATCTCCTTGTACTGTCAGGAGGCCAGTCAGGTGTCAACATGTCAAATCAAGAGATTTGCCCTAATTTGGTTGCTGATATTCAGGATATAATTTCATCAAAACTCTGAAAAGTACACATTTGTTTATGCTGGCCAAAACATGTATGGTCTTAAGGGTTACAAATGTCTTGCACTGAGATTCTTGCAGTATTAAGCCATTGATTTATTCACAGTAATGTTTTTACCAGGACAGAGTATAACCATGAACCACAAAGTCGAAGAATTATTATATCTTTAGGTTCATGCTTTGAGGATTTTTGCACTGTGTGGTATGTGGTCTATGTTTTTGAATAATGCTTTGTCAGTTTGTTTCATATACTTAACGACATGATGCTTCCCTTTTGCTCTTTACTTTTCTATTACACTGAATTCCCATAGTAAGAATTTTTTGTTTCTCAATACCAGTACAGAACATAATCATATTACCTAATTTCATTCCATTATTTTTCTTCTATACCTGTAAACTAATTTTTCTTTCTTAATGGATTTCATATATTTCATGTACATATTTATAAAATCATGCTACCTTTTTCCTGATACCTTGGTTGCTACATAAACAGGTTTTGCCTGACTTTGTTTTTGTGCTCTTTCATCATTAGTCATGTTTCCTTTCTTTTTAAAATTGCATTTATGAAATTTTACCCAGTTCTTTGTCTATAAGTTTTTAAGGCAGAGAGTTCCAAACTAAATACTAAAATTCAGTTTACCAGACACTATTGTGAAGGATTTTCATTTTTTCTGTTCTAAAAGTATCAGAAGAAAAGTTTTATTTGTTACTTTTGTCTGTCTTGGTTCACTTCACTCTCATGTCTAAAATTACTGCAGTCATGGATTCAGGTTCAGGGTTTTTAGTGGGTGAGTTTCAGTCTGAGGTCACAAGGCTTTCCTTTCTGACCTTGAGGTTAATAGATAATTCAGTGTGGTAGTAGAAAGGGTAACAGTTTTCCTCCCTTCCATTACCAAACCTCAGTATGCTTGTATTGCTGTTGGGAGGAGGCACATGCTGATTTACTTTTTTCAGTGTTTTATTCTTCTTAGAGGCTGTGGTTCAATTTACTGCATTCCTTGGAGGTTTGACATGTCAATTAGATGTTATCGACAGTAATAGAAGAGCGGTTGCTGTAAATGTGAGGTTTTTACGAGTGGGCCGTGAAATTACACCCAGGGGAATGTAAGAGACAAGTGCGATAAATAGTGTTAGTGTACACACTACAAAGAAACTGATTAATAGGGAGTATGTTTCTGCCTCATATCTCTAAAAGAATTGTTTATATATTTGTTTCTAATCAACTTTTCCATTGGTTTGAAAAGTTATATAATAAAAATAGCCCACAATCTGTTGTAGATTTGTAGGGAGGAGAAGTCCTCAAAGTTGAGAGCATCCCATTAATTGTATTACTGGGTATGTTATTGCATTGGATGGCTTTTCATATCTTTGCTACCAGTGTGAACATCAAGAGCAATAACTATTGGTAATGAGTAAGCACAAAAAACCCAATTCAATGTCTGGGATTATGCAGACTTGTCTTGTGCATGTGTGCTCTGGTGTACACAGAAGGAAGATGAACTCTCAACTTACTCCAGTTCACAGCCTTTGTCTGCCATCAGCTTCATCTGCAACCAGCTTCATCTGCCGCTGCCATCCTCCAAGGATGTGTGTGTAGAATGCACAGTTCTTGCTACAACATAGAAATTTGGCTCATGGCATTCTGCCAGTTTCCAGCAAATCGCTAATGATTTAATTTTATGTAAAATTTTAAAATATAAACTATATTTTTGGGAGTACAGAAAGGCAACCTATTGAAACCAAAAAAAAACGTGTAAGCAAGCTAAATTATAAGAGCTTATGCGGTACAAAAATGCTAGCAGTTGCCTACATTGGTATGTGGAAGTATTTGAAAATTGATTGCTTCATTTAGTTAGAAAGATAATTATTACATTCAATTTTCCCATTGTTCAATTTGCTATATTTTAACATTTTCTTCTTGTAATACTTGTTCTAAAAAAGTAAAAATGTCAGCACTGAGACTTTGAAAGCGTGTGTTACTGTACGGAGTCTTTCAAGTGAGAAGTTTTATAAAGATGTCAGAAAGCCAGTATACACTTCATGAAATCTGTTTTATGTCAGAGTTTTTTTCTAGTAGGTCTGTTTTGTCAAGCCCACATTTGGTTTCTACAACAAATCCTATGCAATACAATGTTTACAGCAGTTTAGTAAAGCATTCTTATAGAGGACCGATATTTTGTTTGGATTGGTGCAAGGGACCAAATCATAGAAATTATCCTACAAATAGCTACAAATTTAGTTCAGATGCTTTCAGAGTTATGCAGTCCTTATGGGAAGTATATTTACAATAAAAACATCTGAGGGAACATTTCCCAAAAGGTGTTAATGCATGTTTTTACTTGTCAATATATAAAGCTATTATGTAACAAATACTGCAACAGGTGACTTCTAGTATTTATTATTATTCTCACATTTATTCTAGACTCTTGTAATGTTTAAATGAACCATTTTTATTACCCCTGTTTATTACCCCTTATTTAAAGGGTGTTTTTGTTTGTTTGGTGGTTTTTGGGGTTTTTTGCCACGATGTGTAATTAGTTCAGTTTTGCCTCCATCTCTGAGAGCAGCAGAGAAAAAATTGTGACTTCAAGCTTGTACTTTCTTTGCGTCCTTAGGAGTCCCATGTTGGACAGGCCACCTTTTGAGAAAGTGCTGTCACGGTCACAGCATGAGATGGAAACTCAGTTTTAATTGAGGTAGATCAGTGGTAGAATTTATCTTAATTGACTTCAGTTTATAAACCAAAACATTGATGAGCTCTGATTCCTCACAATATTTTCTTTCTCATGCTTTGTCTTCCCCCTCAGTGGTTTGGGAGGCTGGATGGCAAGTGGGTGGCTGAGCCAGGTACTCAGTCTGACTTCTTTATGGGTCTATCTTTCTGAATTCATATGTTAAATTACAGCTGTAACAGGAGAGGGAGTATTACTTCACTTCATTGTTTAGTACTGTTATGGTGGAAAACATGGGTTTTATAGGCAATTTATAAGGTAGCTGTAGACCTTTTTGGTATTTTATAACAAAGAGCATCTATATAACAATTACTCTTATAGCATTTATGGTGTGTGCTTCTGTGTTTATTTTATAGGCGCTCCATAAGAGAGGTTAGTATGGTATTAACAAAGCAGGGGGGGGTAACGTATCATGCAGAACATACTGTGGTACTCCTCCAGTCTCAGTAAGCTTACTTATCTGTGCTCACAATTTTTTATTTGGCAGCATCACATGCTGGTTACAATAGCCTTTTTATATCAGTACAGTCGTCAGACTAATATATAGAAAGAGGACACAACCCTTTTTCATTTTCCTGTTACCTGCTTTTACAAATTCCATTAAAAAAATACATAGTCACAGTTGAAAAAGTCTATATCCAAATAAGCTAAGAAGTGTTTCATCGCTTACTGTAGAATAAGGCATATGTAGACAAGTATCAGAAAGTAGAATGGAGGTTACATTTGCTTCCCAGTCTGCTTTGCTTTTTTTTTTTTTTTTTTTTTGGAGTGAGGAACAAAAAAAATGGAAGTTGTATGTCATCTTGGAAAGTGAGGAGACAGGATGTGCACATTGAAAATGTACATGCTTAGCCTAAAGCAAGCCTTGATATGAATATGATACGGTTATTACAGCTTGATGAATGTTAGTTATGTGTAACAGCTTTCTCTTTTGTCTGACATCTTTGGCCTGAACTGGGTTTCAGCTCTGATCGGTTCTGCTCTGGTAAGCCCACAGTGTGGTTGTATTCTGTAGTGCCAGTGGCTCATTAGGAAACCTTAATAAAATATAAGCTTCCACTTCTTTCTTAATTTGTTCTTTCTGGAAGAGAGGGAAATAATGGGGAAGAATCACTATTTATGTCCTATTATATGTAATAAATCTTTAGAAAGATAGCAGCTTTTCTTAGGAAATAACTAGGCAAAGATTCCAAATGCTAAAAAAACCCATTATGTTCTTTAGGAGGCGAATTGCTATTTTGGAGCTATAGATAGTTTAAGGAATAGCAAGGTACTGGTTTAATTTACCTGGACATCAGTATTTCTTGCATTCTTCATGCAATAGCCTAATAAGGAAAAAGACAAGAAGAAATGTGAAAGTGGAGTGATCTCTAGTGATCTTTTCCCTTCCTCTGAATAGAGCATGGTGAAGAGATTGTGAGATGCACAAAGCCATTAGGTTTTCAGCTGTTGCTGCTGGAGAGGTGAAAACTCTTGGCCCAAGAGTCTGTTTATATGTTTGAACAGAGAAAGTGATTTTCATTGCAAGGAGCTCTAAGTGAGACAGGCAGAGTCAGAGAATAAGAGAGCAAAAGATAATTATCTAAATTATGTTCAGGCTATTATAGAAGACGAATATAGTTAAAATGTAATTAAATATGACAGGCTCACAGGATGCAAGCATGGCTTTGGAATGCTAATCATCAATTACTGCATCTCCTTAGGGGAGTCAGGCAGAACAAGAGAGTTAGAAGTCATGTGGCTGAGGTGAGATGTAGAGTGTTAAACACTGTAGGACTGTAACAAGGCTAATTTCTTTGTAAAAATGGAGCTGCTAGCCAAGCAACTTGTAGTGCTGCATTTCAGCTTGAGGATCCTGGTATAAATCTGAATAGGCTGCTAGTCCCAAATCTTCTCTTCGAGATGGAAACCTCAGCTTGACGCAGTGATTATTTCTGTTGTGAAAGCAATGACCAGAACTCCTGCAGACTGAGCCAGCAAATCTAAAACAAATCAACCAGCAAGACAGGTGTCAAAGCAGAAGAAATATCAACACTGCCTGAATATTTAATAAAGCTAAACCCTGAAAAATATATTTGTTATAGGGTCACTAATAAGGTGTATAGAGACACAAAAAGTCCAAAAGACAGCAGTGTCATTTTATGAGAGAAGTAAATTCTGATAGCTTCTTTATGACTGTGTCCTAGGTAAAGACAGTAAAAGCATCCCCACCAGTCTGAAAGATCTGTTTGTTTGGCATATGGGGAGTAAAGGTGAAGAAATGCCATCTATTACACAGGACTATCTAATCCCAGGCTAAAAATGAAGTGCTTTTGATCTGCTTTAATGCTGCTGTTCCTCGTATAGAGTGACTTATGTGTGAATCAATGCAAGAGTTATGTATAAAGTTTGGAGGAAATTTTTGTAAAGACCATCAAAAGCGATTTTGAGAATAGAAAGACAAGCTTGTGTGAGGAAAGTGTAAAGTAAGCACATATGCATGGCAGGACTAGATAAATGACATGACTACAAAACAATTTGCAAAATAGAATTTCTACAGAGAAACTGAACTTATTAATACAGTACCAGCAGAGAGAACTGGTAGTAAAGAAGGAAGGTTAAAAAGAAACTTCAGGATTACATATGATATCTTTAATTGAGGAACACCACTGAAAAATTGTTATGGCTTTATACATTAATAGAATTCTAAGTGAATTTGTTATATCAGCAAAAAATGCAAAAAGAGGTCAGATATGCCTTGATAATGTTCTGTCAGTAATCTCTTTCTCATAGGGGTATAGTTTCATCCATAAATTATCTCTTTGCCGCATAATTATATCTATACTGGAGAGGTGTTACCTTGCATATATCGACATTCTCAAATGTACTATTGCAGTCAAATCCATGCAACTTTCTAGTGAAGAGGGTTTGCCTGGCTTATTTCAAAAATTATTCTTTCCAAATCCATTTGGCTTGTTTTTCTATTTTGCTTTTCTCCTTTTTGCTAAGGAAATAAAATGAGACACCTAATTTTCTCATTATGCAATCAAGTATTAATTCTCTAGTGGCAATATTCTTGAATTTTAATAACTCTTCTGCAAATTGTCTATAATTTTGACTTTCTTTTTCCAGTGGGAAAGGAATAAAATGGACACATACCAAAAGAGTAAATATTCTTATGACTGAATTTATTGAAAATGCTATCTTCCTTCAAGTATCACACCCTCAAGAAGTTTTTTTATTCTTTTTCTTTACATTTTAATATTATTAAAGGAGTAATTACAATCCAATCCTAATAATAGCATTATAGCAGAAAGTAAAGACTTGCAATGCAGTGGGAAGTGAACGAACATAGGAACTTTCTGGAGAAGTTGATCTGGAAGTATGTAATCAAAATGATCTTCAGAGACCTTTTTCTCAACCTCTCTTACTATCTGTCATGCTCTTCAGCTATATTCCCAAATAGATGCATCAGCTTCCCTGATACCACATCGTAGGACAGACAATGGCATTTATTGCCATGCTTGTAAAATCTGCAGTGAGCTCTGCAGTGTGTGTTTGACCAGTGCTCAGAAATAGTAGAAATAAATACAGACCCACTTATATTCTATTCTATGGCCTCTAATTAGCGTATTTTCTTACCACAGAACACAAACTCTACATTAGTGTCTAGGAAGGCACAGGCTCTCTTTAATAGCTTCTTTAGGATTTTAAACTCTTTTATTTAGTATAGTTTTAAAATATTTTCCAAATCAGTAGAAAGCAAACTGGTTTTTACATCATTGCTCTCCTTGCATGAAGTTTGTTTGTGTAAATGTCAAAGCATCTGCATGATGCAAAGTATGCAATGCTTTGTTATGAGAAGTAGTACTGTGTTCTTCTGTTTGTCCCAGCCTCTCATCTTTGGGACTTTGTAGTTCTAGGTAACAAGTTCTGTTTGGGCATGGAGATTGACTGGCTGTACTAGAGTAGTGTTAGAAGGAATCTCAAGAAGAATCATTCTCCTGTTTAGGGGAATGTTTCGATCATAACAATCTTTCAGGTCTTGAAACAATCAACAAAATAGTCTATTCCTGTTTTATATTTTATTTAGAGCATGAAGAAACAGCCTGAGCTTTAAAATAGAGGTACAGCCACATAAGGGATATGAATAAACCATACCATTGAGTAGATAACTGCTGTACCTCTGAGGCCTGTCACAGACCACACTTCTCTGTTGTCATGAATGGCTCTAATTATACCCATTACTTCATGGAGTAAGACCAGTAAACTACTTGAAATTAAGGCTTGATTGGGTTTGTAATCTTCTTTAAGCAAATATAACCAGACAGCAGTGGTAAAAGTAATAGCCAACTAAATTAAGCCCAGAAATGCCATGTTTGTGACAAAAGGAGTTTTCCTACAAAGGGAAAAATCAAATGTCTGACAAATAGTCAGCAACCAAGCTGTTGATATGGCCAGGCTTTGGGGTGGTCTGCTGGTAGCAAGTCGTGTTCTAGTCCAGTTTTGCTATGGTCCCTTTTTCTTTCATGAACAATCTTGAAGGTATGCAGAACCCATTCTGGAAGATTATCCAGTTTTTTTCCATAGTAAGTTAAACAAGTTAGACCTAACTTCATTGTATTTCTGAAGCCTTCTGTGATAGAGTCTAGTTTGGCTGAGAAGTTAAATTCTGCATTTTTTTCCATATTTTATGAATAGGAAATAATTCAAATTTTAATGTGTTCAGCTACTAATCTAGTGGAACACTGGTATCAAACTGAAACCTCTAGTTATTCTTTTTATTTGTTCTGTGTTACTGTGAGCACAAAGTTATGGTGTCCTTTTCCTGCTGTGTATTAGGTTGCTTGAGGTGTTGCGCCTCACTCAGATCAGATGAGTATGTGTGAGGAACAGAGATTATGGTGGTCCCAATGCATCTCTAGTGTTCTCAGTCTAGCCTGAAAATTATACACCAGCTCTGGAAGAGTGTTCTGTTCTCCTCACTGCCGCTGTGTCAGGATGGGGAAGTGCTCACAACCTGAATTGTAAATGATGCTTTGTGACATTTCTAACTTACTGGAAGGACTTTGGCCCACACAAAGAAAGCTTGGCTCCTCTTCCTCTACTGCTCCACTTAGAGTGTGAAAAGTTGGAGGTTTTAGGTGGTTTGGTTTGGGTTTTTTTTCTCCTACAGTTGTAATTTTCTTTAACCAAGCTCTGGTGATTCGTCATGAGAAGTTAACAGGAGGATGCATTTCCTTTTATTTATCTGACCTTTTGTTTATCTAATGCAGTCAATATTAGTCAAGGATTTTAGACTTTGATCCAGGCTTTTTTTCTTTTACCATTTTCTTAACTTTCAGCAATAGTATGATTGTTGTCCCTGCATACAAATTATAGTTGTATAAGGTATGTATGAAATTGCATAAGCAGAGTCAAGACACTTAAAAATGAGGAGGAAGTGCTGGAAATTCAGGCAATGTGAAGTGTTTCTCCATTTGCTCTGTTGAGTGATAATAGTACATACTGTCGCTTGAATACATTCTGTATATTTTACTGCAGGCTTTTGTGACTGTGTTCAATATTTGTATGTCTTTCTGAATTTTCTTTGTAGATCCTGGCAAACAATCACCTTTGATAAACAGCCTGCATCTTTTATCAGAATAGTTGGAACTCGCAACACAGCTAATGAGGTAAGGAACTTCTAAAAAACCCTATATTCTTCATGAATATACAACAGCACAATTTTTCATATCTTGCAGTGAAATTGATAAGGCCTTCTCAAATGTACATACTTCATCTTTTTGCTCTGGCAATCTAGCAAAACACTTGAACAGTGTTATTATCTGTTCTTCGTTTTGACCTTTCCACAGTGCCATCAAATACTCCTATTGGGTTTGGTTTTAAATTAATCCTTATTTTGATGAACAATTAAAATACCAATTTAGTGCACTAGAGAAAGGTGTATGGTCTCTGATATACTTGGGTTTTATCACCCGTATATTTTTAATTAATATAACATAAGAAAAATCTCATTATTCATAAGAAAATCTTATTTGCATAAGATTCACTTATAATTAATTTTCATACCTGATAAATCAGTTGACTAATAGTGGCCAAACCAAGAGATTTTTTTCATTTTATAGAGAAAAAAATATTTTGTCCTAGCCCATCAAGTGCAATACCATCCCATCTTTTTTTACTTGTGCTTCTCTCTTTTTTAATCATTGTGTATTGTCTCAGATGAAGTCGAGATTTTACTCCTGACTTCAGTGAAACAATTTACAATATGTGAATTTAAGAGCATATGTGCGTCTTTGCGAGATTAGGACTTCATATGACAACATTACAAGAGGCACCAAAAGCCACTGTTCGTGTGCATAGACCTGCCTGTCTGTACCCCACACGTGTAGCTCACCACCAAACATGGTACTTTGATACTTTACACAGAGCTTGGAATAGCACTATTACATTTGTATTAATTAGAATTCGTCAGCTCCAGAGGTGAGGTTTTCTATTTAGCGTTTGGGGCTGCTGGTTCCTAAGCACTGGGGGCATTGTCCAGTAGCATTGTCTGTGTCCAGCTGTAGTGCAACTCTTGCAAACAAATGCAGCACCAGATAACAACGTCTCAGCCAGCAGCTGAACAGTAGCTGACCAACCAGCAGAACTGGGAATACAGATTTTTATTTTGTGTTTCTGAGCACTGTCTCCTGCCACATACAGTTCAGTCTTAATCAGTGGGTCCTCAGAATTAGAGTCAGAAGCTGCCTATGGGGCATGTGTGAAGGCTGCTTCAATTACGGATCCATATTGACATTCTTGTTTCCTCTGATGCCAGTGTTTGCAAATTCCCAACTCTTTGTTAAAAAAAGAAGGAGGTGCATTGCATAAACTCAGCAAACCAGGAAACATTGCTTTCAACTTTGAAGTCTTAAAGGTAGCTTTAAGCCCTGAAAAGCAATGACCTTCTAGCCATAATTCTAATTTCAAATCAGTTACTATTTCCAAGGAATTTAATATCTTGTGTAATTATATATATAGAGCCCTGCGTAACTATAGTGAAGATGAGTATGGATAGAGGTTACAGCTATTCATGTAGTGTCTCAGTTAAATTATAAACACATGCTGTTCTCCTTTGTCTTTTCCTGTTTTGTCTCTAAAATCTGCATCCAACATTAATTTGGTTTTTAATTTTTAAATTATTTCTCCTAATGCCTATAGAGGAGGAACATTGTCAGTGTGCACATATTACAAAATTACTTTCATATATATATATATGTATTAAACAGAGGGTCTGTAACATTTCATCATAGATTTTAATTTTCCAAAGAAAAGCAGCAAGGTATTTTTCATATTTCCAATTTAAATAGTAACAGTGTAACTAAAGTCTCGGTTTGTTCTATAGTCTCGGTAGTCTCTTCAGTAAGAATACCAGCAGTTTCCAGAATTACTTGCCCACAGCGGGTTGTATAGTATGTCAAACCATTTTCATTTTAAATAAAATATACAGCATATTCAGCAGCATATTCTTATCAAGGAGTATTACTGTAATAGGTACAATACTCCTTGCTTGTTTTACCAACACATACCTTTGAACTTTGAAATACAGTCTGTACATCCCAAAGGGAAGAGTTGATTTTTGGAATTGAAAAGAAATCCCATAAAATTTCTCCATTTTGTGAATTCTTTAATCTTTTAAACTCATCTTTTCCTTGCCATGTTTTCCAAGTCTTGAAAGACATGATGTTCACAAATTTTTTGACCTGGAGTTTGAATAGTTTTTGGTATATTAGAACATGATAGAAGTGTAACTTTTTGTTTTCTTGAGCTTATATGCATCCTACTTTTGTAGAGAAAAGAATTATCTTTCCTTGTCATCATTTATTTGTCAGGCAGGTCACCTGATACTTTATGTAAGTTTTCTCTTGTTATTCCTCTCCAGTATTACTGACCTGGAAAGGACACCTAGTTGCTGATGTGAGAGCTTTATCTTACAAATTACTGCGCCAGTATATATGTACTTGGCCTTCCTGCTTTGTGCATCCGACCTCTCTTAAAATATCCATGAGAAGTAGAACATGATGTGGGTCACAGGATGATCCTGAACTGTCATCTTTTTCTTTTGAGAGAAGCACATGCAAGATTGTTTGTTTTAGAGATACTGTTCTGAAATGTTTAATTCGGATACCGGATGAAGCAGCTGGGCTCAACTGTGCTTCTCAGGCTTAGGCTTCTCTCACATGCTTTATATGCTGAGGTGGCAGAGTAACTGAGAATAATGTTCTAAATTCACAGGCTTGTCAATATGCCACATGTTTTGACCATTAAGAATTTAATATGAAAGAATCAGTAAAAATAAAAGTTACAATGTAAGAATTGTGTGCTTCTGACTTTTTAGACTAGCATTAGCTGAATTTCAGTGCTATCCACACTATGTTTAAAAAAGCTGTATCACTATGTAAAGTGAGGTTTTAAATGAGAAACCCTATTATTATGGGATAGAGTAGAAATACAGAATCTTCTGGCTTACAGGCCTGCACCCCATTCTGTGCTACCTTTCAAGGAAAGCAGCATCTTACAGAAGTGCACTGATGAGAGAATGTTCTTTTCTGCAAGGCCTTATCCTGAAAACTGCAATTGGAAAAATTACAATAGCTGTTACTTTAAAAACATGGGAGTGGGATGAGTACAAAAGGGACTTCTCTAGAAGTGCAGATAAATACAAAAATTGGCTTCTCGAGAGCTGTAACAGATGGAGAGAATTCATGCCAGTATAGGAATTAGTTCAGCTTTAGGAAAAAACAGAAGAAATGCAGGAGAAAACCATTTCGTGCACATGTGTCTCTATGTGTGGGTGCTGGTGCAGATTTGTAATCTGTTCATATATGTATATATAAAGGCATAGAAATACATCTTTGTGTGAGCATGAGTGCATATATAGAAATATAAGCATGTATTGCAATGTATCTGCATAAAAAAACTTACACTGAGGGGCACAAGAAAATATAATGAGGATTAAAAAAACCCAAGCAGTGACTGAGGATTTTTTAAATTCATTTTATGTATGCTGTCAGAATTCTAATTAGCTAGCTACATCCTCAGAAAAGACCTGGGGCTACTGCAAACATGTCAGCGCAGATGTCTGCTCAATGTTCACTTGAGCAGGGATGGTCAAAAAGAATAATAGGATTTTAGGTTGTGTTGAAGAAAAGATAGAAAATGTAATATTCTGTAGTCTTTTATGAATATGTAGTATATCCATGTTTTGTTTATGATATTTGATTTTGCACATATTAATTTGAAAGGGTCTGGGAAAGGGCAGTTAAGATTATAAGAGATTACCTTTGTTTGTGAGAAGAGCTTTAAAGACAAGAATAATAGAAGATGTCATAAAAGTATACAAAGTTAAGACAGTAAGTTTAAAATTCAGGATTTAATAATCATCAAGCTTTAGCTTTTAAACTACAGTGCATGGGAAAATAGCAAATTTAAACCAGACTAAGAAAATATTTATGTTTAGTATGTGGCAAAGCTGTGCAATTCATAGCAATAAGAAATCATATGGAAAGAAGTTTTGTAACAATTTTAAAGAGTTCCTCCCCCTTCTCCTCCCAGGCTCTTCAAGAACAAGTAGAAGTAAGTAAAGTAGAAAATAAATTGGAAAAAATGCTTAAGCACATGGTCCTCTTACTCTAAGATACAGTCACCTGTACACTGGTCCCAGGTATTGTTTGAATCATCAGAAAATGATCACTATTTCAAATGGAATATTTCATCTGATGAAGCAGCAGCCACCTTGGACACTCTGAATGCCTTTCTACATACTCCAGGACATGTCTGTAGAGCTGCCATTGTTATTACAGCAGAGGGCAATCTTGAAATAGAATCATGTTGGTAATGATTTAAATTTCATTTCTAGTGTGCATGAACATTCAGCCTTTTGAGGAAGTGATTAGATCATAAAACGTGTTTAAGACAATTAATATAATTGTTGTTATTATCCAATAGCATGTAGTAGGTATTTCTGCTACTTGGCAAAGAAAGAAATCATTTACACATATCCCTATCTGCTTCGGAAGCATCATTCTGATTTTTAGTGCCATATCTAAAGGTTTGTATAATTTGAAGGCCTTCTCTTGCTCCAGTGTTGTCCCTGTCTAATGTTTATTGCCCATGAGTAAATGTTTTTGACCTCATGGTGAAACATTCTATTTTGACTAATTACTTTGTCACTGATTTGGCCTGCAGACTTCCATATAGACTTCCATATAGACTTCATCTTACTTTGGCCATGCTTTTGCCGGCATTAAATTGTTTTGCTTTATCTTCATTTTTTGTTCTCTCCAGGTGTTTCACTGTGTGCATTTTGAGTGCCCAGCACAAAACAGTACCCACAAGGATGAGAGTAGTAAGGAAGTAGCAACAACAGAGGTGGGAACTGGTGGACAGTAGCTTGTTTCTCGCCCTGTTGGAGCTGCAAGCACCTGGTTCCCTGCATTCCCCTCCTGGATCCACCTCGCATTCTCATGTTCAGCAACCATAAAGGAGGTTGAAAGGGAGCTTTTGCAGCCCCACTGACATTCTATGAAATTATTCAGAACCTTCTTGTGCTGGCACCTTTTCTTTCTTTGTGAACGAAGGGGACCATGTCTGAAAGCTGGAAGTATTGAAATGGAAAAGGCTTTTTCCCAAGGACATGAAGAGACTGTTTCACTCTCCTCGATTTGTTCAAATCAGGCTGGTCTCCAAGGGGGGAGAAAATAGGTCTTCAATCTTCATCAAGTACCCCATTAACACCCTACCTCCCTAATCTAACCAAGGCAAGGAAAACAGAAGGAAATAAAAGGCAGAGCTACAGTGGAAATCTAAAATTACTCAAGCAGAATGGAAAGCATATGAAATAAGTATTTGTTCCCTGGAGGCTTTTATTAGCAAAAAAAAAATGTTTATGGAGCACATCCAGAACATATTTTATTTTTAAAGTGATTCTTCATCCATATTCTTTTGTAACTAGTAATCTGTTTTCTAAATCATTTTGATTCTGTATTCCACTTTGTTTCTTATTTTTGGCTATAGCAAATGCTGTACAGTAGATTAAGGAAGTATCAGGCATGTTTACCTGCTGAGATGCAAATTCTGTCATTCATCAGTGGGATGACAAGAAAAGCATTCATGGTATCAACAAACTAATTAATGTATCTATATTAATCTTGACCTTAGTCGACTTTTCAAAGTACAAAATTGTCATTTCCTACATTCAAAAGGAAGTTTCTAAATCAAACATCCGTCTTGAAAAAAATGGTATTTTTTCACTCCTGAGGATGATTATTTAAATTTTACCTGCCTAAGACAACTTGCAACAGAACATCAAAAATGTTTGATTTAGAAAAGTGAACTCCATCTGGTCACTGACGAGCAGTTGTTCAAATACCAAAAGAAGAATTTGCAGATAATTTACATTTTTCCAAGAAGAGTTGTTTTACAGTCTGGAGCTAAAAATTCGAAGGCTGTGTATGCATTAACATTTCTCATGATCTTCATAAAATGTGATGCTTTTGCACTGTATTGTAAAAGATTTGGTTCTTACTTTACAGTCACAGAATTCGTTATCCATCCATATCTGTCTGGATTACATTGCCTGCTACTTTGCTTATTCTGTTTTCACACTGATGATGATGATGTAGTCTCTTCTTCTCCAGATCTGCCTGACTTTTAGGAAGAACTCCATGTCGGTCTTTTAGTATGGGATAAAGAGATTTTGTGTTAAGACAAACGCTGATGTAATTGGCAAAATTGATTAGGATGCTTGTTCCTCCTCACAAAGTATCTTATATTGGAAATGTCAGCTAACTAGTTTTATGAACTTGGAATTTCCTGTGGTGATAAATAACCTTGTCAGAAAAAACAAAGCTAGTGCAGGATAAATATGGTCTTCCTTTGCATAACCATAGTGATAAAATGAGTTATATCAACATAGCAAATTGTATGTTAATTTATCACACGACTTAATTTGAAATAATTTCCCTGTTGGATACTAGTTGTGCTAAACCCAAGAAGAAATATAATCAGTGGTAGCAATGAATCAGAGGATATTTCAAATAAGAAAAGCATCCCTTTTCTTTCAAATAAAATTGATTAGGCTTTATCAATAATATTATAGTATTTTTCATTGCCAAATTACAGTTTAGTTCTGACATTTGCATACAGATCCCTCCCTTCTCACTGCAGTGTTCTGACTTGTGAATGTCTGTTGGTGAAGATAGATGCCCACAGTGCTGTTTAAAGCTTGTAATTCCTGTGCCACAGCTGCCTTAGACAGTGTGGAGCTCTGAGGCAGGATACTGCTTGTGCCAGCCACCTCCCAGTCTGCAGGGCTGATTTCCTTAGGGCTTAACAGCCTTTGGAGTGTGGAAGAATTGAGACCAGCTACTGAGGAAACCACCCTCTTGTTTATGTATAAGTTCAAAATATTGGAATTTTTTCCCTTCAAAAGTAAAAGCAGGAAACTTTTCCAGTTGCAATCCATGCTGGAACTCCAGAGATGCCTGGAGCATGTCTTGCTTTTGGTAGATAAGTCCTTGCATGGCAGTGGCGGTATTTCTTTGCAGTTTCATCAAACAAGTCTGCTTTTCTCAAACTGTGGATAAGCAAAGGGCATAACTTCCTAGCTGTTAGTATTTAGTAGCCACCATTGTAGAGAATGTTAAAAAAACCCTAAAATTAAAAAAAGGCTCTGCCATCTTTTCCGAGCCTAGGCTCTCAGAGAAAGAATGGGATTTCTCCATTTGTAATCTTTGATGTGCACAGTTAATTTTTACGATACAAATAAGTCTTGTAGACTATAACCTACAGAACATTTTTTGATCTTGTCCTGTAACTCATTGTGGAACAGAAATGTCTCTTTATTTCCCATGACATTCACTCTCTGCCAAGAATCTGGATGAACATATCTGCGATTCCCAAAGCAAAAACTCTGAGGTCCTATAAACCCTTCAATTTCCCACCCCCATAAATAAATAAAAAGAAAAAACAACTTTGCATTGTTCCTTCAGGCAGGTGAATAGCAATTTTTAGTGTTAGACTTCTTCTCTGTCACAATGGCCTTTCTCAGAGTCTTTACTTTATTTAGAGTTGCTCTGAGAACCTGTCATTAAGGTGAGCCCATTGAGCTCCCAGGCTTTTAAGGGAAGCCTTGCCACAAGCCCCTCACACTTTCAACGTTTACCTTCTTTTATTTAAAGAAATGATGTTTACAGAGAGCTGAACTCTGGGTAATATTGTCCATCAACAAACACCCCTAATACCTGTATTGCCTAGAAGAGGTCTCGTCTTAAACATTGTGTCAGCAACGTATTAGAGTGACAAAGGAAGATACAACACAGAACTGATTTGTGGTTTTGTGTGAATGTTCTCATTCTTTCTAATTATTGTCTGTATTTATTGACTCTCAAGTTCAGATGAACTTCTGTATATTCCTCTGAAGAGTTTTTTTCCTTTACTTTTTCATCCTTGCTTTTCCTTTCAGTGGAAGTAAGCTGTGCTGTTGAGGCTTAGTATCAGGGTTTATCAGAGTGGCGAAATGCTGTAATTATTCAGGACTGTGTAATCAGTCATATTCTATTTACAACAGGGTTAGGGCAGAACTGACCAGGCACTCATTGCTTTCTTATCAGAAACTATAAAATAGACCTGTTGTTAGAGTTCTGCATAATGGAAATAACTATACTGACACTATTGAGCCATTGATTCTATTTGGTACTTCAGTATCTTTAAATTCCCCAGGCCTCCTTTTCTCAATTTTACTTCCACAAGTTGAATTCAGGCTTAGACTTAACTCATGCGGAGCTCAGCAAAGGCCTTTCTAAAATCTTTTTATTTAGTTAACTCTTTCCAAATGAAAATAAAAGGTTTTTTATTCACAGAATGCAGGGGAAAATTATTATCTGAGAAAATTAATTTTTGAAGTGAGCAAACATTGTGCAGCTTACAATTTTTGAAGATGCTTTTCAAGCCATTTCAAATCAGCTTTAAAACAAGTTCAGATGGCTGCTACATGGAATTAAAATGAGAGAAGTTAATGCAAGTATAATGTAAAAGACAATACAGAGGAGAAATCGCTCATTTTGTTAGAGTAAGAACTCTTCATTGCAGTTTCCTTCCTTCAGAGCTCCATTTCTTTCTTCTTTTCTCCATGCAAATCAGTTTTTCTTATTCATTATGACAACTCATGTAAGAGCTCAGTGCTTCTCAGTATTGCTGAAAAATTCAGTTTAATACATCTTCATCTTTACTAATGACAACATTAGAGAATTTTCAGTTGAGTACCTGACTTGATGAGAGTTGGTTTCCATGAAAGAAAGCAGAAGAAGTCTGTAATTGTTTCAGTCTAATTGAATTTTCAGTACAAAAATTAGAAGACAAAGTTAATGCCATTCTTGTCTGATTGTTGTGTCATTGTAGTTCTGGTTATAAAGTGACGCCCACTCAGAGACACTTAATAAGGAACTAGAACTTAGATTTGATTTCTCATGCTATAGATTGCATTTCTCTATGAACATATTAATTGGCTTATATTTTGACAAGTGTTAGTCTACTGTCAAATAAACAAGTGAATGCATTGGTAATTTTGCTGTTGTGGCTAGAGTAGTAAGCAAATGATTAGAGCCAGTAAGAGTTAATGTATCCAAGAGTAAACGTTTAGGCTTGTGCATCATTATATTAGTTGCCAGAGGACTAAACCATGCTTCAAAAATAATTGTAGATCCCAGAGGATGCTTGAGGCCTGGTTTCCATCCCCATCTCTCAGTTAATGGTTCTATTTAGGTTAGAATCGTTAGTTCTCTCTGAACTGATTGTTGTTGTTGTCAGTTGTACTAGTTAACTCATATATATATGTAGAAGCTCCACAAAGCTTTGTTCAAGATACAGAAGTAAAGATCCTAGGTCAAGTTTTAGGACTGCCTAAATACTCACATACATATATATATATTTATAGATATGTATATATCTACACGTATATATAGGTAGGTATGTATGTATAGATATGTATGTGTGTATGTGCATTAAATTGAGGTAGTAGCTAATTATTTAGCTTGCATTTAGAACATGTTCTAAAGCTCCAAAATGGAAAAAAAAAAAAAAACAACTGTGCAGGCAGGTGTGAAATGATGCTGTTGTGGTATGGCAGGATGCTGGTTGCTTTAAAAGTGCAAGTGTCTGAAAAGTACAGGCAAGCCAGTCCGAAGGTTTTGTCCAATTGTTAAATATTGGCAATTTGGCTGTAATGAGGTGTATACAATATAAAGCAAGTTAAATGCTCATCTCAAAGGTGGGTGCAGTCCAAGGAACACAGTATTTCCTCCTAGCTACCTTGTCCGCCGTGGCTTGCAGTGTTAGCAGAGTGAACCTTCACAGGACTCCTGTTACCTGCTGAAAAAAACCCTGCAGTCTTTTTGGCCCTTGCCAAGCTTTCATTGCAAAGCCTTGGCTGAGACGATATTAAAATCCCACTCACGTTCCACAGTAGAATCTGGGTCTGTGTTTGAATGCTTACACGGAAAGTTTTAAAACCACTCTGCAACTTTTTTTAGATAAAGAAATCCCAAATTAAAAAGTGCAACGTAGTATGAGAAACTACAGGTATCTGTCATATGCCAATGTAGTGGCTGCCTGTGCAACCACATACCAGTCTTATCATACTGTATGTGTTTAATTACTACGGTATGTCCAAATGGTGGAAGTGAAGAATGAGCTCCATGCATCCATGGTATTGTACATTTTCACACAGCCAGTCATTAGAGAAGTACTTCTCATACTGTTCCTTGCAGCCTAACACAATAATACAGCTCAGTGTTCTGAAAAAATTATAATTGATTCCTTACATGAACGTAAGGGAATTGAAGTTCAGATTACTAAAAATTTGAATGAGTGGTGGCATCACCCTTCACCGGTGTAAACATGCCTCTCCTGTGCCTCCTACTACTTTAGGCCCTGGACTATCACAGAGAAGGAAAGCTGCACTATTGGTAAAATGAACTTTTACTCATCCTTTTTGTACTTATCATCTTGGCACATCTGTTCTCTTTGTGCAGCTGCTCAGTTAAAACAAGTTTCTCATAATTTTCAAAATTATCCTCTGACTCCTGAAAACTGGCAGATACACATCAACAACTTCAGTCAATTATATTAAGTAGTCTGAGGAATTTACAAGCTCAATCTATATGGTCTTTTACACCAAATTCTGTGTCCAAAAAATGCCAGCCGAGTCCTGAAATACCAAGTGAGCTAGACAGCATTATTGCTCAGATGAGGGTGTCTAAATTATGTGCCCTGTAGTCCAAGTGAATAGTAGTTATCACGATGTCTTTCTGTAGAGGAATTGGGGAATCACAGAATGATTGGGTTGGAAGGGACCTCAAAGATCGAGTCCTCACCTCCCTGCCATGACAGGGACACATTTCACTAGACCAGGTTTGTCAGAGCCCCATCCAAGCTGGTCTTGAACACTTCCAAGGATGGGCATCCACAGCTTCTCTGGGCAACCTGTTCCAGTGCCTCACCATCCTCACAGTAAAGAATTTCTTCCTAATACCTCATCCAACCCTCCTCTCTGTCAGTTTGAAGCCATCCCCCCTTGTCCTGCCACTACATGTCCTTGTAAAACATCCCTCTCCATCTCTTGTAAGCTCCCTTTAAGTACTGGAAGGCCACAGTCAGGTCATCCCAAAGCCTTCTCTTTTCCAGGCTGAGCAGTCCCGATTCAGCCTTCCCTTCATTCATGTAATTTTTGGTCTACATCACCTATCTGTTGGCTCTGTACTCCTGAGCTGCAGTCACTAGGTGGTGAGATTTGTGGTTGATACCTAGAATCCAATAAACGTGTTTAACCGCAGATGTTAAGAAATTTTTGTCTTTACACAAAACTTAGCTTGTGCTTTTGAAACATGGTCAGGCCACGGAATTGGCTTTTGGGCATATTCTATAGCTGTCGGTTGGGTTTTTGAGTTATCTTCAGTTGCTAAAAGATGGTAAGATTCCTCACAGGAATTTCTCATAGAGATCTGTCATGCTGAGAAATGGCTTTTGAAACAATCATGGCAGGTTCATTGCTGGAGAACAGGGGCAGGTTTCTTCTTCTTCTGTAGGCCAAGATCCTGTTTGGGTTAATCTGTAAGCTTGTTTTTGCCATTTTTAATAACAAGGGTGTCGGTGTTGTGTGATTTGGATCTGTTTCAGAAATTATGTCACTCATTTTGAGAGGTAAATACTTAAATGAATGTTTTTATGCAGTAATACAAAGCTCATGAGGCTTGGATGATTAGATTAGAAATATCACTTAAGCAAGAGCTGGAGTTGCAAAAAGAGTCGTTTTGGGGGCAAGACTGGTATGGAATTACATCTGTGTGTATATGCATCTGTGCATATACAATGATGGAAATGTATGTATTATGCAAGTTGAGTGTCTGTTTGGAAAGATGTGTTTCTATATGGCCCTTTTTTTGTTAAAAAAATGGGATTTTGTTAAGGAATCTATCACTCATCTGAATATGAGTTCTAAAAGAGAACATAGGAAGTGAGGCTTTAGTAGTTTTTATGGAAAGAGCAACACAAAGATGCTATTCTTCTGGTCTGAGCTAGTTCTGTTTGTCTCCAATCTTTCCAGCCCTTACTTTTTCCTCCATGCTTTCCCCAACCTGTTTCTTACTCCTTTTATTCTCCTCCCTACATAGCATCATATCACTGTTGCTGGGGTGTTCCCTGTAACTTTCCTCTGTATTGTGATATATTAAGGAATTTTTAAAAATTATTTCTTTTTACCTCTCTATCCTACCCTGAATAAAATATCATTATCCCCTTTCATTTACATCAGACTCCTAAGGCAACTACCACTAGGCAGTCAAGTGCTAGTGAGCAACATTTGAATTTGGCTCTCTATGGATGTGTGAAACACTAACCCTTTTGGACCTTGTATTTCCAGGATCTGTTTACAATCTGTTACCCTTAAAAGGAAAACAAGTAAGAAGTTTACTGTTGACTTAGGAAGTAGGTCAGGTTTTATGCGGGCTTACGTAACGTAGGTTTAAATATAAATTTAAGTATTTCTTTCCCACCATGATACACCAGATATATGCTCAATTTGCTAGTTGTGCATTGTCCAAGGCATTAATTGTACATAAGTGTTCTTCTCTAAGTAAACTGCATCATCAAGAGTGAGCCATGAAAGAATTCGTAACTTTTCAGTGTCCCTTTGTGAAGGTATTTCAGCTGTCCAGGGATCCAAACATCACACTGAGCACATGGACTCATTTTGTGAAGTACAGCGTTACTTCACAATTTGGACCCCATGTCTACTAACCTTGTCCAGTCTCTTCTAAGATGTTCTTTCCTTTTTGCTTTGCTCAATTTCACTATTGTCTTTGGTTTTCTTTTTTAGGTGAATGTTAATGTTCAGAGCCAGGCTAAATAGAAGTTTAGCTTTTAGTGAACATTTTCAACCATACTCTGTCAGTGGCTCCTCTTTCTTGACAGACAGTAATTTAAATCCATTTTACACTATGTTACCCTCCCCTTCTCTGTGGCAATTATAATTGTATCTTGAAATTTTTGTGCATTAAATCCCTTTCCTTCTTTCTCATAGAGTGGTTCTAAACTACCTCAGACTTTGTTGTGAACAGGTACGAGTTTCAGCTACAGTTTTTAGACTTTATCATAGTCTTTGAATGTTCTTTAAGTGCATGTGTATGTAGCAAAATCGGCCTGCCAGACCCTGATTGCATTTTCAGGAATACTGTCCCAAGTGAGACATGCAATTGGGATGAATTCACAGCTACAACTGTTCAGGCTCTTGCTGATACCTCTTTCAAGAAAAGCTTTTTAGGAGCACAGCTTCTGGTATGGGAAGCACTTCAACTTTCTCTTTGAAGGAACGTGATGCTGCCTGCACTGGACGACTTCCACCTCTCCATTATTGTGACAAGCATCATAAAACTGCATCATCAGGCCTCCATTCCTGGCTGCAGGATCCTTGCTATTGCACTGGACTGTGCTCATCATATGAGAATGAACCCCACATGGTGTGTTCTGATGACCTTGGTGTCATTTTATTGTCATTTTATACTGCGGCAGATATGCATTACCAACCCTTTGGGCTAATTAGGTTTCAGGTAAAATGGTGGTTGCAGATTGTGCTGCAGTGATCCAGTTGATAACTTTGGGAATTGTCTGGTTTTGTAAGTTATCCATTGAACAACCCGGCAAACCTCGTTAGTACTGATTTCCTTTTCACCAGCAGACATGCACATCATCAAACAAGCATTTTGTAACATGGAATTTTCTATAAGCATCCAGAAAAAGAAGCATCCCAATTATTTCCTTAGTAGCCATGTGTGTATTTGTAACGAAAGTTTTAGAATTATTAAACTGCTGTAAGCTATTCTGTGCATGCTCTGGCATTGTATTAACAGTTTATATTAACAGCTGATTAGCAGAGGGCTGTGGCAAACAAGGAAGGCTGGCTGTGGATTTTATAATTTCTAAGAGCAGCAGAGTGCCAGAGTGGATGCAGGACCAGACAATGCTCAAAGCAAATCATGAAGTGAAACTGTTGTGCTTTGTATTTATTTCTTTGGGGATTCTTCTTCAAAGTATTTAACTTCACAGGAAAATATAGAGTATATTTAAAATAGCAACAATTAGAAATACACCTTTTCAAGAATGAGAGAGGTGTGATTTGAAAAATAAAGTGATCTTTTGTGCTTAACTGCTTGTCTGTAGTTTTGTTAACATAATGTTAGAACCTGTCTCATGCTGCTCACATATTGCATGTGTGAATAGAAGAGTTTGGACAGAACCATGTTGATTTCTCATCACAGCAAGGAAGTTAATAACCTCATCATTGATATATTAACTCATAATGGCACAGCCTTAATATCAACATAGAAAATGCTGGTGATTTTCACAGTGACTTTCAGGGCAGTGGGCATCCATGAAGCTACTGCAAATGTTTGGACCAACAGCTGCTGGGCGTTGCTACCAGGATGTGCTGCTACACTCTCTGGATGAAATGTATGAATGAGTATTTCACTTAATTTCACAAAAAAGTGGGCAAATGTTGTGAGACTTGGGATTCTGTTTTTAAAAAACAAACAAAAAAAGGCTTGATTTTTCAGAGGTTTGTAGCTGATAAACCCCTTGATTTCCATCAGACTACCATGAAAGGTGGGAGCACTGAATGTTTGATTCATGAATATTAGACCTTTATCTTCCTGGCTTATCAGCCTCACATATTGAACAGAATTTTTGTAAGCCTTGCCCGAATTTCAGAACTTTGTGCCCTAAAGCAGTGACTGTTTTCCAGTCTCTCTCTGTAACTATGCTACATTCCTCTATCATGTAATCTTTTACAGATTTGTGTGTCATGCTATTTCCTTCATAAAAGTACATAATCTTTCTTATGTAGAAAGTGAAGAGGTCAAACTCAAAAAAAGATGATACTAAGTTGTAAGATCAAGCTGAGGTACCACTGCTAACCATACAATGCCATAATGTAATTAAATCTAATTTCTTTCGTGTCTTGATTAGTCATACAATAGTAAATCTGTTTGACAGTTATTATTAGATTTTGAGAATAAAAATGAGATTTTTAAGTGTCAGATCCTCCTGTTCATTTTAAGAAGCCGATGTGTAGATTCTGAGGCATAAGCTGCAACTCAGCTCAGTTACTAAATAGTGACGCACGTGGAAATACTGAGGCGAGCAAGCCTTACTTTTGAAATGATGTGTAGGGTACAGGCTGAAAGTAAGCCAGAAAGTGGTATAATCCAGTCAATGAGAAGAAGCTCATGCTGGAGCCATCTGCATTCCCATGCCATGTGTCCAAGTTAAACAGAGAGTCAATGGTTTTTGCTGTCTTGACAAATCAGAGGCCTCTTGAGGCCTTTGGGAAATTTTCATTGCAGCCCTCAGCAAAATTTTGATCGTGTTCAAGGTAATGCAATTTGTAGTGAGTGCTGGATATATTAGCCGAGAAGAAAAAACACAGTAAAGCACAGAGAGGAGGAAAATAAGTTGGATGTGAACAAAGCTAAGAAGAAATATTCTTTCTCCTTGCTCTGGTAAGGGCCCAGTTCCTTTGTGCTTAGGTAAAATCATCAGCAGGGAGGGTTCATGAAAGGAGTGCGGACTGAAGTGGAAATACAGCTGCCTTTCCCAGCAGTAGTGGAGTGCAATCAGCACTGTCAGTGCTACAGCCTGAGGATTTATTTCAAACTTGTTTCTAATTCTAAGTGATAGGCCCGCTTGTTAATGAGCAGTGGCAATTGAAGCTTAAAACACCATGACACATCATTTCAGTATGAGTTGGAAAGACCAGATACAGATCAAATCACAGTCATTTTATCTTTACAATGCAAAGCAAAATGCACATAAACAGGACGTTTTTGTTGCTTATTCATTTTATATTTTACTCTCTATTAACTGCTGCTTGAATATCCTTGTACGCTGTGTTAATTAAATTAAACATCATGGAGAGTAGGCAATGGTTGCCTTACAGCTCAAGGCAAAAAAGAAATAATTGTATAAGATCTTATTTGAGTCTCTGTATTTCCATGCTTTGCCATTCTCTTTCCCTTTTTCTCATCCAATAATATTCTGACCTTCTGCAGCTGGAAATGTGTGTGAGTTTTGCCTTAAGAGCAAGAACTGACGGATAGAGATAAAAGCATATCCCATTTAATAAGAAGAGATGCATCACAAAAATACTCCTTGTTGCAGCTGAGTCATTGCGAAGTGCCTGGTCTATGCAGTGCTAACCTTAGTCCTGTTTATGAAAGACTGTTCTTTGTTGTCTGCTTTTTAAGGTGGTAAACATTAACTTGAAGGTTGATGTTTAAATTGCTAAGTATTTTTCCTTGAAGACTGCATGACTCGGGGAGAAACTGAAATATTCACAAATCTTCATGCCCCTCAGCAACAAACTGCCTGATTGCACAGGAACCCTTCTGGCTTGCAGAGAGGGCACGGGCTGGTTGTTCTCAATGTGTTCATGGAAATGCATCTGTAGCTCTGTTTGATCAAACACCTCCCTGTGTTTTTCAGATGTGAATGTTCACAGCATGTGTATAAGGGAGATAGTGGTATTCTTAGCACTGAAATATCACCATCTCTGGAATAAAATCAAGTTGGCAAGAAGGAGGTATTTTTATAGTATAAAAGGTATATTTGGCTTTCTGTAGTCTGAATATTATTTTTTGTGAGGGGACATTCTACACCCTGTGACAACTCAGTGTCTTTTTAGAAACCTAAGTATACCCGCTATATCACTGGTATCCTTGTATTCATTGACTTCTTTGAGGCACTAAATGTATTTGTGAGTTAATTATTTCCTCGACAGAAGCCATCCTGAATGTTCCCATTGTGTGTCTATTCAGGAGGAAATGAAGATGACCCACTCTTCTGTGTACCATGCAATAGCTTTTATGTTTTCACATCAGCCAGGTCCTATGTGTGCTTTTACCTGAGACTTGCTTGTCAGTCCCCACTTTCATTCATAGTCCTTTACTTGCACTTGTGGTGTGGTTTTTGGAAGACATGAGCTGCTGCTGGGCACCTACATGTGCTGTATGTAGGTGATGAACCTGGCCCAGCCAGGGAAGCACAGCTGTAGAATAGCCAAGGGCTTTGATCATCCTCAGAATCACAGAATCTATTAGATTGGAAAAGACCTCTGACATCATTGAGTCCAATCTTTGACTGAACACCACCTTGTCAAATAAATAATGGCATTAAATGCCATTTCTAGTCATTTCTTGAACACATTCAGGGATGGTGACTCCACCACCTCTCTGGGTTGTCCATTCCAATGTCTAATCACCATTTCTGTGGAGAAATTCCTCCTGATGTCCAACCTAAACCTCCCCTGGTGCAGCCTGAGGCTGTGTCCTCTCATCCTGGCACTGGCTGCCTGGGAGAAGAGGCCAATCCCCACCCGACTACAGCCTCCTTTTGGGAAGTTGTAGCGAGTGATAAGGTCTCCCCTGAGCCTCCTGTTCTCCAGGCTAAAATCCTCATGGAGGTGCAACTGCTCTCCAGTGCATCCTCCCTGATCTACCCTTGGCTACTGCCTCATGCCTCGGGTACTCTCAAATAGTTGGGTCTACATCCTGGAGCTCATGCATGGGCAGGAGCAGAGACTGAGACACAGCTGTGCTTATTTAATACAAAACCTCTTTGCCTTGTAGGTGATGCATGCTCGCACATATTTCTGCACACCTGATGTATTCTAATGGCCACCAGCAAATCAGCTGTGCTCATGCACATGCTTTGCTAATGAGAGATCCCAGATTCGATACAGAGAATCTGTGAGCTTTGAAAATATGGGCTGTTGTATCCTTAGCTTTGTCACAGGTTCCAGGATTGCTGCTTTAAAACCATGTGAAAGTGATTCTAGCAACAATTACTCCTAATTGCCCTTGCCGTGGAGATGCATGAGACCAAGTCTGAGCTCTATTCAGAGGTATTTACTTCTTGATAAATAGCCATTTTGCAGCTTGATTTAATGGTTTCATTAGGCACGTGTACGAAGAGATCATGCACAAACAAATGTACTTGCGTATATCAATGAAGGGGCATTGTAAGAGTATTAGGAACTTGCTTAAGGCACAGCTGAGGCTGCCTGGTGCAGTTCTATAAGTGCATTCTGTTTACAAGGCAAATTACTATCAATGCTTCATTGCAATGTGTTAAACTGATGCCACTATAAGGATCTGAAAAGGTCTTGATTTCCAGCAGTCTAATGAAATGAACACTCACAATGTGTATTTTAAGAAAGGAGAATGTGGTAGAAATAGATCTATTTCTGTCAAGTGTGTTCTTTATGTTGAATGCTCTGTGCTAAACCTCTGCATAAATATCCTTGTTGTTTTAATTCAGATGTGACATTATCACTTTTTGTTATCAGCGCTGGGTGAAAAGATATTTTTGCCAAGGTGCTGACATAATATGGTTTTATCGGTACTTACACTGCTCAGACTTCAGTATCACATAATGGAGGTGATGCTTTATTTTATAGATGTATTTCTAAGCTAAAGTTTCGCTATTAATAAATAGATAAATGGGAGTTTATTAATATATATGGAATATATGTCACAATGATCCTTTAGCCATGTTCTAAGCTATATAGTGTTAGTAGAAGTTTGCTGCCAATACATAAACTTACATTATAGTTATATTTTGATTTTTCTGGTTATTAATGGTAATACCAGACGGAAATGGCTACCTTTGGAAGTGAATGGAATTTCCAAGGAAAGGAATTACTTGTGCTTTTGATGCTGTCATAGTACTGTCTTGGTTAAAAACTAGTTGGGGGATAAAAAAGCACAGCTTTGCAGTTGACACTGTTAGAAGAAATGTGGTTTTCAGTAAAAACACAGGAGATAACGTAGGGGGTGTACAAATATTCCCAGTCAACAGCTTTCCAGTTGATGTGTGCAGTTAACTCTATTCCCATATATTCAATGGTCCTGCTTGCTTGTCCTGCTCCCTGCAGCTTTCATCCCTTTGTAACTCCAGTGTGGAGGGCCTTCCGCCAGTGACAGTTCTGTTCTCCAGCTCTCAAGTTCAATCTACAGAAAGGGGAATAAAGCATATAATTACTACACAGACATTTTCTTTTTCCGTGTCCTGATACAGGCTTAGTGCAAAGGTTTATTTAAATGGTGGGAAATGCCAGTAGCTCCCTTGTCAAAAGCAGCGAGCCCAGCTGCAGACCGGGGGAAGTATGTGGGCAGAGAACACTGAATACAGGGTTAGTACTTTCAAAGTCTTGAAGACTGACTGGGGGAAGTTTTGGCACAACTGTGATTTAGTGTTATCCCCTGATTAGAACGGCCAGCGAGCTCCAGTATCCTTTCTACTTTTCTGGCACTATGAGCAATACCATAAGCCTACATGTGTTATCCTGCATATTCTATGAGATCTGAATTCCCCATTAAACTGACCTTTCTTTTTGTTTCAAACTAGACTAGGCCCCATGACTTACAGCAAGAAATCCTGTAATCTTCTAGCGTTTGCCAGATTCAGGCTTGACTGATGGTGTGTTTAAGAACTTCCACTGTCCCTGGCACTGGCACACAGCTATTTGGGTGATGGCCCAACACGTGGGGGTTCTAGTACACGACCAGGGTGAATAAAACATCTGCTCAAAGAGGATGCTGTTTTCCCTTCGTGTCATTGTTAATACTGGCAGCCTCAGAAACACAAGCCACAACTTTACTGGTACTCCAGGGCATTTTCTTTGTTGTTTTCCAAGCATTAACTCTGAACTGCTCCCAGTGGTAGCTGTTTAGGGAAATGACTGTCCCAGTAACTTAAATGCTATGATTTCTAAGCTTAACTGTCACACATTTCAGATATTCTCTCAGTGGGATAAGAAAACAGGAAGGAGGCTTATCATTCATCTTCAAAAAATGATCCTTTAGCCAGATTGATGTATATGAAGCAGCTCATGAAAGGGCCTGGCACTTCACTTCAGGCTATCTTGCGATCCATAGTCAAGGAGATGCTCTTGTAAACATTGCAAGGATTTTTTCCTCTCTGATGGAGAGAAGAGCTGATGAAATATGAATATTCAGTGCCACAACAGCCAACTGACCTACAGGTAAGGCTGGTGTCTACCTGTAACAGTTTCTAAGGTCAAGAGATGATGAAATAGTTTAGATCATCTGCTTTCCAAAGCTGTCAAATCCTGACTCTCTATGTAGTTAGTTGAAAGTAGGCTGAACTTTGAAGCTGGCACGTACCTATATTATGTGTATTGAATATGATCTCTGATTGTCTCCACTGATTGCAATAGTGAGCAGGTGAAATCAACCATGCTGTTGGGCAAGACACAGATTTATGTGCCTTCTGCTAAGACACCATAGGGAATGCTCATGGTTGCCTGAAGCAGCCCTGTATCACATGTAGTGGTTGACTTTTATTCCATTAAGATGCTTCTGTAAAAACTACATCTGAAATGTTAAACATTTTCCACTTGTTTTCCACAAGTTTGTATCAGGGTAACCACGGTACAGTCTCTGTCACTAATACCACTTGCAGCGCCTCCCTGGTGACATAAGATCACAATTTTGCTAGCCATCTAAAGAAAATATTCTCTGCTAGGTGCTGTGCAAAGGTGTTATTTCAGGTGTAGTTTGGAAGTGTTGGCTGGCCTAATTTGTGTCAAGGAAGATAACTAACATATTCTGTTTCCCTGAAAATATTCTAGAAACTATTAGGTAACAGGTGTTTTGTAGATTGTTCTTCTGAGAATGTGAAGTAGCAAGTTGCTTTAACATTTTCCTCTTAAATGAAAATAAAATTGCCTATTGTTTTTCGAGTGATTTTAATGTTAACGTTGATGGGCAGATCACAGTCTTGTTTTTCTCAAGATTAATAGGTTTCCTTACCTGTCTTTCTCCCTTGTTTTTCCTTTTCCCTCCTCCACCAGAGCCAAATTACTAAAACATAGCAGATGCTGACAAACAGAAAGAACCCCTTCTGCACTTAATTTATCAAGAAAGTGCTAAAAATTTAGCTTTTTTGTTCACTTAATCATTTTGACAAGTTGACAGTACAATGTATCATCACTAGAGAGATGACAGTGCTAATCCTGCAGCAGATTCTCAAGGGAGATTTTTATTGTAAAAATTGACATATATTATATCAAGGCAAACAAAATACATTTAGGAAAACAGCAATTTGCCACTTTGTGCAGTTAAGTATCTCTCCAGGTCTTTATCACTGTTGAGACAGAGTTTCTGCTAATCTCAGCAGCCTCAGAGTGTGGGCGCTGGTAAAGCTGGCAGGTCCTTCCTGTCAGTCCCCCCTTCTGAAGCTGTTGTGATGTTGACAGATAGGAAGTGCACAGATGTTTGCTTAATGGTCATTTCTCCAGGGGCTCCTGTCAGAGCTGTTGGCAGGAAAATAGGGGAATTACCTTGGAAATTGCTAACTCACTTTCCCAAAGCGGTACACCAGTGCATTACAAAACAAATTTGACCAGTTTGCAAATGTATGAACTGCCTCCAGAAAGGGAGGGAAACTATTCCTAGCACAGATGCTGTCACACATCTCTTGCTCTGTCAAATCAGTTCCATTGCTGTTGGCAAGGACTGGTGTCCGATGCTTCAACTGAAGGGAAACATTCTCTAAAACATACATGATTTGAGTGGTCCTGGACAGAAGACAGTCAGGAAGCAATTCCTGAAAGGACAGGCAGGGTCGGGGAGAGAGAAAAAATAAGTTTAATTTTTGTTTAAAGTGCATTTTCAGAAACTCTGGTAATCAGCGTGGTGTAAGACTCAGGCAAAGGGCAATTCTAATTACCTCCTGATGTGATGACTGTTTGTCCTGCAATATGAGGTCAGATTACCTTTTTTCTTCATGGGTCACGTACTGGTGGTCAGAAGACCAGGCTGCAGGTGGAGGGAACTGAGGTGGCTGTACCCCTGTGTGCAATCAGGTGTTGGAAGTGTCAGCTGGCAATGTATTACACAGCTTATTTTGCTCCATGGATTACGTGCTGTGCCCACATGTTGAGATCCTTTTAACTCATGTGCAGACTTTGATCTTTCATATATTTTTTTCCTGGTATTAGCATTTTTTTTTTCTGTGACCTGTGTAAGAAACAGCCCAAGCTGAGGAGAATATCTAAGCCTTGCTGATGCCTGCCATATGGTGACTTATCCTAAGATATATTTTTTCTTGATTTCTCTGATATATTCAACATCACAATCCCCATATGGTTATTGCTTTTTTGTGTGTTCCAGTGGGAGTTTATCTTTTGCTTTTCAAAGATTTGCCACAGAGACTATCCTTAGTGGAACAGCACTGTGTGCCTGGCTCATCTAATCATCCTGCCTAGTTAGGGATGCATCAGGGGCTCTGTGTTAAATTGGGAAAGGCTTTTAAAGTTGAATATCTGAATACTGAAAGCTGTAGAAACACTGAAGAGCGAACAGAAGGCATCATATATTAGAGTGTTCAGTCAGCTTTGACTTCCTACTGCCTACAGCTGACTGACTTGATTTTCATGGCAAAGCTTGGGGAATCACAGTAAAGACATATCCCCTCCTCCTGAAGTGACCAGAAGTATTTTCTTCCATTACAGCAAATTCACAACATGCAACATGCTCAAGGATCTTTGCTGAGCTATTACAGTAATGCAGTACTGCATCATAGTTCCACCCATGCAATATCAAGATATGAGAGTTTCTTATTGATACTGGCAAGTCAAATCTATCTAGGTGGTCAGTAGGTTTTTAATAAAATGACAATAAAAAAAATCAAATCCCTGTTGCTCATGATAAAGCACATTTCCTGCTGTTTCACCTTACCCTGAAGACCATGACTTTTCACATCCTAATACTGGGGGCATGTCCATGGTAGTGAGTAGTGATTCTGGGAGAGAACAAGTGCATCAGCCTGCTTAAGACTCACCTTGTAGAGGGCAGCATGAAGAAGTCAGCAAGCCATCCTAAAAAAATCCTGAAACAGAGTCCAAAGAAATGCAGACTAGATGGGACTCTTTAGAATACAAGCAACACGCTTCTCCTATGCAGTGGTTTCAGGTGCTGGAACCACAGTGGAAAAATAAACCCAGACCAAAGTAGATGCTGCATTTTTGAGTTCCCAGTAGACATATCACTGCACAGCATAGTATGATTTATTCAATTAAATGTTTGTCATTCAGACATCTGTTAGATTTTTATATTCTTAGCCATAGTAATGAAGGAGTTTCATATAATGTCTTTTTACAATGGTATCAGATGCTGGAAAGCAGCACTGTGAAAGATGTCACTGTGATTTTGAGAGGTACAGTGTATGCATATCATCAACATTAATTAATGGTAACAAACAACATTAGTGTGACAATTTTATTACCTTAACTGCCTTTGTTTTCAAAACAGAAAATATGTAAACAATTGTCATATTCTGTCCTTCAACCCCCAAGGCCATTCTTCTTCCTTTCTCCCTCCCTTACAATCTAATTAGTCTAAATCAGGCAGATGGTGTGTACTTAAAGACTGTAAATCAGGAAGGGTATAGTCTAAGGTCTGTGGCATATGTGGTATTCATAGGTATTTCCTATACTGTATTAGTACTTCACAGCTCTAAAGCATCAAGTATACGGTAGCATTAAGATGACAAAAATAGGAATAGTAGAGTAATAAGAACAATTTTTTAAAAAAACCTCCAGAGTATTTTTCTGAGATTAACTAACTGGTCATAGATATTGATTGTACAACTACTTCCACCATGTAAATCTAGACAGACTAGAAGACTCTTCACCCACTTTTCTGTACTGGTAAGGTTACAGAAGTATGAATCTATGCACAAGTATGTACAAAAATGTGCAGATGTGCACAGACAGATACAAGAATTTTCTTTGATCCAGCTCCCCAAGTCTCTCATCTAACTGACAAATACATATCAAAGCTCCAATAAAGTATCTAAAGGAAGTAAATACAATGTCTTATATTTATCCACAGTTTCCACTCTTCCAAGTCTACCTCACACAAGTCAGTGTTTGGCAATGTTCTCACATAGTTTGAACCGCTATAAATCCTGGAGGAGTTCTGTAGTGAAGTTACACAGTAAGTGCTGTGTATTACACACTGGATCACAGAGTTTTACCAAAGAAGCTGCAATATCAACTGCTTTCCTGAATTGCTCGTATTTATGGGGAGTGTTCATCAGTGATAGATAAGGTCAATTTGTGCTGCTGTCATCATTTCCCAGAGACCAAGAATGCAATAATTTTTCAGAAATTCTTTCTGCTTCTTTTCTGTCCCATGTCACCTAGAAAATGGACTCTGGTAAGAACAGTCAACAGAGTGGCACAGCCAGTGCAGATTCTGGACACATTTGAGAGACACTTCTGATCTCAAAACTGCATGATTATCTGGTTTACTCTACTACTTTTCAATAAAACTGTTGCTGAGTTGTTATCTGCCTGGGCACTCAGGTACCGTAGCCATGAGCACCACCCATGCCTAGGTAGTTAAGATGGGCATGGTAAGTTAAGATTGTAGCATTAAACTCTGTGACTGAATCAATATTAGTTTCTATAATGCAGAAGTACAGAAAAAGCTTGGAATGTAGAGGCCCCATGCAAAAGCAGGAGGAGTTATCAGTGTCCCAGCAACAGTAAAGTTAGGTATCTGAGAAATGCCTTGAAGGCAACCTCTTCCCCAAATAAATACCTCCTCCGGGTATTTTCACAAGACAAAGGGATCTTTAAATAAGCAAGAAACACTATAAAAACCTTCCTGAGCTAATGACTTTAGTGATGTCTTTGGTGAAAAGAGTCTCCTGAGCAGTTAGCTGGGTGGGGAGATGTGTCTTTACTTATATGGGTGACAGCAGGTCTGTGAAACTAAAATGTAAAAACATTTTGAGTATGGCCTTTTCTCCCAGTTTGCCCACATGCAATCTTTAATTCCAAATCCAATGCAGTATCCTTTGTATGAGAAGTAAAAACTGGTGGAGATGTACAATAATGGAGGTCCAAGAAATTCAGAATCATTCCCATGTTATGTTTTCTTCTTTTTAATGTGTTTTTAAGTCACCTCAGTGTATTCTAAAGACCTCCGTGTAGCAAAATATGGGATTCCTGTCTTAAGGAACTTGAAATCTAATTTCAAACACAAAATAATAGGTAAGGTCTCAAAAAAATACACAAGTCTGTGGCAAAGCACTTCAGTCTGTGCGAGCAAATTTCTTGCACCTGAAAGGAGATGTGAGGTGAAAGTGAGAAAGGAAAGTCAGGCGGGAGTCGGTTTCTTTTCCCAAAAAACAAGTGATAGGAAGAGAGGAAATGGTCTCAAGTTGCTCCAGAGGAGGTTTAGATTAGACGTTAGAGAAAATTCCTTCACCAAAAGAGTTGTCAAGCATTGGAACAGGCTGCTCAGGGAAGTGATGGAGTCACCCTCCCTGAAGGTATTTAAAAGATGTGTGGATGTGGCACTCAGGGACTTGGGTTAGTGGTAAACACAGCAGTNTAAAAGATGTGTGGATGTGGCACTCAGGGACTTGGGTTAGTGGTAAACATAGCAGTGTTAATGGTTGGACTCGATGATCTTAGAGGTCCCTTCCAACCAAAATGGTTCTATGATTCTAAATGAAAATAAGTTGGGTTTTTTTTATACCCAGAGAGTGGATTATGAATTTAAGGGGACTTTTCCAAATGTCTATTACATGAAAATAGAAACCACAGAATAGTGGTGTCTCAGAAGATGACAGATTTTGTTTTCATTGTATTTTTATATTCAGAGAAAGCAGCTAGTATATTCTGTCCCAGGAGGCCTTTCCTCAAAATTTGCTGCAAGTATCCTACCACACAACGAATTTAACTTGGGATGTCAGGACTTTTTTTTCATTCATACCTTGAGGCAAAAGAGATTGTAACAGCTGTCTTTCATATTTCACCACTGTACATCTGTGTTTCAACTACTGTTTTGTCTAAATTTCCCTTTAGCAGGATTTAGATTACCAAACAAGACTTATGGCTTCACTATGCAAAAAAATCAAGACAGAGAAGTCTCTGTATTTATACTGATGCTCAGCCTGGTGTGTTTCTATGAAATAGCACAACTAAATTCGGTCTGGGACATCAGACTAGCAACTTACGTGGGCAGGAAGGAACATCTATGTTAAGGGAAAAACCTGCTAAGAGAGAGAGGAGATAGCAATGCGTGAAACAGGGTATCTTAAATTAATAAATCCTAAGCTCTGCACATTTTTGTCTCTTCCTTTCTGGTTCTTGCTATTGCTCTTTTGGGCAATCACTTTACGGCAGGCCTTTGGTGCAAGTGTCCCTTTGGCACTAGGATGTGTCAGGAAAGTGGCAATCCCACAATATAACCAGCAAGGATCAATACCGTGACAAACTGTTTTACTGTGAATGAAGTTGATAAAACATAACCAATAAACTTCACTGAAAGGCTGACAGGGCTGACAGTCACTAAATTCAGAGGAGCCTTGGACTTTGTGAGAATCTTTTTGCTTGACAAGTGCTCTAATTAATGATTAAAGGAAACGAGGACGCTCAGCACATGAAGCAGAGTGGGAGGAAACTGCTGGCATGACTAACAGCTGGTAAAAATATGAATTTGAAATAATTGCACTGTTCTCCATGTTCATGGCCTCTTTTTAATCATTCTATACAGTTCTTTTGATGGCAGAAAGAGAAGAGGCTAACTAACTCGCTGGCTAGCCTGGAATCTGTAGGAATCCATTTTGTGGCCTCTGATCAAGGGAAAGCTCTTCTCTAATGGTTGTAGCAGGGAAGGAGCAAACAAGAATCACTCACTACTGTGTCAGGTCAGGGATTTATAATCCATGGCTATAGGACAGTTTAAATTCCCTGTAGGATACAAGCTCAAAAATGGTAAAGCTGGGTTCATTTTATAGGTTCAAGAGTGAAACTCAAAATAAGCCTGCATTTCTGAGTACCCAGCAGGTCCCTGCAGGCATGTAGAGGATATTGTTTGACTGTAATTTGACTGCAGATGGAAAGTTACAGGCTTTCGTTTTTCTGATGTAAATTTTATTTGCCAAAACATAGTTTTCATTTTAAATACCCCTCCTGAAATGCCCTTTATGGGGAATCTTGGTACATACCTTTGCATTCAAATGGGTCTCTCAGCCTGTCGGATGCTGGCAGGGCAGTGATTTGTCTGTGGACTTTATTCATTCTCCTGTGATTATTCATCAGCCAATAACCACCTCAAAACTCCCTATAAGCCTCAGCAAACCATGGCATTGACTTCACCTCTCAAGTGAAACTTCTGAATAAACATGTGTCCTCATGGCTTGTCCAGGAGTTCAGGACAATACTGGAGAATGCCGTGCAGAAAGAGAAGGCAGTGCAGAGGATAGTCAAACTGAAAAATAACACTCAAAACCCAGTGCTATGTTCAGATATTAAGGCTAACGCTAAGACTTTGGAAGCCATTTTAAAGGTGGAAGGCTTTTCATACAGAGCATGGCAAGAGAAAAGCCCTGCAGGGCTGCGGGGAACAGGTGTTTGTGCTTCACAGTGGAGAGAAGCTGGAAAGAAAGAGGAAATGAAAGGTTAGAGGAGCGAAGAGTAAGGAAAAACAGGAGGAGAAAAAGAGATGTGGAGAACTAGAACAAATAAAAAGGGCAGTACAGATCCTTGAGAAAAACATGGAAGAGGTATTAAAAAGGAAAACAGCCAATAGAATTTTCCATTAAGAAAACTGAGTTATTTCCTGGTTTTTTCAAAAAATGGAACCTCAATAAGCAAAGTTACTCAGAATCTCAATTTTTGTATCTCAGCCAAAACAAAGAGAAAAATTAGAAGCTGTGACAAAAATCAGGTACAGGAAGCCAAAAATCTGAAAGAAGCTTAGTTTTGGAGAAACTGAAGTGAAATTAAATGAGCAAATATGCTTTCTATTAAATCAGCTTGAAGGAAATCACACACACCAATGGTGCAAAAATGACAGACAGGGACTTGGGAATAGAGCTAGAAGTAGAGAAATGGTAGTCATAAATCAGCTAGTCCAAATAATTATTTACTGGTTTTTCCCTCCAAAGTGTTGTTTTTCTTGAAAATTAAATGTCCAAATAAATATCAGGTTTATTACAAACTAAGTTAATTAATTTAGCACCCCTGCTAGAGAAACCAGTCCATTTTCCTCTGTGTCAGGTGGCCTCTCCAGTAGCATACTCAGCCTTGGCATGCTGCCTGGGCATTCCCTAGCCTCTTGGAAATGTAAGACAGGTGCTACTCTAGGTTGAATCTGTTGATCTTATCTGTGTGTAAATAAGTAAAACATCAGAGGCAACAAATGAGCCAAGAATGAAGCTGTGCTTGATAAAGTCATACCTGGGCATCTTTAGAATCTCTTGCAAAATGTGTTCAACTAAGAATGGAAATGTGGATACTGAGCTGCTGCAGTTGCAGTGTTTGGCAATTTGCAAATTGCAGCCATATCTGTTCTTCCCATATACATAAATACTATTGGATAAGAGATGGGAGAGAGATTCTACAGTAGAATCTCCATTATCAAATGTAATGGGTGAACCTGTGAGATGAGAAGCCTACACACGAGCTACTGGGTGCACCTGAGACCACAATAAAATGAACACAGTGTCTGTGTCCGGTGCAGGGCTGAATTCAGTTAAGCCTGGTATCTGGCTGTACCAGAGCTAGGCTGGCTCTTGCTGGCACAGTAACATTCCCCAGTCTTCCAGAGGGGCTTCGCTAATGCAGAGCAGTGCTAGCCTGGATCTGGGTCTGCAGCTGCACCGTGGCTTGAACAAACAAGCACTGGAACCAGGAGCACAGAGCTGCTGTGCACAGCTGTACTCAGTCTCACTGCTTGTGGCTCTGGACTTTGTTCCTGCACGCTATTCCTGACAGCCCACCTGGTCCTGCCAGTGTAGCACAGGCACTGAGCGACTTTGAGTCTAAGGTTTACAGTGGGGGCTCCACGCAACACAGATTAGCTCTGTGATTTCCAAGCCTCTAAGTGGTGTGTCGTTGTTCTCCACCTGAGCAATAATACGAGGTGCATCAGAGCCAACTCCCTCTGCAGCCATACCAGAGATAAACCACACTCTGAATAATCCGACCCCAGAAAACAGAGAGGTGACTGCATAGTTATGTCCATGGTATTAGTTTCTCCAAATTATGGCTCTGCAAAGCTGGGATGAGTGCGGAGGTGCAGGAGAAGAAAGACTGCAAAGGTGTCTTGAACTGAACATGGAAAAGTGCTTGTCTTCTACACTGTCATGATGAATCAGATACTTGACTCTGAATATTCTCAGGGGGAAAGTAGGATGAGCTTCTTAAATCAGCTGAAATATATATGCAGGAGAGGCAGCTAAATGAAAAACCCCTCGAAGGGAATCCCGGGTACTCAAATATTTAGAGAGAACCAAAGCAGGTTTCATTTGCCTCCTGGATATAGTCACCTCCCTGGGAGAACATGGAAAACTGCAGGGGATAGCAGTAATCTGAAACATTCCCCTTCTTGGCTAACAAGGGAAAAAGGAAAATTCCATTAAAATGAATATGTAACCAACCACTAAAATCAGCTCTCTTTGTCATTCTAAAGCATTTGAAGGAGAGCTATATTTTCACTGTGACAGCATTAATAGATTGTCCTGATCCTATAATGGGTAAAGGATACCCGAACACCAGAGTCCCTGCCCCCAGCATTACTTATTTCTCTTTTTTTATCCCTTTGATATCCTGAAGAAAGGACACAAAGATTTTAGTGCAATTAAGCAAGAGGGAGACAGTGTTTTTAGTAGAAGTGACTAATGTATGCCCTGGGAATGATGTGAATTTATGCCAAAGGAATTTTATACCTTCCTCTGACTTATCTGGTGGTGGCAACTGCCCATGTGTGACCACGATCATTAAGCTCAGTAGGCACACTCTTCTGGAGTTCAGTGAGAATGAGGCATGAGCCTTCATTAACCAGTCTGCTCTAATGCAGCAGTGCCACCTTTCTAAGATGTCTTCCTGATGCAATATACCATGAGCCATAGCCTCTCACTCTGTCTCTGTTTACTCATATTTACAAATGAAACTCCAGCCTGAATCACCAGGGTTTCTGAGCCTGAATTAGCAATTATGAACTGTTATAAGATCTCTGGAGAGCTGACAGAGCATAGTATTATAATCAGTTTTCTGCTGTCTTAAATACTGGGTTTGTGTAAGTTGGTGTGTGTACATTCTGTTGCCCTGGTTTGGGGAGACAAAAGGGAGAAGAACAAGTCAGATACAGATTCAGAAATTCTTCTTTATTACTATATAATGAACGGTAAAGGCACATTGATTCTTTTGACACATTCTTCCGGTTCCCATGTGCTAGCACAGCTGAGGCTTAGGGACTAGAATTTTGATTGATACCTCTGTGCCCGTACTTCCTTTCCATGAAGAATCAATTGTTCTACTTAACATGAAGCAATAACCAATATGAGCCCAACATTTCATGTTTGTGGATAAGGATTCAGAATGAATGTTAATAGAAAAATTCTCGTTAAAAGTCCCCGGCTTCAGTGGATACCCATTTCCTTTGTTATGTTCATGGCAACAAAAAGATGACTCAGGAACTGATAGAAAAATATGAGTATTCTTTGAAGGGTGCAAAAGTCAAGTATGTTCTGAGGGCTGGCAGGATTGGAGCAGAGACACTAGTTGCAAGATTCCTACTGATCAGTATCTACTTCATCTTGCTGCCAAGGCTTTTCGGTGGCTTCAGATTTTCTGGGGAGGTGGGATAAATGTTATTTTCCTAGTCTGTGTGATGGTGATGAGGGGAGTCACTAATCATCCCTCCTGGGTAGCCAAATGCCTTCACAGCAAGGTTCTGTGCACTGGGATCGTAGCCAGCCATGGTCAGCATGAAACAGGTTTAAAATCACCCAGGTCAAGAGGTACAGCAAGCAATAGGCTAATCACGTTTCTTTAACAGGAAAAGCACCATGTTGTACCCAGTCCCATAGCAGTCTCTCTCCAGCCTATCTGGAAGCTTCAACTCCTTATAAAAAAATCTTGGCTGCCATCTAATGTGACAGTGACACTGATATAAATGTAGACTAGGATGTCCATCTGCCCTTTTTCCCATATCCCACTCAAGCCCCTTTCTCAGAGTGAAACCAAACCATGTTCCCAACCCCTCGAGCAGACAGCCCTCATTGTTGGCCACCGTATGGCCACCAGCAAGGAGGCCATTCTTACATGTCAGTCCCTGCTACTGACATTGCTCAGTCTCATAGAAAATACTTCACCTTCACATATCACTCTGGGTTTTAATGAGCCACATTTAAGCAATTCACCAGCATCAAAATCCCTGTTATTATTTCAGCTGTGCCTCTGAGATAAGGCAGGTGGTAAACAGATCCAGCTGGACAGCGGATTTGACTGCAAAAAGTGTGCTTGTTCTTTGGAAATTTTATAGAGCACTTGCTTGACTTGCCCTTTAGAAAAGCTTTGTTCTATTAGAGCTTCCTCTTTCCTGCCCACAGCTTCGTGTTGTCTACTGGAAGCAGCTGACAAAAGCATCACGTTCAGTTTTTCCATAAAGAAAATGCTTGATGTTCTGCTTGTCCTTTATGTTGATCTGCAGCATGCACCCTTACAAGTGTATTTTTGTGGGTACAGAGAATAGTGACAGAGCACCCAGCCAGCCACTGTTGATCTACCTGAGCTATCTGCAACAAATTATTCACCCACTGAGTCTGAATTTTGTTTCTGAACAGAGAACAGTTTCTCACCCAGAGCTACTCACTGAGTATTTTGTGTTAAGAAATTTTAACAGAGGGACTGTATTGATAGGCATCACTGTTTGGCACTGTAATGTTTGCAATCTAAAATCAGATTGATATGGGCTTGTTCCATGAGATCATATAGCTGCTGGAAAATAGCTCATATGTAATATATTCATCTCTCACAAACTAATCATTAGCCAATAATATGAGCATGATTTAACTTTTCATTCTAAATGCAGAATATTCTTTGCTCCTCAGATGTGTAAGTCAGGTCAAAACAGCCACATTCACTGTCAGCTGCCATCTGTTAGGTGGTTTTGTAATGTGGAGTTTTGAAAACAATTATTTTTCTACACTTCTCTTTTAAAAAGGCTGTTCTGTAGTGAGAGATGAGAGACATTAATCTAAATCCTTATTAGTAGATCTTGCATGGTAGAAAGACCTTTGTGAGTGGCTACGCCCCAATACCGCCCAGCAGAGGTTAAAATGCTCTTCCTCTGCCAGCTTCTTCGTTAATGCTATTCCCAACATGGTTGGAGGCTCAAGGTGGTGGCATTTCCAAAGCTGCTTTTCCTAGCATTACAGTAGTGCCTTAAAAAAATACACTTTACTGTTATGCACATAATGCTCTTTCTTGTGGGGAAAGATGTTGAAAGCAGCTAGAGGTTTGGTTTTTTTTTCCTGATCTGATCTCTAATTAGAGTGAATTCTTGGAAAAGAAAGGCTTCCAACATTGATACTCAGATGAAGATTTCTGAAAGATGGGACTGCTTGCAAATAGACAGACTCCCATTTTTCTGCTGTTGCAAAGTATTTTGAATGTTCTTGGTGCATTTGAAACATTTTCTGTTCTTATCCTCTATTTAGTACAGTTGCATTCATAACCCTCTGCATAGCATTAATTATAATTATCAAATTAAACAATACTGTACTATGTAGCCAGAAGAGGTTTGGGAGATGTTCCTCTTCCTTATACACAGGTTAATCCCAGCAAGAAGGAGGATGACTAAAGCACATAAAAGCCTGCTGTTCACCTAATAACTACAGTGTGGAAGTGTCCCAGGAATCCTTACAGATGGGAGTCCAGGAATAATATCAATTCAAGATGCTTTGAGACTTAATTCATAAGGATCTCACAGTAAAGATTTAGCTGCTTTAAAGGGAAATTTTACTGAGTGTCACTTGTGCATTTACCTACAGAAGTCTTGACAAATGGGACCTTTCTTCTCCCTCACTCTGCTGTTCACCTGCTCCTGCTGGGGGGGGATGAGTTGGCACTAGGGGCTGGCTTCTCACCTGGAGTTTCCACTGAGCCAGTAAAACCACACCCACAGCAGTCTGCTCTTCAGAAATATCTGTATTTGAAAAATGAATGAGTTAGAGATAAAAGAGAGTGTGTTAACTCATCTAAGTAAATTATTTAAACTTGCAACCTGTTTCTATCTTTTCCAAATGAAAAATTAATGTACTACGGGCCCTTTTGCATCTTTATGGTAAAAAAAAAATCATCTTTTTATAGGTTTATTCCTCTTATGGGCTTTCCACAGCCAGTATCAGTATTTCAGCTATCAATCTTCAATCCTCTCTCCCCCATCCCTCTCCCCAAAGGGGACAATTTCGTTAATGAGCATCTAAGTATGAACAGAACAGAGCAGGCCCAGTAATTTCCAGAACACTGTGTGCTACTGAGAAAGAAAAGCTGAGCCAAAAATGCTGTTCTTAACATTTGCAAAGAATGAAATGAGGATTTTTTTCCACGTGCCACATGGATGTTGCACTTGGCCTTAGACTGACACTTGCTAAAAATCATGGCCAAAATCTTCCACCTGGGTGCACAAACTGGACTTTTATTTTCAAATCGTTGCAATACCTGAATAAAACCACCCTAATTTTTAGCAGTGCTGAGCAAATGCCCCTCCGATTCATTCCACTGTGTTAAGTTAAGAAATCTCGGCACCTCTGAAAATCAAATAGTGCTTAAATTTACAGCTCCTCTATTTGAAAATATCTCTCTGAGTCTCCATCTATTTAAAGGGAAAACTGTGAAGCCAAGGGCATGCGGTGATCTGGGCAGTTAATAATGTTCCTTGCTATATAACAAATCAATGAAACTCTTGGGAATAATGGCATTAACTTGGATTTAACAGTTTCATGACAGCATCACTTTTGCAACAAATGTTGGACACATGGCATTAAGGAAAGGTAAGTATTGCCGTTCTCATCTTGGAGGAAGGGAAAGAAAGAAGAGGGGACGATTCCCGATTTCCCTGAACTGGCTTCAGTCATTGCTGAGCAACACCACAGATTTTTAGTGACCTGAAATAGCAGACTGCCTGATTCCTCTAGGACAGTCGCACAGAGCTCATCATTGCAAGTAGGAACTGATTCTCCTTTCCCTTGTGACCTGCAATTAGCATCTGACTCCTGTGTGAAGCATTACTATTTCTAGCCCTGGAAGCGCCTGTGCCTGCATTTGGAGCCTTACTGCATCTGCCCTCATCAGTGGTGTCTTTCTCTTCCACATCCCCTGTGCTGGGTGGCTGTCTGGAAGCGGAGCTATAGTGTTTGCTCTTTTACAAGACTGCTCTCCTGGGCATTCCCACATCTTTATGGGCCCATGTTTCAGGACCTTCTGCTTCCCCTCATTACTTATTTATTGCATTTAGCTGCTTATTTGGCTGACAGTGCACTTTCTGTCTTTATATACCTTGTCCCCTCCAAGGTTCCACATATATTTTAAAGACAATTTTATTAAAAAATAAAAGCAGGTAAGTTAAGTAACAGTTTGTGGGGACAAGACCTCAAAGGAAGATTTACCTGAGCTACAGTATGAGCTTCAGACTGTAATAGAAGCTGACACAATCTTTAGTTTTGTTCCTTTTACATCATTTCTTGCAGAGTATCCCGAGCAAATGCTGCCTAACTGCTGAGCAAGGAAAGATTGAAGAGAAAGCAACCTACAAACTACATATATTTTAAAGACATCCACATAATGCTGGTTGATATCCACCAGCCAGAAGGGCAATAGTGACATATTAAGGTTGACATCGTGAGCTTAATGCAATCATGTATTTAAGGGTTTACTATTTTGTTCTCGGATCCTTCGTGAAATACAGCTGAAAGAACCGATTTGGGTGTTTTGGATGCCAGGTGTAATTTTGCATTAAAAACTGCTGGGGAAAGTTCTTTTCTCTGTAGAGATGGATAATCTACAATGGCCATCTATTTCTTTCCTTAGTATCAATAATGTGAAGTGTGTATTGAGCATTGCTTTGTGAGAAACCCTTTGATACCTTTGTTAAACATTATCCTTTGCTACAGCTTTATCTCTAGCCACAAATCTGGTGTGTTTTGTACAGACAGAATAAACGATAAAAACAACTCATTTTATTGAGAGAGACCATTCGAATTTGAAAGGAGAACGCTTGTTACAGCAAAGGTGGTTTATCTGTCGCGGGGAGCGGCGCCTTGCTGGGATCAGACAGGCGGCGAAAGGCCCAGCGCTGCCGCGCCTCTCCCTCCCCCGGCCTCCTCAGGCTCACGGGCGGGATGCCCGCGGGAGGCAGCGCCCGCCCCGCACGCCGGAGGCCCCGGGAGAGCAGGGCTGCCTCCCTGGGCTCCACTCCGAGCCGCCTCCCGCCGCACTTCCCACATCGGCCCCCACTTTTCTCTCCTCCTCTTCCAGAGGCCGCACCCCGAGCGTCTCC